>JABAKD010000001.1:10173717-10710622 GCA_012845835.1 Undaria pinnatifida
TCTTGGAGAAAAATGTAACTCCCTACATACCAGACGAAAAACTCCCATGGCCTAGGTGCACACGACGAGAGAATCATGAAAAAAAAAAAAAAAAAAATGGCCTGTTTTTCCGACGATGACTGATTCAACGATAGCCCCCCGCCCCCCTCAAGACCAGCGGTTGCTTGATACGAGGAAGGAAGCTATGACTATATGAAAAGTAGGTCTTCACATATTTTCTTGTTCGCGAAGGAGACTAAAGACTATCGAACAATAATGACGTCGGGGTTTCAAGGGATACCGCCGTATTTCATTTAGGAGATTCATTCGGCCGTGGGTCGGTTTCAAAACCGGCGATTTCGTTAAAGAAAAGTTGGGGGGGCTACCGTAGTAGGACTCTTCAGAACCACTACGATTTTGGGCTAAGGAGAGCCCCCGTCATTCAGCAGCCATTTCAGTCGAAACTGCTCCCTCTACTGCAGCTTGCGTCGGGGATTAATTAACGCATGTATTAACACATGCGGTAACACGTGTATTAACGTCTCCCCCCTTGCCTGTCTGTGTAGACCGTGTAGCCTTTTCTGGTAATCAGTCGAATGGCCAAACACATAGTAATTGGCCAACGTTGGAGCTGTCGACGTTGAAAGCTGCTCATGCTTCATTCACTGTCTAGAGTGTTGGATGAAAAACATGGCAACACGATAAAATCGTTTTTGTTTTGTTTGTTTCTGTTTGTTTGTTTGTTGGTGAAGATCATCATGCCTCGCCATCTTGCCTCGCCCGCCGGGTGTGTCAAGAAGAGAGCAAAAAAAAAAGAAATCAGCGCTAAAGCACGTGCTTGCAATTTTTTGTCGGATGAAAACTCAACACTACTACAAGAGAACGCATAGTACATTCAGTAAACGCGTGTTGCGCGAGAGAGGCAGTCACGTTTTTTTGGTCTCTAAAATATTTTTTCTGAATGACCCAAAATAATCGCCGGAATTTCGTTTTCTGTTTTTTTTTAATTAATATAAAATACAAATAATATATATAGTCTATATATTTAACACAAAATCGTCGGGATGCCACACATTTTTTTTTTTTTTTGGTAATGCCATTTTTTACATATATATAGGACATGGAGTCTGTCCATCAAGTTTCACCCTGATTTTTTTTTTTTTTCCCAAAAAATATTGTATTGTTTTTTTTTGGATGAAGAATATAGTTCTTAAAATGAGCAGCCTGAGACAAAAAAAAGGGTACACCAATAAGAAAGAGTCGACGTTTAAGCTCTTGCCTTCGCAATGTCGGTCGGCGAACATAGCAGCAAGGCCACGTTTTTTCCAATCGTACATTAGAATGTTTTCCCCATCATCTTCGAAGAAAGATGCTTCGAACGGTCGTTCGGCGAACATAGCCACAAGACCATGTTTTTTTCGCTGGTACATTAGAGTATTTTCCCCATCATCTCCGAAACTTTTCAAATAAATGGAGAAAAATAAATTACAACACCGGCATGATCATCCAACTACCACGGGAAGGAAAATACATGAACCAGTCCAAATAAAAAGCCTACCCAGGGGTTGATACTCTAGCAAAGCTAGCAGTAGCAGTTACTACTACTACTACAAAATAATACAACAGCAACTCTTCTTCGCAAGAAGAGCAAAAAAAAAGAGAAGAAGAAAAAAAAAAACGAACTTCGAGCAAAAAACTTATCGTGCAACTGATAAAAAAAAAAGCGCCGAAACAAACAAACTTGACCTCCCACGTAGCTGCACAAACTAACGGCTCCTTCTCCTGGCGCAATGAGCAAACAATTGATCCGAAACGAACACAACAAATTGCGGCTCCCCGTACATTACAATTTTTTCGTGCGCTGGTACCCACCCCAGCCACACACCGATGAACATCTAATAATGCCTATCGCCCCTCGACATCTTCTCGATGAACAGAAAAAGACAAAACCCGGGGCAGAGAAGCGGCCTCCGATTTTCCGGGGATATGCTGGGCTTGTCTCCGGGTTTTTTAATCGCCGCACATCAGCCACGAGAACCGTGAATGAAAAATGTATAAAAACACAGCACCGCAACCCTGGGAAACAAACACCGTGAAAGCCATAGATAGAGGAAAACACGGCAAAAAAAACCCGGTGTAAACCGTTAGAGTGCCACGCCACGAAGAAAAGCCGGTACCAGGCATTATTAGAGTAATGCACCGCGAACCGACGAAAAAAAAAAGGAGAAACAACACGGCATCGACTATTTTCATGAAAGTATCACAACGACAATTACCAAACGCACTAGAAACCCGTGAAAACCCACACCGAAGAACCGGCATCAACTGCCGTATAGAAATACAAAAATGCCCAAAACCGGGGTACAAAAAAAACGCGCCATAAACAAAAAAACAAAAAAACGCGCCATTAACAATAAAAAAAAAACACACACACACACACCGAACAGACGGGCATCGGTGTTGCACAGTGAAAAATGAAAGCCATACATAGCACGAAAACCGCCACTAAACGCACCTTCACCGCGAATGGATACAAATTCATACATAAAAGAAGGCACGTTTATCTCAACATAAAAATTCATTAAACAATTTAAAAACCGCACCGCAAAAAAAAAACGGCGTCGAATGCCTTGTCGACCATATAAATTAATATTTATTGCGAAAAATCCCGCACAACAAGGAATGCACCGTAAACACGTGAAATAGTTACCATAAATAACAAAAAAAAACGGCACCAAAAATAGAAACACAGAACCACAAAAAAAAAAAAAAAAGTCCACCGAAAAACACGGGGGCCCACTAATTATACAACATAAATCCGTGAAATTCCATTCCATCACAAAAGCCATCACTAGACGCACAATACAACGTGATCCCCCCCCCCCCCTCCCCCCCCTGCAACTATCACGGCGCTACGACCGAACTAACAACAGCCATAAAAAACGTCACCAACTAATCAATAATAGTGAAGATTTGCCGCCCGGGAGAGCCGAAAACTAAGCACAATATGTTCGTACAGCACGAAAAAAAAAACGATCAGTAAGCCCTCCCCTATCCCTGCCCCGCAATGACGTGATAAACCAAGGATTTTGCAGGGGACGAACCGGCTGTGTGAAGGGGGGAGGTCGCTCCTCCGTCCCCTCCCCCTCCCCCAAGGGGGGGCTGGCAGAACAACAAAACCCCTTGTGTTTTCTCATGCAGAAGGCGGTGGGGTATTGAAAGCCCCTCTTCCTCGTGAGTACACCCCCCCGCCCCCGAGACTTCGGAAGGTTGTCTTAGGACACGATGGTGAAGAGGGTTTTCCTAAGATACGATGTCGTTGATGGATTTCCTAGACTACGATGGCGGAACGATTTCGGAGCAAGGCTTGCAGAGCTCGTCGTGTTGGTCTAACCAGAGGCCTTCGTCGCCTTTGAGCTCGCAGGTGTCGGCGCATGCACGGCAGTTCTGGCCCAGCCCAAAATAGTTGCAGTTGATGACACCTACGGCGGGAGTTTGATACGGGGGGGGAGGGAGGGAGTTTAAGGGGAGGGTGAGGGGAGGAAGGGGAGGGGTACTGGTTCGAGGGGTACGGGACGACAGAGGAGGGGGAGGGGGGGGAGGTGTCGGCTTATGTACTGCAGCCCTGCTCCAGCCCAAAGTAGTCGCAATTGGTCACGCCTGAAGAACGGGGAATGGGGGGGGGGGGGGGGGGAGTAGTCTGAAGGAGTTTGAAGGGGGTTGAAGCGGTATACTCATCGGGTGGGGGGGGGGGGGGGGGGCGTGCAACGGGTTGGAACGGAGTTTGGGCGGGATTAGGGTGTGTGGGCGGTTTTAGGGTGGGGGGGGGTGGAGCGGTTGGGAGAAGAAGAGTGGAAGTAGTGGGGCGGGGGTAGGTAAGATGGAGGGGGGAGGGGTCATAAGAATTGCGAGCACGCAAAAAATAGAGAGAAAACCAATCCAGATCAGGCAAAAAGAAAAAAGAAAAAAATTGGAAATTTACATGTCTTCAAACTCTCGCCTCACGCTATTGTAAAATGCCAGGTAACCCTTATGTGTATACGATTTACGTCGTATACTTCGTGTGCTTCGCGCGGAGAACTAATCAGAAACTCACCCCAGACAGTGTCGGTTCCATCGGAGCACGAAAGGTCGCACACCAAGTCCTTCCCCATGGTTTGCAGCACTTCTACTTCGGTCGGCGTCATGCCGAACAGGCAGCCGCATTCGTCCACCGTCGGGGCTGGAGTAGGTTCAGTCGACACACCCTCTGATGGAACAAAGGCGGGGGTCTCAGTAGGGGCCCCAGGCGAACTTGGGCCGGGGCCGGGGGTCCCAGTCGGGGCTGAGGGGGTCAGGGGGGCGGGTGTTACAGTGGGAGCCGCAGGCGTGATGGGGGCAGGGATGGTCGCTCCTGTGATGGGGGCGGGCGTTTCCGTAGGGGTCGCAGGCGAGGCAGGGGCGGGAGTGCCCGTCGTAGCTTCCGTGGTGGTGGTGGTCGGAGTGGGGGTGGACACGATCGAAGATACCGGAGCTTCGGTAGTGGTACCCACACCGGGAGCCTCGGGAATCTCGGGAATTCCCGCGGGGGCCGCGGTGTCGGGAGCCACGGGAATTCCGGGAGCAACGGGGGCCGGGGTAGTTCCCGCGGGGGCCTCGGGAACCCCGGTAGCGACTGGAGCAGTAGTCGTTTCCGCGGGAGCCACGGCAGCACCGGAAGAAGCGGGGGAGGTGGTCGTTCCCCCGGGAGCCACGGGATTCCCGGGAGTTACCGTGGGAGCCGCGGTATCGGGAGCCACGGGAACACCGGGGGTGACGGGGGCGGCGGTTCCCGTGGGAGCCTCGGGAGCAACGGGAACCTCGGGAGATACAGGAGCGGCTGTAGTAGCAGAGGCTGGGGCAGGGGTAGTAGTGGTAGCGTCAATAGAAGAGGTGGCGGCTGACGTAGTACTGGCAGGTTCGGTAGCAGGTACTGGGGCCGAGGTGGTAGTAGTGTCAGGGTCGTTAGCAGATGCCGGAGCAGGGGTAGTAGTAGCAGGCTCGGTAACAGATCCTAGGGCCGAAGAAGTAGTGTTATCAGGGTCGGTGGCGGATGCTGAAGCTGAGGTAGCAGTTTCAGGATCGGTAGCAGACACTGGTGCCGAGGTTGTAGTAGCAGGCTCGGTAGCAGATGCTGGAGCTGAGGTAGTAGTTGTTGGCTCGGTAGCAGACACTGGCGCCGGAGTAGCAGTAGTATCAGGCTCGGTAGCAGATCCTGGGGCCGAAATAGCAGTATTATCAGGCTCGGTAGCAGATGCTGGAGCTGAGGTTGTAGTAGCAGGCTCGGTAGCAGACACTGGTGCTGGGGTTGTAGTTGCAGGCTCGGTAGCAGATGCTGGAGCTGACGTAGTAGTGGCTGGCTGGGTAGCAGACACTGGTGCTGAGGTTGTGGTAGCAGGCTCGGTAGCAGATGCTGGAGCTGAGGTAGTAGTGGCTGGCTCGATAGCAGACACTGGCGCCGGGGTAGCAGTAGTATCAGGCTCGGTATCAGATCCTGGGGCCGAAGTATCAGTGGTGCCTTCGGTGGCAGCGACTGGAGCCGGGGTAGTAGTAGGTTCAGGCTCGGTAGCAGTTCCTGGGGCCGACGTAGCAGTAGTAGTGCCTTCGGTGGTAGAGGCTGGGGCGGGAGTGTCAGTGGTCTGGTCAACCTTGGTCGACGAAGACATCTCGTCACCTTCGCTGGTGATGTCCGAGCAGAGCACGCAGATGTCCTGATCAATGTTTTGGGAGGCGGTTTGGGCAGGGAACAGGGAACAGAGACGAGGGGAGTCGGAGGAGGGGGTTTGTTATTTAGTCGTACGTGAGAGAACGTCGGTAAATCAGACGTCCCGAGTGGGGTTTGGCGAGGCGGTCATTGGGGAGGGAAGAGGGGAGTAGAGAGGGTTGGGGGTCAGAACGAGGGGTTTGATTTTGTGTTGACCGCGGGAGCGGAGGGTAATTGCCTTTGGGGGGGCGGGAGATAGGGAAAACCGCCCAGATATCTTGACGGGAGTTTTATTGAGGCGGTCGTGGGGAAGGAAGAGGGGAGTGGAGCGTTTAGTTGTTTCGTGACATGTGGGAGTAAGCGAGTAAGTAAGATCTTCTGAGCCATTATTTTTGGGGGCGAAGGTGGGGACGGATTAATCGAGGGCAGTGGAAGCATGCGTTTTTTAGGCGCACGTACAAAGAGGGGGGGGGCATGAGACGGGGAGGGGGGATTGAAGTCAGTTCTTGTTTTTCACCAAGGAGAGGGGGGTAAGTTGTTGAGGGGGGGAGGTGGTGCAGGGGAAGTGGAAGGGGGCATTGACGATATTCCTGCGGACGGAGTTAGAAGTGACGTGTTCAGCGCGGCAAGCTCTGGCGGGAAGGCGAGGCGGTTAGATCTCACACTCTCGATCGAACGGGAATCAGTTTTTACCGTCTTGTGAACTATACCCGTGCCATCGTATACCCGTTCCGTACACGTATACCAGATATCAGGTACCCCAAACATTGCGCGCACCAAGCGTCAAGCGCCGTGGGGTGTTCATCGGGTCGCATGTAAGGATGAGCTGCATCCTGCCAGGAACCGACCATGGCAGGGGATCGCCTGCATTGCACTTGATTTTGTCGGAAACTGATCTGCTTGCACCACTCACACCAGTTTCTACCGCTTTCTTTGTGCTTTCTTCTTCTTTATTTATATGCAGCAACAGGCTGATGCGGCCGAGACGCAGCAGAATTGGTGCGTCGTGGTGAGGTTCTTCTTAGAGTGATTGGCCCACGCTGCCTCTCCGCACGTGTTATGGGCTGTCTCAACGGGACTCCTTCTTAGCAACACGGCCTGATGGCCCGCTCTCTAGCATGGGTCTTTGTGGGGTTGCTCTTGCGCCTGAAGCTTGAACCACTGAGAGTCTTGCGCATTGTGTCTACAGCAGTCGCAGCGGCTGGCGTCTCGCGTGAAGGGGTGGAGCAGGCTCGTCGAGGGCTTGCTGGGGTGCGTGTTGCTGTGGTGTGTGTCCAGAGCAATACAAATATCTAGATCGCATATGAAAAAGTTCAAATATAGCTTTTCCAATTCTCCCCGCCCCCCGGGGGGGCGGCGAGATTCCGGATTTCAGATTCCACACTACTATCGAAATTCCAGATTCCAAATTCCGGAAGGACTGTTAAACCCCCTTACGCAGCCTTGGTCTATTCTTCCAACAAAAAAAAAATAATTTGGACCACGTAGCACCAATTATGGTCCTGAGATAATCTCAGGGGCTCATCCCTCGCCCACCGGATGCTCTGCGAGGACAATCATCAGGGTCTTTCGAGCCTTTTTTTGCTTTTTTTTACAGAAAAAGGGAGATCATGCCGGGACTTTTGAACCCGCGCATATCAATCAAGCCTTTTTCAACGCAGGAAAAAAAAACATGATCATGCTGGGACGACTTTAGCCCTCCCGCGCACCTCATGCTCAGAAGCGGATAATCTACCTAGAAGCGTCACAGCCACCAAGCCACTGCCATGTGCGGTAAAACCACGCGCGCGGGAGGGTGATATAGTTGTACACCGCTTGCACTTACCCTTCCTGGGGGGCTGGTAACACCGCAATTCTCGCGTTTTAGTTCGCCATAGACGTGGGTTCCAACGAGGGGGAGCACCATAGACTTTCCCTGGACTTTCTTGTATCAGAATAGCACTTTCTCGGATTGTTGAAATTCACACGCCGGAGAGATCACCGATCCCCGCATGGCGTTCTAGATCTTTCAGCCACGGAAGATCTGTATGGTGTACCTCATGTTGCCAGGTGGGATCCGTACGATCTACATTTGATTATCTACCAAACGTTTCCTATGTAGTCTCTATATTCAGATCCTGCGCAACATATCATAACCCAAGACGTCGGTTTGTCTAGCTTTGTCCCGTCAGGACTCTATTGATGTAATGTATGGTGGTTTTAGTATGCGCGGTCCTTGACGGTTGTCCGTCAAAGGTCAAGAGTGCTGTCAACCAACATCTTCGATCATAGCGGCAGATATGGGATCTACTGTATAGTAGAGATGATCTAGGCGATCTAGATAGTGATCTGTGCTAGGTGTGTGTGGTTTTAGGAGCGAATCCACCTTGAAATGCATGATGCGCACTGTCGGACAGCAATAATAGCAAAAGTTACGATGACGATGATGACAAATAAGATGGAGACAACGGTGATGGTAGTGGTGATGGTGATGATGATTATGATGATGACGACGACGATGGCGACGATGACGACGATGACGATGGTGATAAAGACGATGACGATGCTGATGATGATGACGATTACGATGATCTTCTTGCCTTATAATAATTTTTGCTGACATCTGTCGGAAATCTACGAAAACATTCCCATGGAAAAAAACATGCATTGTGCAAAACAACAGCAAACACACTGCTGTACCTCGGTGCCGTCGCATGTTGGTCTGCAGAAGCGGCAACCATCCGTATCGTAGGCGCGGCAGAGGGCCTCCTCCGTGATGGGCAAGGGTCCATCACCGTGGTTGCAGTTCACCCCGTCCCAGACCACCTGGCGCCCAGCAATCACATCACTATGTGTTGTTTCAATAAGACACCGGGTGGGGTGGAATGGGGTGGGGAAAGAGGTCAAGGCGGGGACGGGGTTATCATCGGCGTGCGTGTGTTCACATCAGACCACTATTTTTTCCTATCGGCGCCCAAGCTCATGCACCTCGGCTCCGTGTCGGTGCTTCATTCTAGAGAGATGTCATCCAAGCATCTTGGCCACAAACTCGGAAGATCATGCGTAATTTCTGTATTTTTACAGTCTGTATCAGACGGTAGATGCTGTAAAGGCGCACTCTACGAAAATGGTTTCTGGGGCGCCCCACTCGAGGTGCTCTACACCTGTCCCAGGAACTGCCTTGGGAGGAGAAAATGAAAGGGCTAGACTATCCGATTAACAACCCCTTGGTCTACAGCAGGTAAACACAACGAGACGTACCCCAGAGCAAAAATTATGAAATCCCGACAAATTTGGGTTGTAAGGAGCCCCCGCCCCGTTTTTTCGTCAAGAGCCGAAACGTGCTAGCCCTCTATCGGAGCACCGGGTTATCATATATGCGCAGAGATGTGTGCAGTTAGTGGTGGTCTCGTGTCGTCAGTACATAGTGCGGTATCCTTGCGTGCGGGATCTCTGGTTAGTGAGGTGAGGCAAATGCGATTGGGTGGGAAGCTTTATCCAGTCGTTTGCTACGGCTGTGTTCTTGACGCCTGTTTTTTCGTATCATATCCTAGGATGCCTGGTGTATGTAAAGCAAAAAGATCTCTGGCCTCGCAAAAATAAGGTATGTGTGATGTTTACAAAAGATAGAGTTAGGGCCTTCTTCTATAGTGCCGATGGAATAGTGCTTATTTCCGGTATAGTGCCGGTGAAATCTCTTGGCACGACTGGAACCCTACACCAGTAGCAGTATCGGTACTGTATCCAACAGTGCCGAGGTCCGGTATAATGTCGGTGCTGCTGGCTGACACATACCGGCACTACGGTGAGACCGCCACTGCTGTGCGTCGGTCGACGGCACTCTTCTTGCTTCTTGACGGACGGCCGTCAAGGACTTCCATTCACCAAAGCCAGCATGTTAAGAGAAGTTTTGACGGGTCAATGACGAGCCAAAACTAAAGGTATATTTCCTGGCTGGGTGGGTGGGTGGGATCCATTTTGATGGGCGATTGGTGGATCCATGTTGCTTTTTGATGACGGTCGGTTGGATCTTTTTGATGTTGACACCAGTCGTACTAGTGTACGCGGGTATCTTTTGGGTGCCCGTTGGGTGTGTGGATCTATTTGGTACGATCGGATTGGTCTATTCGATACATTTATCTCTGGCTGGCTTGATTGCGTGGATCTGTTGGTTGCGGGTTGGATCTTTTCGATGCCTACTTGAAACAGGTTGTTGCAGTGTATGCGCGGATCTTTGCGGTGCCCGTTGGTGGGTGGATCCGTGTGGTACCCATCGGGCGGATGTATCTATTTGAACTATTATTGATGATTTTGATAGCCCTTTGGTCGATAATTATAATCTGTTTTGATGAGTGTTCAGTTGGTAGGATCTACTGTGTATTTTGACATTTGCGTAGATCTTTCATTCTTTTTTATAATCACGGTAAATTTCCAGCTCAACTCGTAAGATAACCTACACCCTCAGCGGGCTTCTGAACAAGCTGTGGTCACCGGTGTCTCCCCTTCTCCCCCCCCGATACTTGCCTTCATTCCTATCGCCTTTGGGTTCGACATTACCGCTTTTAACCTTTTTATCACGTGGTCGTCGAATTGCAAGCAAGTTGTCAACTCGCGCTCTCGCGCAATTTCGCCATGTCAATTGTATATCAACGAACCCCTTGAGAGGCCAGAACTTACGATATCTGCCACAACAGTTACGCAGCTTACTACTATTGAACAACCCGCGACTGTATTTTGAATCTGAGTATTTAGGTGGAGATCTATTCGACGTTGGTCGTGCATGCGCATGTATCTTTAGGAGCCCATGGGCAGGTGGATCTACTTTGTGCCCGCCGTTGGTATGGATCTACTTGACATCTTATGATATCTTCATATCTTGTGATGTCTTCATATCGTCATATCTTGTGATATCTTCATATCTTGTGATACCTTACAAGGTATCTTGTGACGTCTTGATTTCTGGGTGGATCCATGTGACAGCCGTTGTACCTGTGCGGGGATTTTTTTTGGTGCCCGTGTGTAGGTGGATCTGTTTGATATTTTGACATTGGATACGTTTGGTACCTGTGGATCCATTCTCTACCTGCCGGGTGCGGATCTTTTGGTACTTACTTGGGGACGATACGTACGAGCATACAAAACATACAAGGTGCCTGACATTTCGATCGCGTCTATGCCATACTATGCACGTATTTTTTCAGACCCAACAGCGACCGGATGCGAGACTGATGGCATCGTCTCATGCACACACGTACGACAGCAAGTGCACGCAAGGGCTACGCAACGTCTCTAGGCTATCAATCGGTTGACGTGTACCACCACAACCGTTGTTTCACGGAGCATCTCAGCTCGTATGTGCAATATTCGCCCGAACTAGGAGACTCACCGCTGCGTGCAGTGCAGACACATCGGATTATGTCCTGTGACCACGGACTACTCAGTAGATTATTATGGCAATCGGTTAATGTGACAGCAACAATTTGAACTACAGTAGTACACCGCAAGAAGACGCAGCCTTCGCGTACCGCGAGGAGGCTGCTTACTGCTTGTGCCCGCTTACCTCTTACCTCTCGTATGTGAGCAGTTGGCAGCATTCGTGCTCCGCGCTATCTTCGATGCCCCCGCCGAGGGGGGTTACTGCTGCTACCGGCTGTACAGGAAAGTGGGTGCTGCTGTACGGGATTGCTATGCAACCCAAACGAACAGCTGCATACACCAGAGTACGCGATAGAGGTCGACGAAACTCACACGCCATGGTCAGTGGCTGTGGTATCATGGACCCAAACGGACATACTTTGCTGTGGTTGATCCAAACGAGCACGGCCATCTTACCTCTCGTCGGTGAGCAGCTCGCAGCATTCGTCCTCCACGATGTGTTCCATGCCCTCACCGAGGGGGTTGGTCTGGCCTTCGTCGGGGGGATCGAAGCAGGAGTACGTAGGCGCCCCGGCCTTGGCTCCGCATACCAGCCCGAGAGCTAGCAGAGCAACGATGTCAGCTCGCATGATGCCGGACGCTTGGCGCTGGTAGTGTTGTTGATGTGCGAAGCTTGGGCAGGTGGTAGTGTTGGTGGTGTTAGAGGGAGCCTTGGTACAGGCCGGCGGTGCTGGTGCAACGCAGACGAAGATCAAGCAGCGGGTTTGCTTTCTTTTAACTGCGGTCCTTGCGAAAACAAGGGAGCAGTCGAGAAGTGAGAGGTGGGGTACGGCAAGGGTTCGAGCTTTGCAGCTCAATCCCGACGGACGGGCAGAGCCACACCGAACCGTTATCCACACGGAGTCAATTCCCCGCCGTCGCTCTCTCTCGGTGCCGCGAGCGTTTCACGTCTCGACGTATTTTGTTTTAATTCTAGTGTATCGACGAACCCGTATAACGAACAAATTCGTTGCAAGATTGCTGGGCCAATCACCGACAGCGAAAACGATTTAAAATGCAACCGTCGATAGCTCGTACAGCATAGCCCAGTTGACTGTATTGCACTCTTGCTGGGGCACGCCGGACGTAAGATACACGAGAAGTTGACTGTGTTGCACCCACGCCGGGCGTAAGATACACGAGATGGATAAGTTACACTCTACAGGCCGTCTTGTAAGAACGAGCACCACACAAAAATTAACCTGGAATTTCTGAGGAAGCAAGCACGTCGGGAGCGGAAAGATTAAGAAGGCCAGTGCGGAAATCATGGCTTTACTAACACAAAACAAGACATCTACAGTAGAGTGTTGGTTCTCGGTTCGATACGAAAACCAGCGCTGGCACAATACAGTATACACCAGGGTCGGGTACTATTGGTATGTACCACGTATCCATGAGGCCTTCTTATGTGTTGACCGTATGGGGTTGGGACTGCCTGCGGTATTTTGTGCTTGCCTGTATTCATTACTGTCTTAATTAGAATATAATCAAAATGTCGATTTTAGCATCGAGATCGGCAAGTGCTTTGACTGGGGGAGATGATAAAACTAGGGTGTCTAGACTAGTCTATAAGCTTTAAACGTCAATTTGTCATGGTAGAGTAGTACAGAACACGTGTTCTGTCTTTTCCTACCCGTCCTGTAGCGTACTTACGCTACATAATAACCTGTTGGAGGCTGATGCTAACACCAATCTACTAGGCACCATTTATTGGTGTGGTCGCTATATCTCCTCGGGGTCCAAAACAGACGATGAGTGCTACGGACCAAGGCTACGGTAGGGGGGGTACCCCCGTTTTCACTGGTTTGTTTGAGCCACTCGCACGAGTGACTCTGTACCTCACGGATAAAAATGGTTTAGGCGGTTGTTCTGGAGCTGCTTAGATTACGTTTGAATCGCGGATTGATTTCGTCGCAAAGAAAACGTAAGATCGCAAAATAGAAAGGGGTTACTCGCGCGAGTGACCCCTAGCCACTGAAATTCAAGGCCCAAAAAGGGTCCCCCCTACCGTAGCCTGGGTCTACGATAGAGGGGGAGCACTTAAAATTAGTGGCCAATTTTCTTTCAGAATAACCCTTCTTAGCCCAAACCGTTGCCAAAATGCTGTTAATTGATATGTCCTTTTTTGAAACAAAATATATAGCAATATTATATTTGTATCATGTCTCCCTAGAGGCCATGGGTTTGTCGATCGGGTTTAACCTTCCTTTGCCTGAAAGTACGTTTTTTTCGAAGAGGTGTATTTGGAGCTCCTCAATTGGGCACACCCTCAGAAAAAAAAATGGTGCACTTCTGTACCCAACATCACATAAAAAAGTTCGCAGATCGAGGTGACGGCAGCGAACTGCTCAGTTTTGTGGCTAACTTCGTTCAGCGGTTTAGAGAAACACACCTGGGCGAGTGGCCACCTACAATACACTCTTAAGGTTTTCCGTTTTCACGACGACATTTCACCGACATTGATTATAAACTTTTTTGTTATGCTGCTGCACCCTTCGCCAACCAAACACATTTTTTTAATTCGTTTTTGAGTGCGACACTGGGCCACGCGCACGAGTGTGGCTTAACCTCCCGGTATTGTAAATGGGGGTGAACCACTACTACTACTGCACAATATATGCGACAACAGTTAAGCATCTCTTATTTCTTGCCAGGCTGATTTTTTTTCGGCGTTCAAATGTCCCGACTAAACTCTTTTCATTACGAAAAAGCGACCACGATGCATGTATTTCCGAAGACGCGAGCTTGAAATTCTCAACTGCCAAATTATGAAGCGCCGTTGCGTACACCACTGTATAATACCGTGTAGCCTTGATCAGCATCATCAGATGATTCATAAGTCACCAGAGTGTCTATGTGTTGTTTTGCCGGAGAGCAATATAAACACATCGGGCTCGAGTACCGACGGAAAAAAAAGGCGCCTGCGGTACTATTAAATATAGCGGTCCTATTAATAGTTTGAATTGTATGAATCAAGCAATATCAAGGGTATGCATACAATGGGAGCCAAAAGTTCATCCCGAAGATCGGCTAATGAATGACTCCCCCCCACACGATGTACATGATGACTGATTCCACGGTAGCTCCGTTCCAAAACCAGCGATTTTCGTTGGCGAACGTTTCATGGCAAGCTCGGCACGAGGAAGGATGCCACGACAAAAAAACATCTTCGGATACTTTCTTGCATGCAACGGACTATCGAATTGTTGTGACTACATCTCGGGGGTGGCAAGGGGGCACCATATTCCCGGAGATCTATGCGCCCGGGGGGCGGTTTCAAAACCGGCGATCTTGTTAGAAAATCTTTCGGGAGGCTACCGTAGGAACAGCTCACATTTTTTTTTATTGGATGGATGTGTGTGCATACTTACGCGCGACTTTCGTGGGTGTCCAGATGCCCATGGGATACGCATAGGAGATCGATGTGCCGGCGCTAACAACCGTTGGTGAACCATGGGGGACCCATGGGTGACCCATGGGCGACCAATGGGTGGCCCATGGGCTACTAGGTACCACAGGATCACGGTTGATCCATGGGCGACCCATGGGTTGTTGGAGTACCATCGAGTCATAGGTGACCCAGATAGATGGGCGATCCATTGGCTACTGCCGTAACGGGTCCCCACGGGTAGCCCATGGCGACCCAAGGGCCAGATCTTGACAGCCATTCATTGGTGAACCGTGGACGAAACATCGGAAACTATCATCGACCAGTGAGTGGGTGATCCATCCGCGATCCGTGGGAGACCGATGGGTTAGTACCACTACGTCATGGGGCGGGGTACATGAGGGTATTACCCATGTACACGACCTATGGGATTTAGGCCACGATCGAGAGGATATACCCCTATTCCACATGATAGTTATCGCCGCTTAACGACCAACGCTTAAAATGTCAAGAAAAACTCACAGCTGACCTACACTGCATATTTATCAAAAATTTTTTTTTTTCGGTTTTGCTCTGGCAAAGCGCAACACTAACTCATTGGCATGCTGCTTAACGGTGAAACCGAAAACAAAATGAGCGGTAGGCACTCTGGGGAGCGAGCGGCCTTGAGGTGCTGAAAAATGGAGGCCACCAAAAGTGACGAAACTACACAGCAGTAGAGCCTTGGTCAGATGTATGCTACGAGATATCGGTATACCTTTTTTTTATCCTTTTTCTGAATGACGGGGCACACCTTAACCCAATATCGTCGAACATAGGCCATAATATTGTTTCCATGGTTCTCGTTGTGTACCTAGGCCATGGGAGTTTTCATCCGGTAGCAGTTAGATTTCTCTCCAGATCAGGTTTTTGGGGTTAGAACATGTCTTAAGCTCCAAAATTGAGGAACTCCAGAAACAAAACTGGTGCACCTCTATCGTAGCACGCGTCGTTATGGACTGCTACAATTGCCCCATGATAAAAAATGACCAGCGAGAGTGAACCATGGGCGTCCTATGGGTTAGTACCACAACGTTGCAGGCGACACCTGGGTGACCCAAGGGCTAGTATCACTAAGTCATGAGCGACTCATCGCGCCCCACGGGTGGTCCAGAGGCGATCCATGGGCGATTCAACGGGTTACTACCGAAAACGTATGGAGGGCCCATGGGCGACCCATGGGCGACCCATGGGCTAATGCCGTAAGTTTCATGGTGGTATACGCTAGCGCACGGGTCGCATATGGGTCACTCGCGGGTCACCCATGATATCTACGTAGCAGGCCATGGGTCGCCTGTGGATAAAACATAAAACGTTATGGCACAGTAGCCAATGGGGCCGCCATGGGCCACCCGTGGGCTATCCATGAACTTAGGGTAGCAGGCCATGGGTCGCCCATGGGTCAACCTTTTTTTTATTGTCCGGGCCGTCATGGATATAGCTCTTGGACCGCTCATGGATCAACCGCGACTTAGTGTGGAAGCCCATACTTCATGGTAGAAGTCCATACTCACCCCACGAGTCTCCCATGGATTACCCATGGATTACCCATGGGTCACCCATGACGTTAAGATTACGACCCATGAGCGATTCATGGGTGACCCATGGATAACTCACGGGCGACTCATACACTACTGCCGTCAACCTATGGATGACCCATGGGTCGCCCTTGAGTCACCCTTGAGTTTATGGTCCGATTAATAGTTGATGAATTGCCCATTGGTCATCTACGGAAGGTTTTCCCATTAATCGTCCATGGGTTACCCATGGTCATCCATGGCCTAGTGGTACTAGCCCATCGGTCGCCTATGATGAGTCAGTGATGAGTTGCCCATGAGTCACCCATGGGTCAACCGTGATGGTACTTGCCCATGAGTCGTTCATAAGTCACCCAAGATGTTACGGCTAGCAAATAGCCTACGGGTCACCAATGGGTCGCCTAATACATTCGTGTGTGTTTATCTCACACATTGTCTTTGCAGCTATTGGATAAGCCGTGGTCGCAGGTGCCGTCCCTTCTCCCCCCCTGTACACGCGTCTTCATTTCTATCGCACAGAGGGGTCAGCATTCCCAACACTCGTCAATTCTCATCGAATTCCGCTATCTCACGCTCTCCCGCTTTCCGCGGGTCATTTTTCCACAAGGAAAATCTCTATTCGTACGAACTCGTGTACGCACTCGGGAGGATAGGAGACAGACCATCGAAATCGACCTTAGACGCGCGCTACGATAGAGGTGCACCAGTTTTTTTTCAGAGGGGTCCCTCGATTTGGGAGCTTAAGACCTGTCCCAAAAAAAACTGGTTTGGAGAAAAACAAAACTGCTACCGAATGGAAATCCCATGCCCTTGGTACACGACGAGAATCATGCAAAAAAAATGGTTTATTTCTGACGATTGTGGGGTTAAGGCGAGCCCCGTCATTCAGAAACCATTTCAGACGAGAACTGCCACCACCTCTATCATCGTAGCACGCGTCCTTAGTAGTAGTTACGGGGTTAACCCAATAGACCATCGGGGACGCCGACTCGTTGCTTGCCCATCGGTCGACCGTGTGGGCCACTCGTTCCTTCATGGTACACCGGCCCATGGGTCACCCGCGGTTCATCCATGGGGTGGTGGTACAAATATCTATAGTCTATGGGCCACGCATGAGATTTCGGTAGTAGTAGCCCATGGATCACCCATGATTGAAAGGTAATATATATTAAGTACGTGGGTCACCCCCATCGCTCACCCAGAAGCCACGCACAGGTCATCCCTGGGTCGCCCATGGCTTGATAGTATGGTGTGGCCCTTATGGGTCACCCGTTACTGTACCGTGGTAGTCCATGATGGCAACCAATGGGTCGCCCCCCGGATCACCCATGACTTAGTGGTACTTGCCTATCGGTCGAGGGCCGAGCCATCCCACCGTAGGGCTGCAGCAGAAAGTAGCAGAAAGTCCCTGTGTTGCTCGTAACACGAGGGAGCTCAATAATCCCGCTCGAAACGTGACTTCGAAGGCATTCATTCGTTGACGCCTGCTACGATAGAGGTGCACCACCTTTTATCTGAGGTTTCTCGATTTGGCGGCTCAAGACCTTTCTCCCAAAACTGATTTGGAAATAAGAAAACAACTGCTAGGCTACACCTCTGATAAAAAATCCCATGGCCGAGGAACCTACACGATGAGAATCATGCGAAAAAAAATGGCGCTATTTCCGACGATTTTGGGCTAAGGATCCCCGAAATCCAGAAACATCAAAGATGAAAAGTGATACCTCTATCGTAGAACGCGTCGTTCGCGCAACCCGACCAAGCTCCTTTGCCCCCTAGTCCTGGACCAAATGATGCTCCTAAAAATATTATACTAGCCTTCTAGTTCCTCACTTGAGGTGAGCTGAACCGGACAGGGGTATACCTTTTTTTGGCATAAAATGTGCAAGCCCTACTGTGGGATGACTGGCCCATCTGGGCCACCCAAGATCTTATCGTTGTAGCGCTCTGGGTTGCCCGTGGGTCGCGATCGAGTCGCCTGTGGGTCGCTCATTGATCGCACGCCCGGGTTGGCCATGGGTTGCCCAAAGATCACCCATGTAGTAGGTCGTCGACGGGTTGTTGGTTGGGTTTCCATGCCCTTTTGGCTCTACCCTAAAGCTCGCCCATGGATCGCCCATGAGTCATCAATAAATTAATCGTATCAGTCCTTGGTCTCAAATAAAAGAATATTGCCTGGCCCTGGGTCCCTCATGGGATAGGGCTAGTAGTCCGTGGGGCGCTCACAGGAGTCACCCGTAACGATGCGCTTGTAGTCCATGGACCACCCTCCATGGAACATCCACGGGTCATAAAAATCTATGACACTTCATGGTACTAGCGGGCGGGTCGAGCATGCCGCTATGATAGTGCACGCGTGCTACGATAGAGGTAGCACTTTTCGTCTGAAATGAATGGTTTTCTGAATTACGGAGCTCCTTAACCCAAAATCGTGGGAAATAGGACATTTTTTTTTGCATGGTTCTCGTCGTGTACCCATTGGCCAGATGGGATTTTTTCATCCGGTAGAGCAGTTTTAAGAAAAATAGTAGTTGTTAGCGGGGAGTTTTATTTTTCTCTGACATCAGTTATATTACTGGGAGAGGTCGTAAGCTCCCAAATGGAGGAACGACGAGCAGAAAAATAGTGGTGCATCTATATCGTAGCACAAGTCAGTTATATCCACGGGTCGCCCATGGATCACTCACGACGTTGTACTAGTATCCCACAGGTCCGCGGTGAGTTGGCCACGGACAGGCTATCGATAATTTGTGAATCAGGGCGTGTCTTGACTCCCCCCGAAAGGCATTGGAACGCTTGGATTGGCTCGCTGCCGAAAATTCTCAAATAAAAAAGATTCGTAACGCTCTCACACCTGATCGTGAAGTTTTGAAGACCAAAAGTAAGTCTTAGGCAGGGAAACCGAATGACCCACTCGGGACGAAATCTACAGCGGCGGCTGATTGGTGCTAGGAGTGTTGCTTCATAACCGGGCGTGTTGATTCGTACGCTAGAGGCCCAAGACGTGACAGGTGCACGTGGGATAACCTAACACTCACTGGGTGAGACATGTGTGGACGCCGTGGGGCTCTCCGGCGCCCGCAGCCACGCGATACCGCTATGTCCTCACCAAGAGGCTCGCCAGGCAAGCGACCGGTCTTCGGACGAGGCTTTGGCGATATAGACTAGACTATGCCCGTGACCGTGACTACGGTATGTATGGAGGTAACTTGTGAGGGCTTTGCTTTACAGATGCTCGGGGTGTCTCGCGCGTGTGACCTTCCTGCGCGAGTGCCCCGCCCGGTCGTAAACGTTCGTGTTGGTTTTCGTTTGTTATAGAAACCCGCCGCGGAAGGGTTACCTACTACGCCCCGCACCAAACGAATCGCCCATTTTATGTAAGCATATTTTTTTCAATTATTGAGGTACGTTTACTCACAGGCGAGAGGCGAAAATACAGTAGTGACAAATAGGAGTTCGCCCCGGCTACTACTGTAGCCATGGTCACATTTTCAGGCAAAAGTTTGGCATCAATGTTCGTGCAAGTTTCAGCATTCCTCGTCGAGGCGCAACGTCAACATCACAACTTGCAGGTTTGTCCAGAGGGTGTACCAGGTGGGTGACCAGCACCGTCCTCTGTTAGGCTTGCCTTGCGGCATATTTTGGGGAAATTCCGTTCTCTGTGCCAGGGTCCCTAGCTACCCACGTGACGGTACCCTTGCCCTATAGTTTAAATAGGCGAACTGCACGGTCCCGCCGCGAAAACCAGTTGGGCTATCATAGTTTCGGTGTCGGTTGCCCAGAATTCACCTGTTCACACCTCGGACGTAAACAGGCATGAGCGGAACGAACCAGCGCGAACAGCCTCGTTCCATTCTAACCGCTCCAACGAGGTAGATACCCGTTTAGACACGCTCTCACACATTACTTGATTGTATTAGTCTATGGGTCACCCATGAGTCGTCCATGGCTCGGCCATGTGTTGGCAGTGGATCATCCGTATGCTCCTCACCGTCCTTCTCCTCGTCCTACAATCCCTCGTTTTGATGGTCATCATCATTATCATCATCATCAATATTACCATAGTCACATAGTCATCATCATCGGCATCAACGACACCATCGCCACCATCACCCCAAGCGAAGACGCATGCTGCTGTGGAGGTAACATACAATTTTTCTGAGGCTCTCCCATCTTGAGGGAGCCCCCCAATGCATTACCATCACACAAAAACACTAAAAATATACAACAAAACTTGAGGCGGTTGCATGATAGCAAGAAGAACATTAAAAAATAATTTTCTCTGATGCAAGTACATTGAGCAGTTACTCAGTTGAGAAGACCCGTCGGCCATGCACGACACGTTAGCGCTCAAGAGTGCAGCTCCGAGAGCGAAGCACAACTCTGATCACCATCGCCGCCATCACCATATCATCGCCACCGCCATGTTCATCATCACAATCGCCATCTATCTATCTATCTATCTTCATCCTCATCGACAACACAAAAACAACAAAAACCATGACCAAGACGATACACGCGCGGGTCAGTTTTTTATGTTCTCTATTTCATGAGAGCCGGTTCAAAGACACTTGTCAAGAGACGCGTCGCGTGCTGCGATATAAAGGTATACCTTTTTTTGGCGATTTTTGTTTCTGAATGACGGGGCTCCCTAACCCAAAATCGTCGGAAAATACGCCATCTTGATTGTTTTTCGCACAATTCTCGTCGTGTACCCCTGGGCCATGGGATTTTTTCAATCCCGCAGACTCTAGCAGCTTTATTTTTTCTCACAAATCCGTTTTTGGGGGTCAAGACATGTCTTCAGCTCCCACATTGAGGAAACCCCATAGAAAAAAAAGTGGTGCTACCTCTATCGTAGCACGCGTCGCGAGTGACGATACACACTACTAATCAGTGTTGAAAAAAATCAGGTGTGTTGTGCGGTCCGGTTTGTTGGTGCATGCATAAAAAAAAAGGTTTCCTTATATTGCGAGCAATGCTAAAGGTGCTTTGTCCTGCTCCATCTCCATGGAACAACCGTCCACCCCCCGCTACCGTTCTATGGGTCGATGCTGACTTCGGCTTCACGCGCCATGCTCTGAATCTCATGCGAAAGCGCATCGCCACCCGATCTAGGCTATTCTCCACGTCAGGGGGGGTCACCTCTAAGGGGTTCTTTACACAAGGCGATTTCAAGCCACGCGCGATCTAGCTAGATACCTGGTACCATATATTTTTTGATCGGTCTCAAGACATGAACCACCATACATACGGTGGATTGTTCTTCCCTCGCTGTAGGGTTTCAGAACTAGATCCAAACCCACGTTTTGGTTTTGGGGATAAACGTCTTGCAAAATATTCCGGAGTATTTGTTTCTTTCCGTTTTTTTAAAGAGGCAATGAATGGGCGACGTGCGCGATTATACGTAAACCGCGCTGTAACAACGAGGTTATGTCTCCCCTACCGTAGCCAGATAGTCCGTTCCTCCATTTGAGGGCGCCGCTATTCTCCACGCAAGCTACGGTGCGGGAGTGGCACGCAAACGTTTAGTTTAAAAAAGAGCTCGCTGGAGGAGCTCTGCATGACGCGTGCGACAATAATTAGTTATATAACGTTGTGGATAGGAACGCTTTCTAAATGACGGCACGTCTTATCCCAGTATACTGTGAAAGCCGATGTTCTATTTTATAGCTTCTTTTTTTTTTTATCCTCCGGCGGATGGGGAAAAATAAAGCTTTAGCTCACCACACTTCCATGTATTTTCACACGCGTTGTGTGTCGATTTAACTCAGTCGCTTTCGCAACCCAACGCTAGCTGGCGCACCCTTCGGGTCCCACATATTTTTTAGCATTATTATTTCGACAAAGGGATTTTACACGTAGTGTGCAATGTCACGGTCCATCGGGATGGAACAAGTTCACCATCCGTCAAACTCTTACGGTTGGGTTGGGCTACAAAGAGTACCTCGAGTCCTGAATTTTTTAGCGTATCTCTACAGCATGCTGTAAGTAGCATGTGTCGCATCTCACACAAGACATTGGCTTCTCGAGAGAAACATCCAAGAGCGCAAATCGATGACAAAATTACAAGTGCTATAGTCTATACAGTTGTCTAGGCATGAAACGAAAATATTACGAAAATTCCAAGTGTTATCCCAACAAATATGTCTAGTTTAAAATGAGTCAGTCAGGGAGCCCTGTTAATCTAAATAATTTCGATCTTCATTAACGGCCACCCCTTCCGTAGCCAAATCTCAACGTAAATAAATCTCAGGGGAGAGGATGGGAGGGGAGTGGAGGGGAGCCGAGGGGCGGGGGGGGGGGGGGGGAGGAGAGGGAGGAGAAGGGAAGTTGCAGGGTCGGAGGGATGGAGAGGAGAGGAGGTTGGTACGTCGATTCAGTAGTACGTAATACGCTGCTGCTGCTGTCTTGCTTTTGAAACCACGTTGGTGCTCATGCTTCTCCGGGCTTGTGCTGCTGGCGTATGAGCTGCTGGTGCTGCTTGTGCTGCCTCCACCGAACATGCTGCATGGACGCAGTAGCCCCGAGTCCTAGCAGCGGGTCGCCCGAGCGCATGTAACACTGTCTTTTGATGTACATACTGCGCTACTGCTCTATTCCTTTATTTTTCAACCAGCGTGTACTTCTTAACAATACTTCCCGCCTGATAAACACTGCTGCACCCACATTTTTGTATCATTGCCGCGGTGCATGGCGCGCCCGCCGCGTCGAAGCCCTGCTGGTCGTTGTTTCATTATTCTCCTCTGCTCGTCCATCTCTCGTGCCTCGCATTTGAGTTCATTTAGCACCAGGTACGCCCCCGCCCCCTTCCCCGTTTTCATCAAGGTGCCTTCGTTTCACCCGCGAGAAGAGCGGTTCATCACGTTCTTCCCTTATCATCTCGACTCACGTCGAATGGCGCATACACACACGCGCTGTAAATAATATAGGTGCTCTGCTCTGCGCGTCAGCTGTTGCGCGATAAAAACACCGACGCGGGGCGGGGTCGGATTCAAGAAATCGATCTACTACTTGTAGATAGATATACCGTATAGGGTGTACGCCGGTGTAACCTTAGACTATATCTATAGACTATATCCCCTATAGATGAGTTTTGCACGTTGCTCTCTGTTGCTCTGGAGGCGGAATTAGTACAACCATGCCCTTGACGGTTGGCGCCAAGCGTCTCTCGAGAGTCATGGCCTTAGAATGGTGGGAACGCGGAGAGCGTTGAGAGTAGACGAGGACAGAAGGGCAGCGTCTGACAAAGAGGAGGAATCCGTGCGAGGGAGTCGAAGGGGTGAACGTGTCATTATGCATTCTATCCCTTTTTGACAGAGAGCAACCATACGGGGTCCGCCGGACAAGTGGGGTCCGCCGGACACGCGGGGGCTACTGGACAAGTGGGATCCGCTAACTAGGCAGACATGTAGCCCCGAATAGAGGAACACAAGGGTATGGAAGCCCTTGGGCAGACCACATCCGACTGTGGAATACAGGCAGGGGTCTACGAGAGGATTTAGACGCCCCGAGAAACGTCAAGGCACGTCACCACGGGGGTTTCCTGACACATAGATAGGCATGTTGGTTCTACAGGGCACCTGGCATTCACATCACCCCCCAGTTTAAGTGGTGTTGGGATCCTTACTCCACCAAAAACTGAAGACGTCATGGACACAGAGGTGTCTTGGGCGTTCATTATATCTGGGAAAATTCATGAACTCTAAACTTGCACAACGTCCGGAACCACAAGATAAACACGTACAGACAGGCAGTATTTCGGTGTGTTGAAGAATATGTAGTCAGCATATATATTATAAAAAATATATGTGATGCACTCCTTGGCTGCATGCGTTTTAGACTTTGTGGAGTGGAAATGCAAGGCATAGTCCGTCCAGAAATTATGTCGCTGGACATCCAGATTATTTATGGAATGTGAAGGGTACCGACGGAAAACAGCCCAATTGACAGAACGCGGTTGTGTCAGGATTTGGCAGCGGGCGCTGTGTTGACAGATCCACATAATATACACGTTTGTTCCACATGTTTAAGATTTTGTGTCGCCATGCTGCGTCCTGCAAGGCTCGAGAAACGGGTCAGCGAGAAATCGGGGTAGGTGTATGGGTAATGGAATGGACTTCATGGAAATCCTGACCTTTGTGCGTGCCTAGCAATGGTGTTGCATCGTGGCCGACTGATTTTGATGCGAACTGATCAGAGGCACAGATCAGGCGCGTGCATCAGACGGAGCGCTAGGAGGGAAGTAACATGGCTACCACTCATGCGTCTTTGAAATTAAACACGAAGCCTCTGGGCGAGAGCAGTAGTCGCATGTAAGATAGTGCACGGGTACTACACGAACCGATGCAACCCAGCCAAGACCGGCTGTCCAGGCGCGTGTCGCGGTTTCGTTGTCTCGATCACGTACGCGTGGCGTTTTTCGGGAGGAATATTGTATTTGACGATATGTTCTCTTGAGAAACTAACGGCATACGCAGCAGCTGTGTGCGTGGTGTGTGGTATTGTGTGCCAGATTTTTTAAGACTGGCACACGATACCAACACCACGGTGGGGGCGCAGCGGCAGTTTCTGGACCCTTCTAGCATGAACGAGGAGCTCAACATCTCACCCGAAAAGCATTACTTCAACGAAGCCATGAAAATATCGTAACGCGACCAAGGCTTCTACGCGTTGGTTCTGAAAAGAAGGCTATGGTAAAAGTATCGGATTAACCGAGAGGTGATTCCTCGCTCTAGGAGCTCAGCCGGAGAGAATCGTTGGCCCGAAAAACCGCAACCCGTGGTACCGACGCGCGCTACGCTCTAGAGGTGGCACTTTTCGTCAGACCTGGAACCTTTCTGAATGACGGGGCTCCTTAACCCGAAATCGTCGGAAATAGGACATTTTGTTTTTGCATGATGATTCTCGTCGTCGAGTATGCCTGGTCTACACGGGATTTCTCATTCGGTAGCGGCAGCAGTTTCATTGTTCTCCGAATCGGTTTTTGGGAGAGGTCTTAAGCTCCCAAAATTATTGAAACTCCAGAAAAAAAGGGGAGGCACCTCTATCGTAGCACGCATCGACAGTCACTTGGAATGGATGGCCCCACACCTAAAACTGCACGGACAGGCAGCGCGGTGGTATGTCGGTGTGGTCAGACTCGGCGTACCCGCGAGTGATAAATATATTTTTCACACCCTCTGCATGCATGTTCAGCATCGCCGGCATATATCCGTAGGCGACACTGGCCGGTGCGGAACGAACATCGTCGGCTTGACGAGTAAAACGAAACACGATTTTCGCGCATGCAAATCATACAAAGAACAAAGGGGAGATCTCCTTGATGTTATAGAGGAACTTGTGTGCTCTCAAGGTTTTTGGTACTTACAGTGGCACTTTTTAAGCCATGCGGTCAACCGACGTGAGGACGCGCTGACGTATAGAAAAATACAGGAAGAATAAGTTACTACAACGTACGGCGGCACAAACAGTGTCACTGTATGCTGGAAAGTGCCGGGACCTCGGATATAACAAAACACGGGCGTGCATCAGTAGTGTTGCGAAGACCAAATGAGACGCTGATAAATTGAAAACAAAAATATATAGGCTATATATACATATGCGCGCACAAGACAAGCCCAATGTATATATGAAATCATGGTGTTTTTCGTTGTACTTTGTGTGGTTATGGACATCTTCAAGTTCGTCGTTTGCCGAATGCTGCCGTGTTCCAAGACAAGATTGCTGCACGGAATGAAGTTTTTCCCGATGACTGCGGGGTGGCCCTGAAGCGTCGCGAAATACCTACGAGCATTATTAGCTGGGGAGGGTTATCCTTGAGTTTGAGGTGGAAAGAAATCAACCAATAAGCGACAAAGATGTACATGGCGGTTACCCTCCTCGCGTATGCGCGTCTATGAATTATACACGCAATAATACTAGACGGATTGAGGTACACTCTCAGGGCTCTAAAACATTCATCTAGGGAAAGGCTACACCGTAGATGAAGAAGGATGTATGTGGGGAAAGTCGATTCCTGGGTGGCTATCTCACCTTCTAGGTTGAACCGTATAGGGATCAGCCAAAGAAGGCCGGCAAGTTCATAGTGTTGACTAAACCGGAGGGGGGAAGTTGACACAAAGTCTGCGTTCTGCAGATGGACGAAAACTGGTACACAAACGAAAGTGTATGGAGCTTAAGCTTTTTTTACCCGGATCCCCAGGAGGATCTAAAAAAAAAAAAAAAAAAATATGTGGGGAAAATAAATGGGGAAATGGTTGGCGAAAGATACCACTGAGCTTTATGGTGCGACCATTCGACTTCATAGGTACTACTGCTGCTTTATGGAAGGGTGTTCGATTTACATCGGAACGGCATCTATCATCTACGCCATATTGTCGGAGGGCAAAAAATAACAAATAAATAGTTTTAACAACAATTAACTGACGGCTCCGTATCCAACCGCGGTCACCGAGCCTTCAAGATCGGGGACAGGGAAGTTTGTTCTGCGGAACGTTTCGTTGAAACGCATCAAAAGGTCGGTTGCGGGACACGAGACAGGGGCTGTCAATGCGGCCGGAGGTGGAGTGTGGAGATCAGGTGGCTCGCCATTTTATTTTGTGTCCCCCGGTAATGGACGGGAGAACCCTCGGTTCGAACAGAACACGGGGGGCGTGCCAGGAGCTGTAGAGTTCGTAGCGCTTGGGATTGGGGCCGTCGGTTTCGTGATATTGTTGTTATACTTAAGGCACTTAGTTTGGGTAAGCTGCTGGTGAACCTTTTGCAAGCGGTCAAACGGACTAATACCCCCCACTAATACCTTAACAAGTGGCGTCGACGGCTAGACTGAGGGTTTCTTGGGTCGTGGGTTTGAGTCCCGCATCCACCCCAATAATAAACTTTATCTAGATTTTCTCCGTATCGAACTTGAAAAGTACTCTCCCTGGTATTCCCAGGGAATGAAACGGCTTGGATATTGACAGGTCCGCCCGTATACCCGGCTGACCTGCTATCCCGCCGTTTCAGGGGGGGAGAGTGTTATGAGGCTTAGTTCGGGTAAGCTGTTGGTTGACCTTTTGCAAGTGGTCAAACGGACTAAACCCCACTAATAGCTTAACAATATAAGCCATTTCATAAAATGATTCTAAGGACGTCAGCTGTGAGTTCGACGAATTTAGGGTCGCCACTCATCCTTGCAAGTTGCGTTGTTGGTACTTGTAGTATATACTATATGTGGGTGAGTTTTTTCACTTAATAATGGGAGGGGTCCTGTTATTATTTTTTAAATTTTTGCACATCAAGTCATGCAGCATCTATTATAAATATATATAAAATCATTCCTTGAATATCGAGTCATTCCTTGGTGTCATGGACTTTGGTCAGGAGTTTTTTGTCTCGGCCTAAGTATGCGATTCGCGGGACTGGAATTCTCGGTCGAATATGGCTTGGTTCGAGCGCCGCCTTCGGGGGGCGGCTCCGACGCCCGTCGCCCTGCCGTGTCCGTTCCGCACATCGACGTGAACGCGGACGGGTGCCGAGCGAGACGAGCGAGTGTCGAGGAGGAATTTTGGAAAAATTGTTGAATCTTAATGGCTGCAACGCCTGAATGATTTACAAAATTGGCATCATTTCCAAACGGTACGTGATAATGTTTGGAACTTTGCCTACCGGGTGAGAACAACAGTATGTACGACGAGCATGAACGCCAACTAACTGACGGCATTGGCAAACACACAACATCAGGTGCAGCAGCAGTAGCCGAAGGGCGAAACTTCTAGCACATACTGCAGCAACTAGTAGCAACCAGAACCACAGCAGATAGCTCAAAGTGCAGTACGAGTGCAGTTGGCAAGTTTTGTCGTACACGCATCACTCTGTCCAATAGTCTATATATAACAGCATCTCGAGACAAAACAAGCAGGCAGAAGAGCCGTCTCTTCGGCCTTTGGCCTTGGCTTTAGCACGGCCGCTGACACTCCAGGCAGCCTCTGCTGTAGGCATGAACGAGTGCGGTTGATTCGCAGCGAACTATCCCGCTGTGCTCGCTTCTATGAGGTCATTGTCCATGCCATTTCATGTCACCTCCCTTCTGTTTTGAGCTCGTCTTCGTGCCGTCGAGGTACGAGGAAACCCGTACGTACTGGGTGAGAACAGCAGTATGTACGACGAGCATGAACGCCAACTGACAACATTGGCATATACACAACATCAGGTGCAGCAGCAGTAGCCGAAGGGCGAAACTTCTAGCACATACAGCAGCAACTAGTAGCAACCAGAACCACAGCAGATAGCTCAAAGTGCAGTACGAGTGCCGTTGGCAAGTTTAGTAGTACACGCATCACTCTGTCCAATATATAACAACCGTTTTATGTTCATATTGATGGAGAAAAAAATACCAGGTACATTACATTTATTTCCTGTAAGAATGATACGTCGTACGAGCGGACGTTCTGATTCTTCTGGTGCCGTGAGACCATCGAGCACACCGCATGTTTTACCCAAGCAAGAGCCGACAAGAGGCAGCGCACAGGGGCCCCCAACACAGAGACACGTGACAACCACGGCCGGTTGCCGATCGCGTAATTAGCCAGTAGTCCGTGCTTCGGTGGGTGTATCGGAAGTCGTTCGTAGTACTGCTGTAGATCGTCGAAAAACCACGTGGCATCGTGCTGGTGGCAAGACTCGCCAGTAGACCCCCCAAAAATTATTTACCTTTTCTTTTTCTTGGCCCCATGCACCCATTTACTTTCCTTTCTCTTATTTGTTAGTTTCTTTTTTCCAATTGACTTGCGTCTGTTGTGCGCATGCGTAGTGATAGATACCACGTGTAATATATACGTGGTAGTCTTTCTTGGTTGGCAAGCGGTATAGTCGGTTTTTCCAGGCGCGAGTAATGAGACGTATGCACCGGTATGGACCTGGCACGTCGTAGACTGACTCCCGATTTCACTTTTGACCAAGGCTACGGTAGGGGGGGTACCCCCATTTTCACTGGTGGTGTGTTTGAGCCACTCGCACGAGTGGCTCTGTACCCCGCAGATGAAGGTGGTTTAGGCACTTGTTTCGGCGCAGCTTCGATCACCTTTGCATTGCGAATTTATTTCGCCAATGTAAAACATGAAGAATACGTAAAATCAAATAGGAACAAAGGGGTTACTCGCGCGAGTGACCCCTGGCCACTGAAATAAAAGGCCCAAAAGGGGACCCCCCTACCGTAGCCTGGGTCTTTTATGTGTTTCTGGTGGAGGCATGAATTGCGTCAGCTGTGATTTATGCGTGTACCACCTTTGGTTTGTGTTTTTCCCCTAGGGTATTCCTCAGCTCCAGAGTGACTGGAGCCTGTCCTGTGACCACGGACTTGATTATGCGAGTTAATGTGAGAACGACAACAACAACAACTGAAACATTGCCTGTTTCTTGACCTTTCAGCTGCTTCCTGCAAACTTGGTTTTTCTGCCAACACGATTTTGAACTTTTTCGCGATTTTTTCTTCCTTTTTGTCTAATAATTTGAACTTCCTACTGCCGCAAATTTACCGCCTGTGCATTAGTTGCGGAACGGTCCAGCTTTAGCTTTTCTTTGATTCGCACCATTTGTTTTGTACTTGACGAAGCTTCAGCGGCTGAGATCTGAGCTTGGCTCATCAGCTCGACACCGCCCAGCACCCCATCGCAGCGCTATAGCTTAGAGCAACGAAGCGCCGTGCAGTGCCCTGCGATGCCCTGCGGCTCAGCTCAGCAGCGCACCGCTAGCTCAGCATAGCGACGCGCTATGCTT
Organism: Undaria pinnatifida; assembly: GCA_012845835.1. NCBI lineage: Eukaryota > Phaeophyceae > Laminariales > Alariaceae > Undaria > Undaria pinnatifida. The sequence goes on from JABAKD010000001.1 coordinate 10,203,536, forward strand.
TGCCGCGCTCTGCCGTCGCGGTCGTTCGTTATTCATGATATCTAAAACTCCGCGTACGCTGATACTTGGGTATTTGGCGCTCTATTCTATACACATCGCGTCAACCATCGTAATATCATACAATATGGGGGAGGGAATGTAATCTCTATGCACAGATCCTGTTTTGTTTTAATCAATTGTCAGCCGGCCGCCCCGGTGGTCTATTAATAATAGTGGTTTTACCCTCGAATGCTACTAACATTTGGTTGTCCTTGAGTTCGACACCCACCACGATGAAACTTGACTTTATTTGCAAAAATGTAACAAAAAAAAAACAGGGATCAACTGCTGAGAGCGCCTAGCAGCGTGGGTTGGTTCGACGCGAGTCGACGAGGAGGGAAGAAAATGCTGGATTCTCCTCGCGGTAAAAATGAAAGCACTTGCCGAAGTCGGGAGGCCCGCTATTGACCCCGGATCTGAGTTACTACTGGGAGGGAGCGCGAGAGTGGTGCGGGGATAATAAATGGGATGAAGAAAAAAAAATGTTGCAAAGGTATACTCCGGAGTATTATTATTACTACCAGTAAATAATATGTCAGTCTCTAGGAAATACGCACGGCACTATCAGCAGTCGTCATGGTAGAGACACTCCGGATATTATGCATTGAGGGGACGCGTCCAATTTCGACAACGTGAAAGCCCCCACGAAGAAAAGACAACAGACACACAAATCCCGCTTTCCCGAGAAAAAACAGAGAAGAAGCGCTACGCCAACCTCCCGTACGGGCAAAGCCACCCCCGCACCGATCTTAGACAACGCCGCCTCAACGAGAGATCGCCCTCCTCTTCTACGTTTTCCTCCTCGCCCGCGACCACGCAGACCAATCAATGCGACAGCCTTCACGTAACAAACAAAGGAATCTTCTTCCAAAACCTCGCCGGCTGACATGTCCTCATGTCGACGTATGATGCAAACCGACTTTGCATCCTGTCGACTCCGAACCTCCATTGCCACGGGGACAGCAGTGCAGTCTCTTCATTAATGCCAAGGCCTCTTTTGTTTCGCCTAGAGGCGACGCAGGTTCTCAATAATACTCTTTTCGTTATTTTTGTTTGATAGACGCCAAATTTTACTTGACGGCGCATTTAATAGTTTGTTTCGCCTATCCTTGCCTTCTTTATTGTATAATATTACGTTTTTTCTTTTGTCAAGGCATGACTTTCAGAATCCCATGTTCGTATGAAACTCTTGGCATTACTTTAAAGTTCAATGCATGCCAAATCGGACAGCTACACCTTAAGTGGTCGAAGTGCTGCCCTGCCCTGTGTACCCGAAGCATGGGCGCCGGAGAATGCCGGCGCCCATGCAGAGCCCTTGTATTTCATACAAATATTTCAAGGACGTCAGCCGTGCGAGTTCGACGAATTTCGGATATATATTATCCAGGCATTGTCGCTCATTTTGAAACTCGGAAAATGCATGTTTTCATCATTATTGTTGTAAACTGCGTGCTCAACCGCGAGGTGTCGGTATTCGGCAGTGCGGCGAGCGATCAGTGAGTTACACACCCCGGGAAGATCAGCTCACCGCAGCTCGAGCTAGCTCTTCTCGAGAAGGATGGCTTGCCGGTGAGCTATACGTGCTGTATGAGCTGCACATATTTTCCCGGCTTGATTGAGCTATTATAGAACGTTGCCCATTTGCACTTTGCACTTGATTTCAAAGTCTGAGCCGTTATTATAAAAATAAATACACTCCAGCTTTGAGATCGAATATTTTGTCGAAACTCATCTTTGCAAGCTGTGTGCGATACTCCGATCGCGCGTATTACGGGTTGTGTTTCCTCATCAAGGATATAGGCCGGCGACTCCTCTTGCAACTACAGTGTAGCTATCAGGGTCAACAGGGTGATGTTAATCAGTCTGTGCGCGGAAACTGTAAAACCCGTTTTTTTTTAGAAGGACAAAATCTGACAGTTGTGGAGGGAAATGCATCAGTTTATCAAGTGAATCTTGTACGTCGAACAACCGGTGAGGGGAGGGCGGAGTTTTAGAGGACGCGGGGGCCTGGGTTTGATCAAGAAAGGGGGAGGGAGAGGGCGGCGAGGCAGCTCAATCTGCGCGTGGAAACTATAAATCCTATCCTGTAAGTCGTACAACCAGTGAGGAGAGGGCGGAGCGTTTGAGGGGGTAGGGGTGGGGGGAGGGGAGGGTGAGGGGGGGGGGTGGGGGGGCGGGGGGGGGGCGGGGGCGAAAGGGTTTTCAAGCTTATTTAGTTCGCAAAGATGTAGGGCTTTGTTTTGGTGCGGGTGGTGGGGAAGGAGGGGGCGTTGGGGGCGGGGGGCGGGGGCGGTTGCAGCAGAAGCATGGATGGCTCTAGAGAGGTAACGAGGTGATATAAAGTGCGTGGAAGCGTTTATTACTCTGGCAGATTTCGATGTTAGGTGGGGCGTTTGAGCAAGAGGGACCGGGAAAAAAATAGGAATGTAGGGGAGGAGGAAAGAGTTTTCAAGAGGTTTGGGTCACATACAATATAAAAATACACCCCAGCCGTGAGATCGAAGATTAGGTCGAAACTCATCTTTGGAAGATACTCCGATCACGCGAATTACGCATATACGTAGGGGTCTGCTATACGCGTGTTGCTAGGCGATCGTGCGGGTGGTGGGGAAGGAGGGGGCGTTGCGGGGGCGGATGAATGAAAGCTACGTCACGGATGGCTAGAATTGACGTGATATCAATTGCGAAGAATTGTTTACTTCTCTGGCCGATTTCGATTGTAGGTGGGGCGTTTGAACAAAAAGGCAGGAAAATAAATAAAAAAGGGGGGGGGGGTGATATCAGCTGTCTGGTTGCGTATACTACTCTCAGGCAGATTTTGACGTTAGGAGGGGCATTTGAACAAGAGGGATCCGGGGGGAGGGGGGGGGGGCGGGCGGGACACTTCAATATGTGCGCGGAAACTAAAATCCTTAAAGGAGACAAATCTGACGGTTGTAGCAAGAAGACACCCCTTTATATCACCTGCCTGGTATAGTTTACAATTCTAGAAGATTTGATGTTAGATCGCTAGAAAGATTATGAGGTGATATGAGCCAGCTGGACCGATGGTAGTGTTTACTAATCTGGCAGATTTTGATTTTGGGTGGGGTATTTGAACAAGAGGGATCGGCGGAGGGGGGGGGGCATTTTAATATGTGCGCGGAAACAATAAATCCTTAAAGGGGACAAATCTGACGATTGTAGCAAGAAGACATCCCTTTATATCATCTGCCTGGTATTGTTTATTAGTTTAGAAGATTTGGTGTTAGATGTGGTATGTAACACAATCTTTAGGTTTGGTAAAGAACGTGTTAAACCTTCGTAATTGGTTGTTGTACATGGATCGCAAAGTAGAAGATACAACCATGTAGTTACGATTATTTTCTGACATCGCGAGTTATACAAAAGAGATACATGTTGCAAAATACAACAGGCGAGGTGATGTGGTCATGTCACCACCATTCAGCACGAGAGGGAGAAGTACGAATCGTCAGTGTTTTGAAAGGAACGCTTGGTGTACCCGCGCTCAATTACGTTTCTTCGTTAGTCATACCTTGTTTGGAATAGGTTGGGAGGCGATCAAGCAGACGGTATGTACGAAATACCCTACGTAATGGGTTGGTCGTAATGGGTTGGTTGTGTGGTCTACCGCAATTTTTACATATCTGCCTGCACTTCCTTTTCATATTATTATTATCTTGTAAATGTATGTTATTACGCCCATGATTTTCACCGTGCCGATCGATGAGGGGCTCTGAGGTTGATAATTCTAAGAAAGAGATACATCTTACAAATACAACAAGCGAGGTGATGCGGGCATACAATGTCACCACTATTGAACACGAGGGTGACTTTACTTCGTTAGGCATATACTACTGCACTTGGGAGAGGTTGTGAGGTTGGTAGTGTGGTCTACCGCAGTGTTAACACATCTGTCTGTGGTACTTCCTTTTCACGTTATTATTATCTAGTGTACGAATATACGCCCTGTTTTCTCCCCACTGTCGTCGAAGATGCTGCGGTCCTGTAGATGCCGCGTCCATGTCTGGTGCTTTTGTTAGCGGTGCTCATGAAAACATTCCCTAGCGTGTAGTAGATTATCGCTGAGTGGTGTTCCTTTCCTTTACATCAAGCCAGGTAGTATATGTGTCAACGCAACCGCTTGCTTGAAAATGACAAATAAAATTCGTCACACACCTGATACCGAGGAGACGCGGCCCGAAGGTTGTTTAGTATACCGACGGTCAGAAGCGGGTTATCGAGCAGCGCATTTGATTTTTACTACTGCTTCTCACTCCACCTAAGACACTACGGGCATGCGTTGGACCCAGTTCGCTGATGCCCAAAACCAATTGCAACGGAGGTGATGTGGTGGGCGAATGCTATAATGATTTGCGCTGCTGTGATTAGCCCTTATCCCGTTCTGTTTGTTCTTGCGCTCTTGATAAGCCCGTTTTTTGGCAACGAGCAGTTTTGACGCAATTTAGGTTTGTGTAGAGACTATATGTAGACTATGTGATGTTTCTGACCCGTGGGGACCTCAATTTGGAACCCAGGGTATATGGGTTCCCTGTTTTGACTGGGTTTCGTATGTGAACGTATATGTGGCTTTAGTGTGCGGACATTCTTAAGATTTTATAATTTTGTGTCCGCGTGGTTGTTGCTACACGTGTATGTTTTGGTTGATCTTCTAGACTTCGTTATCGTGTGGTTTCAGAGTGGTGGTTTCGAATACATATTGGTTTACAGTGGTTGGGGGGGGGGTCTGTTGTGCATATCTGCAAAATGTATTTGTGTACGCCGAGAAAACTTCTTCGGGGGGCTAAGAACGAAGTTGCGAGGGACGTTTAGGAATTTCAACGTTCCCCCTCACGGCTTTTGTCAACTATGGTTAAATGCATATTTATCTATGGATATAAACATGCAGTAACCAACCTTGACAACTATGGGTTATATCGGTATCAAAATACACTTAAAATACCGTTACTGTTCATAGTTCGACTATGTGTGTGTATTCATTATTTTGCTAAACGGTGTGGGCTGAATACAAATACCGAACATGGCCAGGGTTGAAGCCTTGCAATGACAGTTTACAAGAAGGTGTTGTATATATAGTTAGTCTGATTATTGAATACGTTGATGTGGACGAAGTAGTAGGTGTTTCATCAGTGCGATGGATGGGTCCCGACATGTTTGCGGGTGACATGTGATGAGCTGTGGGAGCTTTTAACGCGACAAATATGTATTGAATGATCGAGGATGAAGCCGACGATTAGCTCTTGCATTTCAGCGTCTTATTGGCTCAGTAACGTTCGTTGTTTCTGGTGATCTATCATGTTGCGGCATGATTGTCGGCGTGGTTCATTTTTTGAAATATTTCGGTTGTAGGTAGCGTGTTTGATATGTATTATCATAAATGCATGTTTTGGGTTGTTTTAACTGAGAATCTTAGTTATAAATTTCACTCCCCAATGGACTTCGTCGAGAGCGAGAGCAGAGGGAGAGGGGATCCAGTGCGTTGTCTTTTGTCTATCTACTGGGTCCGAATCTCTTAACAATTGAACTGCTATGTTAGCCTTTCGTAGCATTTCAAGTTAGTGTAGACACGCCTAAGATAGGCAAGGTCTTCTGACCAGCAAGTATACCCCTTGGCCTGAGGGGGGCTGGTCGGCACCATTCAGGTGCTAGGAAAGGAGAGAGAAGTTGTTGTATTAGCTCCGAACACAAGAAAACAACCGGTCTTAACTTCATCCCCGAATCCCCATATCAGAATCCAGAAGAAGATAAGTAGAAACCCCTACTACAGTATTTGTCTTCAGATCTAAATAACGTTCACACACCAGATCAGATCCTCAACAGTCAATCACCACCAAGAAGATCAACTGTCGTGTCTTACCACCAGCACTACACACTCTCTTGTGCTCCACTGTCCACAATGCCCCCAAAAGCGCGCCATTGTCCACATTAGACAACATTTTTTCAACCTAAGGTGGGGGGTGGGGGGGGTTAAGTGAGTTTGTGGTGAGAGTATACAAGGTCGCAGTATTATGCCATGCTTCTTATGTGGGGGGGGGCATGTGGCATATTTCTGTTTAACGGTAAAGGGAGGAAAGAAAGGGGAAAAAAAAGGGGGGGCTGTGGGGGGGGAAAAAAAGGAAGAGGGGTGGGGGTGGGTTAGGGGGGGGGTTGGGGGAGGGAGGAACGGGTTCCCCCCGCCCCCCATTATTCTGGAAGGTAGCTCGACGTCTGCACGTATTTGCACAAGGTGAGCTATAATAATGGGAGTTGCATGAGTTGCTGCACGTGTTTCTCTGAAACGATAAAAGATGCAGCTCATTTGCGCCTATATGTGACACGTGAGTTATGCATGACGAATGAGCTAGTTCACGAGCTGAATATACCTGTGCCGGAGCAGAAGGGGGTACGCCTGTGTATTTTGTTGGACAAACACGTACGCTGAGCAGAAGAAGGTGGTGCGTTTGGGTGTATATTGGGTTGGACAAGTGTCGAACAACCTTTGCTCGACGTACGTGTGGAATACTCAAAACCCCGGAAAACTCAGCTCATCCTAGCTCGAGCTAGCTCTTTTCGAGGGTAGCGCGCCGGTGAGCTATATGAGCTACAGGGCGTAGCTCATCTGCACATACATGTGTTTTCAAAGCTTGATCTGTAGAAGATAGCTCATATTATAATATGTGCGCATATTTGCCCAGAGGGTCAGCTATAGACTAGACTATTTATTTCAATTTTTATAAAATATGTTTTTTTTTTGCATAGGCTAGTCTATACCAGGTAGTCTATAGGCTGCACACACATGTTTCGCCGGGATCATCTATAAGAGCTGCAGGAGATACATACACCGTGTTTCCCAGGCTTGAGCTGTAGGAGATAGTTCAATATATTTGTTTTGAAGGCGTCAGCAATATACGACAGATGAGCTAGCCCATGAGCTGTCCGGGGTGTGCTTTATTAGTTACATGCATCGAAGACCTCTGGTTAGTATTCTGCACGGTACAGTTACATGCATCAAAGACCTCTGGTCTGCACTCCAGACGGTCAATTTTGTCGGGCGCTTTGATGAATTTCATCACCACGCTTGAGCTACCAAACGGAGAGCATCACTTCACCGACTCTTCTTGCAGCACCCATGACACTTCAACTTCACCAACTCTTCTTGCAGCACACATTACACTTCATGAAACACAAGCACACACTGCTAATGGCGGGTTTCAAAAAGGATGCCACGTACATTCGGTGCTTTCACAAAAAAAAAGTCCATTACGAAGTACCTGCACGCACAGCAGTAATTTAAAGTCGCAGCTGGCGTCACATTATACAGACAGGTGGTATAGTCGGTTTTTCCAGGCGCGAATAGTGAGAGGTATGCACCATGGTCCAGTACAATTGTACGGACCTCGCACATTGTAGGTTGACTCCCGATTTCACTTTTAAGTGTTTCTGGTGGAGGCATGAATTGCGTCAGCTGTGATATTTGCGTATACCACCTTCTTTGTTGGTTTTTTTGCGTTTTTTTTCCCTCTGGGGTATTCCTCAGCTCCTCCAGAGTGACTGGAGCCCGTCCTGTGACCACGGTCTTGATTCATGCGAGTTAATTAATCTGTGAGAACAGCAACATATATATGTACCGCCGTATGTCGAATCTTCCTTGTCTCCAAATGATTTACTCCAACCCAAGCACAAGCACACCGACATCCAATAGAGTGACCAGTCGACCCGGTGGCGTATCAGGTTTTATCCTCGAGCCTGGTATAGGTCAGTTTCGTGAGTTCGAGCCCCGCCAAGTGCGCACTCGTATAAATTCGTTGGGACTTTTTCTTGTGCACAAACAAGTTGACTTGCGGAAAGCGCGAGAGCGTGAGTTAGCAACGTTCGATGAAAAATCGACGAGCAGTGGGATTGATTGCCGAACCCTATGCGCGATAAAAATGGAAGGCAAGAACCGGGGGGAAGAAGGGACGACACCTGTGACCACGGCTTGTCCAGAAGCTGGAAACGTGAGAGAAAAAAAAAAAAGTCACATCCTGGCGGCCCACATGCGTATGTATCATACGTATCATCAGCGTACCCCAACCATATTCCTCAGCTCCAGAGTGACTGGAGCCTGTCCTGTGACCACGGACTTGATTATGCGAGTTAATGTGAGAACAACAACAACAACAACAACAATCTGCTGCGTTCTATTAATAACATGACTAACTTTTAACTTGAGCCAATTTCCGTATCGAAATATTACTAGTGCTGTACGCTGTTTTCCATCAACCTGAGCCCTATATTGAGCTTATATTTCTGAACAGCGTATGCTCTGTTTGTGTGGAGGCGTTATGGTTCTATTTTATGGACCAAAAAAGCATCCTGCAGGGATCAATTGCTGTTTGTTGCTGCTGCTGTGTGCTGTATTCTGCCTGTGCTGTGTGCCTTCGCGTTGCCTCGTCTGGAGATCCGCAGGAACCGAGCCGGGCATCCACTAGGTAAGCAGCGATAGCCACGAGCATAGGTAGCAGCATCAGCAGTCGTTCGTCGCGCGGCATTCGCGGCACGTCTTATCTTGTCTTTGGCTAGAGTTCATGCACGCACACGCTTGTTGAATGAATCAAACGCTCATCTTTCTTCGAAAAACGTTTTCTTTGATTTCGAACAATTATCATCTCGGAAGACAGCGGTTCTAAGAACAGCGTGAGTGAACCACGCACGACGTCAAGCATAAGCGCCTCCACCCCCTCCCTACTAGGGAGATGACACCTCCCGGTGGGTCGTGTTGCAGTGTCCGGGGGGTGGTTGCATCTGTCTTTCGGCATTCGGAAGCGCAACCACAGCAGCAGCAGCAGCAGCAGTACGTACGTATGCTTGGCAGTACCTTGTACATACAAACCTGGTACAAGTACCCTTTTTTTGCAATTTGACAAAATACGCGATAGTGCAATTTTAAATATTGTCTAGTCGTATCACGGCTTTGCGCCATTTTAGCTGGCTGTGTGTGTACGGCTGAACTTGCTGGGTGTTTTGTGCTTTCCTCCACGTGCGTCTACTCACACTGCAGTGCTGCTACATTGCAGCAGTAGTAGCGCGTAGCATAGCAACGGCACGGCTTGGTTTTCGTTGCCTTCAACCACACCCCCCCGCAATGTGCAGTGGTTGTGTTCGCCAGCCAGTGGATGCTGCAGTATTGATGTATCCCAGCAGCAGGCTTCGTGCGTGCGTAAATCGTTCGTTGTGGTTGTTGCTGCTGAGCGAGCTTCTGTGATGGGCTTTGGATGTGCGTGTTCTTCGTGGCAGACTTTTCCACCCACCACCCATCTACACCACGCACCACCAGTCAGTATCCATGCCGATGCCCCTGCCTCCTTCATGCCTAGAGAGACGAAAGCTCTGCTATGGTCAAACTATAAGCCGGAGATACGCATCGCAAACACAGCAGCAGGAAGGTTACTTGGCCATTCAATGCCAAGCCACCCAACCAATCAGTAACATAGGGGCGGACTAGCCGTGGGAGTAGGCGAATCTCGTCCCTGTTGTGTTTTTCGATTCCAAGTGCATAGTCTAGACTACATATGATACGCGTGTCCATTTTTTGCGTACACTCATTGGGAGCGTGAGTAAATTCGATGAAGAAGGTCGACGAGCATAAAAAGCTGAAGGGTGGGAATGCCGAACTTGAACCCTATGCGTATAAAATTGAACGCAAGTGGCGGGGCGAGAACGAAAGACACCTGTGATCACGCCGTGTCCATCCATCAGGTCGCTGAGGGTCAAACCTCTTGAGAGTTGAGCTGGTGGAGTAAAAGTAGTGTATCTGGCGCAATATAAAAAATATACCAGGTACAAACAAAAAAAAACGAAACGGAAGCGGAGTTTTTAGTTGTTTTTGATTCCTATTATTAGTATTCAAATAAAACGAAGAGCTCTCGTCATGTTGTTGTTCTCGTCATGTATCACTCTGCTGCTTCGTATATCTGGGGTAGCTGGTAGATAGAGCTGGTGGTGCAGGGTACTCTTTTGGTAGTAGTAGGTGGCCCTATATAGTGCGGGTATGTGTCACGAAATTTTACCCGCACTATACCGGGAACCCGCACTATATAAAAACCGGCCACTGTAGGAGGGTCTATATTGTGCGAAACGATTTCACCCGCACAATATCGGACACCCGCACTATATGACACGCACTATATAGGGCCACCTACTGTACCAGTACGCGCCGTATGTCGTTTCAAAAGTAATATTGCTGTACGAGTCGTATGACACGTATCATACCTACGAACCTGTTGTGGTTCCTTTTTCGGAAGTTCTGTGCAAGGTCCGAAGTACATGTTTTACGTTTTTTCTTGTAATTTTACTGCTGCATGCACGGCTTGCGAATTATTTGTTCTGAGAAGAGCAGCAGTTGACCCAAAATGCAGTCATGCAGGGGAGGTTGACTTATACCTAGTAGCTTCAAAGGACACATCTACTCAGTAGTGTAGTATCTCACGGCAGAAACGCCCAGGAGGGGTGTGTTGACGGGAAATACATCAATATGTCTGCAGAAACGCGCGGACGGAGTCACGATCGAGTATCACGCAGTTGTTTGCAAACATGATTATTATTTCGACCATTGAATTTATCGAACCCACAGCTCATCATGTAACGTATTGATTTTTTTTTTTTTTTTTGTGAAAAAAATAAGTTCATTCATGGCGGATAGAAGAGCACAGAAGAAGAAAAACGACAAAAAGGACGAACGACCGTCCGCTCTGCTCATTTCTTTCTGATCGCTCAATCAAGCGTCCACACAAACAAGCTGGACAGATGAGACCGTTCTTGCTGCTGCTGTACTTCGTTTTCACGATCTGTGCCTGTCAGGGCAGATAGATGCCTTGTCAAAATGGTATGCATTCTGCATGATGATGAGCCATAGATATGATACTGCCGGGCGAAGCTGGACGGTCTGGATGATCTACAGCAGTATTTGTAGTAGTATTAGTAGTAGAAATAGTAGTGGTGATAATAGTAATAGCCCAAGTTTTCTGGATTTGATCTGATGATCTACCGTATTAGTAGTAGTGGTAATAGCAGTAGTAGTAGTAGCAGTAGTAGTAGTAGTAGTAGTAGTAGTAGTAGTAGTAGTAGTAGCAGTAGCCCATGTTTTCTGGATTGGATCTGTTCTACCAAAATAGTACACATATCTTGCACATGTCATAACGGCAGACATGATATACACAAGCTTGCACAGGTGAGTTGCGACCAAATCTTCGATCTCACAGCTGGAGGAATGTATTTTTATATTTTATGCGACCTGAACCTCCTGAAAACCCTCCCCCCCCCCCCCCCCCTCACCGACCCCCCCCCCCCCCCTCCTTTTTTCTTTTTCTTTTTTTCCCGCTCCCTGCTGCTCCATCGCCCCACCTAACATCGAAATCTGCCAGAGTGATATACACTTCCACGCACTTGATATCACCTCATCATTTTTCTAGAGCCATCCATGCCGCTGCTGCTATTCACCTCCCCCCCCCCCCCCCCAACGCCCCCTCCTTCACCACCACCCGCACCATCGCCTAGACCTAGCACCAAGCGTATAGCAAACCCCTACGTCTATGCCACCTAGATTTGTTGTTTTAAAACCCTCTCGCCCCCCCCCACCCCCTTCCTCCACCCTCTGGATTGCTCCGCCCTCTCCTCACTGGTTGCACGACTCACAGGATATACATGGTAAACTGGTGCATTCTTTCCAAAACCGTCAGATGTATCCCCCTCAAGTATTTATAGTTCCCACGCACTGATTGAGCTGCCCCGCCCGTCCCGCCCCCCATAATAAACTGGGGCATTCTTTCCAATACCGTCAGATTTATCCCCTTAACGGGTTTATAGTTTCCACGCTCAGATTGAGCTGCCCCGCCCGTCCCGCCGCCCCCGCCCCCCCCCCGCTCCCTCTTGATCAAACCCAGACCCCCACGTCCTCTAAAACTCCGCCCTCCCCTCACCGGTTATTCGACTTACAGGATTCACTTGATAAACTGATGCATTTCCTTCCACAGTTGTCAGATTTTGTTCCCCTCAATAACGGGCTTTATAGTTTCCGCGCACAGACTGATTAACATCACCCTGTTGACCGTGGTGATAGCTACACTGTAGTTGCAAGGGAAGTCGCCGACCTATATCCTTAATGAGGATACACAACCCGTAATACGCGCGATCGGAGTATCACACACAGCTTGCAAAGATGAGTTTCGACAAAATATTCGATCTCACAGCTGGAGTGTATTTTAGTTTTTGTAATATGCTATGATCTACTACTACTGCTGTTCGTAATTGATTTACATGTAGGTCGTCATCATCTGTGTCTGTCCGATGTGTGAACAGTTCCAAGTTCATGGAAGAGCGGTCCTTTTGATCGGATCATCCGAAGTATTAGTCGTGATTTTGTTGACGTCACTCCAGCGACATGTTATAGTATCAGTTAATTAAGAGTGCGTCCCTCAACAGATATCGGCACAGAAGAGTTGTTGTTGTTGTTGTTGTTGTTGTTGTTGTTGTTGTTGTTGTTGTTGTTGTTGTTGTTGTTGTTGTTGTTGTTGTTGTTGTTGTTGTTGTTGTTGTTGTTGTTGTTGTTGTTGTTGTTGTTGTTGTTGTTGTTGTTGTTGTTGTTGTTGTTGTTGTTGTTGTTGTTGTTGTTGTTGTTGTTGTTGTTGTTGTTGTTGTTGTTGTTGTTGTTGTTGTTGTTGTTGTTGTTGTTGTTGTTGTTGTTGTTGTTGTTGTTGTTGTTGTTGTTGTTGTTGTTGTTGTTGTTGTTGTTGTTGTTGTTGTTGTTGTTGTTGTTGTTGTTGTTGTTGTTGTTGTTGTTGTTGCTGTTGCTGTTGCTGTTGCTGCTGCTGCTGCTGCTGCTGTTGCTGTTGCTGTTGCTGTTGTTGCTGTTGTTGTTGTTGTTGTTGTTGTTTTTTTTGTTGTTGTTGTTGTTGTTGTTGTTGTTGTTGTTTTTCTTTTGTTTTTCTTTTTGTTTGTTTTTTGTTTGTTTTTTGTTGTTGTTGTTGTTGTTGTTGTTGTTGTTGTTGTTGTTGTTGTTGTTGTTGTTGTTGTTGTTGTTGTTGTTGTTGTTGTTGTTGTTGTTGTTGTTGTTGTTGTTGTTGTTGTTGTTGTTGTTGTTGTTGTTGTTGTTCTTGTTCTTGTTCTTGTTCTTGTTCTTGTTGTTGTTCTTGTTCTTGTTCTTGTTCTTGTTCTTGTTCTTGTTCTTGTTCTTGTTCTTGTTCTTGTTCTTGTTCTTGTTCTTGTTCTTGTTCTTGTTCTTGTTCTTGTTCTTGTTCATGTTCTTGTTCATGTTCTTGTTCTTGTTCTTGTTCTTGTTGTTCTTGTCCTTGTCCTTGTTGTTGTTGTTCTTGTTGTTGTTGCTGTTGTTGTTGCGTTATCGCCTCAACCCAGGCCGTCGGATAACAACAAGAAATGCAAATTTTCGTTTTACGTAAACAACCGGAATCCCCGGTGGTCCAGTAGTTAGCCGCGTAACTATTGACTTGGGTTTTATGTAGAGCTCGTAGGTTCCAATCTCACAAGAGACTCTTGCTTACAAATCGACAGGCCGCAAGCAAGTGCGAGAGGGTCAGTTGGCGAAGTTTGATGCGAACCGACGAGCATAAAAAGCCGAGAAGTGGGAATACCGAACCCTATACGCGATCAAAATGAAGGCAAGTACGAAGGGCGGGGGAGGGACGACCCCTGTGACCACGGCTCGCCCAGAAGGTCGCTGAGGGCAAAATCTCTTTCAAGCTGAAATGGAGAATGAAAAGAGGTGAAAAATAGCGACAACGAGTGCTTCATACAACACCGGCATGTAAAACAGCACAACAGAGGGTTTGTTGGTGGCGCAGTTGTTGGCGATGTTGATGCTGGCGATGTTGTGGGTAGTAGTGTTGATGGTGTCAGTGGCGGGGGTATGTGTCGGTGTGCCCCCGACGCAGCAGTAAGTGGACCTTGAATCTTGGATTCTTGTCCCTACGAATGTTAAGGTCGTGGGTTCAAGTCTCACCGAGTGCATGATCGTGGTCGTAAAATACTTTTTCATGCGTACATGTTGACGAGCGGAAAGCGCGAGAGCGTGGTTTGGTGAAAAAAGTGATGAAAAAGCTCGGGCATAAGATGCTGAAAAGTAGGTAATGCCGAACCCTACGCGCCTGTCTGTGCGCAATAAAAATGAAAAGCACCGGGGGGGGGGAGAAGGGAAGCCACCAGTGACCACGGTTTGTTGGTCTATAATCTGCGTCGTCTCCGAGCAATGTATAACTCGCCGACCGATTCCGACAGCCAGTACCGCTCGTTACCAACCACATCGAATCGAAGATGTTCTACCAGCAAAAAAATCATGCTTTGTGTTTTTGGCGCCACCATTTGGTTCTCCGCAGAACCTGCTGGCAGCCGCGCGATATGCCCCCCCCCCGTCCCTTTCCCCCTCCACTCATGTTGATATTACAGTGCCCTCTGATGTTATGATAGCATGTCACGGCCCTCTATGTTGTTTTATCGTAACACATGTAGTACAAAGCATCGTCCTCTAGGGGGTACGGGAGGGGCTTGGACGGAGGACGGGGCGGTGGGACAGGGGTGGGGGGGCGCGAGCTTCCACTATACATTAACTGCGAACGATATCCGCGCGAAACGTTGCCTACAGGAAGCGTACGTGCTCAGCATCAAAACCACTCCTCCTATGATGCGACCCCGGCTCCTTCTGATGCCATCATGTTCCGGCCCCTTCTAATATCTTCGTCACTTGGGGACAGCAAGGAGCGCTACGGTATATGCCCAGCTTTTGTCAAGCCCATTAACATTCGTCTCTTATGTTTTCATGCGCCGGCTCCCAATCTTATGATGTTGTGTTGTCATGTGTGCCCTCCTCTGACACCGCTGTCAGAGTGGAGCAAGGGCCGCCAGGTGGGTTTTAAGCTACACTAAGCCGGAAGTAGCTACAGAAGGAATCTATTAGTTGAGTTCGTGCAAAGGCGTATTGTTTTATGGGTTTCTCTTGTTTGCTTCTACTTTCTTGCTGGCAGTGCCTATGATTGGTAGACGTGGTAGCTCATTCTTGCTGTACGTTGTCGGAAGGCAAACCTCTCGATTGGATAATGTTATCAATGTTATCATACCATAGCCTTCCCGGAATGTTGCTCTTACGGCTTCCTCTGGCGTTATCTATCACCGATCAGCAGACCTTGCCTCTTATTTTTCGAGAAAGCGGTTGAGGCACACTGTGCACGAGGCGAAACGAGAGTACCTCTCTGTCATTACCTTGTCGTTGATAGGGCTTGATCGGGTTGGGGCTATGGTTAATATTTACAGCAAAGTGCATGGCGACAATGTTATCGAGTAAACGTTGAGCTACCTTCCCGTCTCTGATGCCATCTTTGTCCCGGCACCCTCTAATGCCACTCTTCTCACGTTCCGGCAGGAAGGAGCATTACGGTACATGCCAAGCTTTTGTCAAGATGATGTACATCTTGTTCCTCGTTTTCCTGTACAAGTTGCAGGGCGGGCGAATGCGCAACTTCGTTAGAAACGCCCTCGGCTACGAGGTCGAGGAGGACAAGACCCCGCCAACACCGATCTCCAACCGAAAAGCGAAGCAGGTATACACATGCACAAGCATTTTTTATGAGGGAGTTAAGGTGCGTTAGGAGGTGTATGTTGTTTTGGGGCTTTTGCTTTGCAGTGGCTCCGGAGGCCACTCGCGCGCGTGCCCCCCCCCCCCCCGCCCCGTTCCTTTGCGATCCTAACCTATGTTGCTGTTGTTGCTGTTTTATCTTTGAGAGATGAATCCGCAAGCCTTGTAAGGGCAAATGGCTAGCTACGCTGCGCCAAGAAAATGGCCTGAAAGCTTTTTCGCCAGTGAGGTACACTAGTCACTCGTGCGAGTGGCTCAAGTCCAGCAGTGAAAAAGTGGGTATGGTACTACAATACCGTAGCCAAGGTCGAGGGTGTTTCACGGGTCGGGTCAAGGTAGCCCGATCCGACCCGACCCGACCCGATCCGACCCGACCCGATCCGACCCGTGACTATTTGAAACTCCAGACCCGACCCGATCCGACGCGTGGTGGTCCGGGCACCTCCCGACCCGACGCGGCTGACCCACGATTTTTCTTGACATGCTCACTGGACCCGCGGCTAGACCCCTCCGTGGGCCGGGTCATGCATGACCCGTGAATAACCCTGCTGTTTTTTTTGTTAACACATCCGACAATGCACAGCCGCATGAGCTTCAACGCCAATCGCTCATAATAGAGTAAAGTAGAAGAAAAGCAAGGGAAGCAATGAAGTGTGTACATATGATATGTATATGGCGACGCGTGTTACGACAGAGGCAGTGCGTTTTGGCTATTTAGTGCTCTGAAATGCGGAAATGCTTCATGTAAACCCTTTCGAGAACCTTCGGAATGCCGTTCTTGTTTTCAAAACATGTGTTGTTTTGTATATCTAGGCCATGGGTTTGTTCATATATCATACCATATCATGTCATATCATAACATATATCATATCGTATCATATCATATCATGTCATATCATGTCATATCATATCATATCATATCATATCATATCATATCATATCATATCATATTATATCATATCATATCATATCATATCATATCATACCATACCATACCATATGATATGATATCATATCATATCATATCATATCATACCATATCATATAGTATAATATCGTATCATATCGTATCATATCGTATCATATCGTATGGGTAGTGCGTTCAGTTTACGTCATTAATAAGGTTTTGGGTGAGGTATAGAGCTCCTCAAGCTACCACCACTCAGAACGAAAAAAATAGTGCAGCTCTACCTTGGCATGCGTTTTATATATATGCGCCATATATCTCATATATGTACGGAGTCTAACTCATCTTCTGTACAGCAGTATGGTTCGCCTACTACTAGGTGTTGTTGTTCGGCTAAAAAAAACTCGCAAGAAAGCGATGCTTTCTTAGGGTTTGTCTGTTGGCTGGGGATCTTTACCGACAAAAAACGCCTGCCGATTAGTCCTCGAGAGGTCCATATTGGCAGATAAAACAGTTGCTACTGATAGAACACGCCTTCCCGACTTCTCGTACGTGCTGACTCTATTTGTTTAACGTCCCCAGTCTCTTGCTAGCGGAGGGACGGGGTACGTGAGCGCCGGCGACGCGAGTGTTCGGTCGGCGGGATCGGCCCAAGACGATTCCGGCGTGTCTCTCGTCAGGGACCCCCTCGCTCGGTTCGCTTTTTCGAAATCAGCCGGCGGGGGAACGTTTTCGGGTTCGTACGAGCAGCTACCAGCGGATGAGGAAGAGGGGGGGTCTGTGTCGGGGCTAAGGTCTCTGTCCATTAACAGCACCGATGGCGACCTAGTTACGTCTGGATTCGGTACGAGATCTTTGTCTGTGAAGAGCGATACTCCGGTAGCCACAGGGACTGAGGTGGCTGATCTACTAGCCGCTAAACAGGAGGTGACCAGGGCGGTGAAACCTGCCAGGAGCGGCTCGGAGTGGTTCCTGCCGATGAAGGACAGGCAGACCCTCAAGCGGCGGACCATCTTGGCGAGGCTGACACCGATAGTGCTGCTGACCTCTTTTATGTCGGATCTAGACCTGGTGACGGATTGGACTTTCTTGAAGTACGGGTTGGCCGGGCAAGGGTTGCTGATCCGTCAGCTGGCCCTGTTTTTCGCGATCGTGGGATCGGTCATGTGGGCTCTGTCGACCACAGAATTTGCGCTGATGAGCAAGTTGAGGACCATGTGGAAGACTAACCCTTTGGCCCGGCTTGAGCACGTTGGCCTCGGCTGGCAGTTGCTGGCGAACGTCATCATGGAGGACTTGCCCCAGTTTATCATCACGATCATCACCAGGCCTACCTCCGTGACGGGAGTGCTGAACCTCGCGACCTCCGGGTTGTCGCTCGCGGCGAAGATTGTCCACGGGTTTTCGAGCAAGCGTGCCCCGTCTTTGTCTACCCAGTTCAAGATGATAGACCAGGACCCGGCCGTGACACGGAACCTATTCAAGCTCCGGTAAAGTTCCATCAGAACCCAATAGCTATGTCGCAGCATGTACAGTAATTGTACCTCGGTAGACCATGTGATATATCTGGGATAGGTAGACTATGTATTTAGGTACGATGACTTGTTGATGTTTGTTGTTGATTCCGGGTTTTCTAGTCTACCTGTGAAGGGCGTTTTTGCAGCTAAGTCCACGTCAGTCAAAACGGTAGACAGAGACCCCGCCGTCGCCCGGCACCTGTTCAGGCTCCGGCATCATCCAACACGTTTCCACTGTTGGTTATATCTGAGAATTTGGGTATGATAACAATACACATGCACTTCATATACTATCGAGGGCTTGTAAGCGTGGATCTAGCTTGGACAAAATGGTTTAGGAACATGCTTGACTATAAACCCTGACCCTAACTTTCCTGGGAATGACCACCAAGGAATTAGCGTTGACTGGTAAACTATTCTGTCGAAACTGGACCACGTCGTTAGCAATATTACACCAAAAATACTCAACTTGTGACTGAATTCCTGGCCATCGGACGAAGAAGTCCCCACATCACGCCTACTGATCCTGCCCGGCAGTGTGAAACGATGGGCCTTCTCGAAATTGGAAACCCAACGGCGCATTATTATCATCACACCTTTAAAACAAAAATCATCCTCAACTTGAGAGCGGCCGGCGGCGCATTTATTGGGCACCCGGTACAAGCTATCCTCAGGTCGTAAGCGATAGCAGCTTTCTGAAGCCACCAAAATTGTCGTGCCTAGGAGGTATCATTGTGACTAGACTACTGCATAAAGCCAAAACACCAAGCCTACCCTTATCCCTTGCAACACTCTTGAATTGAAACCCTACCCCTAACGCGAGCGCTATGGACACTTCGCGGAATGAAGGAATAGTGAAGAGATAGTGTAGACTGTCAACCATTCTGTCGAATCTGGGCGGCACATGGTGAACTACAACTCATACGTGTATGTGTGTCGACGTTTAATTTGATGTCGTTTAATGGCGTTTGGCGGTGCAGCGACGAGGCGAAGAAGAAGGCTGCGAAGGCGGAGAAGCTCGTCTACCTCGCGTGGATTTACAGGCAAGTCGCGTCGGTCACAGTTCTGAGACTGTGGACGAAACAGGCGTGCGTAACGCCTCCTCTGTTTCTTTCCCCCGCCCAAACGCTTGCTGCCATAGGAGTAGCACGGTTTGGCCGAAATAGTTTGGATTCGCCGGGCTCCTCTGAGGAGGTAATACCCACTGCATTAGGAATGCCGTTGGTGTTGAACATGTGTTATGCATGTACCTACAGCAGTAGGCCATGGGTTGCTCCACGTTTTTTTTTTCGTTTGTTCTTGAACTCGTTCTCTCGGTGGAGCAGAGAGATCCTCGCGCGCTCCACGTTTTTTTTTTCGTTTGTTCTTAAACTCGTTCTCTCGGTGGAGCGGAGAGATCCTCGCGCGAGGAGCTTCATCTATTTTCAGGGGCTAGGCCTATCGTAGACCGCATCACCAGGACGCTGACCATGACGCTCTAGCGTAAGAGTAGCCTTGGGAGGGGGCACTTTCTTGCATGCACGTTGTGTTTTGTGCGATTTTGGTTTTCCCTGGAGGCGTTCCCTCGGCGTAAGGACGATCAACGCAAGAGAGTGCGACTGCCTATGAATAAAGATGCGTTCAAAACGTCCACCATTGAGTATGCTCCCCAAGCTCAAGAGCGGGAGGTATCCATCGGGGCATCGAGTTTTATTACTATCTACCAGGAACATCTCCTTCCGCGTTTTGTTACGATAACGCTTTTGAGTCGTTGTGCTCGTTTTATCTGAACAACAAGTGGCGGCTTCATGTTGTAAAGGGTCTGCGTACACTTCAGAGGCGCTCTATCAAACGTGCTCTCCTCATTTGGGACGAGAGGCACTCTGCGAGCTGCTCTACGAGCCTGTGCTCTACCCTCTCTCTTGCTCTGTGCTCTAAAACAACGAATACAAAGAAATTCGTCTGACCTCGTGGCGGGGAAGCCATCGGGCCTTAGAAATTACGACCACGCCAGTGTCTATCTAACGAGCGTTCGATGGGTCTGGTACCAAAGAAGCAGGACGCCCGGTATGGTTTTGACTCCAACCTCGAGGTTGAAGTGCTGAGACGAGATGTGCGGAACGTGCTTCGGGCAATAATCGAGGAACATGATGGTAGAGTTCAAGAGGGGCGTCGACCGAGTGGAGTCCAGTGGGGCCGAACACAACTCTTCTGTACTGAAGCCTTACAAACTTGGTGTCGGCGTTGCTGAGGGGGACACAAGGTCTGAAGGTCTGTTCCCAGTGCTACTGTGCATGCCAACTCTTTATGCGAGAGTGTACACGGTGGGAGAAACAGCAGAAGCAAGCGACAGGATGTTCCGTGACGGTGAGCTACGAAATATTGGAGAGATGGGACGCGGAAAAAACGATGTTATTCCTGTCGAGGTTAGCCCGGCAACGGACCACCCAGACAACTCGGGAGAGCTGTAGATCGGCCGAGGAGAGCGGGGAAGAGGAGTGCATACCCCAGCGGTGAGCTTGTCCTTTTCGGTATGCCGTCGCCACTTACCATGGGCTTCATGCACTCTTCTGGACCGCCGTTTGGTGGTAGAAAAAGAGGACTTTATTCCATGGCGAGGAACTATGCCAAGTTTCACTCGAAAGCGATAGGCTGCTCGGCAACTTGGTCTCGGACCCTGCGCAGTACATCCCTGTAGGGGAGCTAGACACCGAGAACCATGCACCGGTCGACAGGTGGTCTTTCCCCGAGCTTGTACGCAAGCACACGCTGACATGGAATTCCCTGCTCGGCGGCTCTTAAGGCCAAGAGCGACAAGAGCTTACTGCACAGGGGTGTCTTGCCGAGGAAATCGTGGGACGCTCTCACTGATTGATGGGATCCCCACACAGCCGGGGTCAAGTCGGACCTTTCCCGGCGCCTAAACAGCTTTAGGATAGCGCAGGGGAGGAATCCGCTTTAGGAGATGGGCAGGAAGGACGATCTTACCACAAAGATGTGCTTAGCTGGTATGGCACTCGACGATCACATGCTGATCACCGTTTTCATCGATACTCTGCCACCCAAGCACGAGTTGGTCCCGGCAAAGCCCGCGGGGAAGGCAGATCCTACGGTAGAGGAAAACACGGTCGGGGCAGTAAAGGCACCAACGAAGACGGTGGTGGTTCCGCCGACGCATCGAGGACGGTGGTGGTTCGGTCGTGGCTGCCGATGGTGATGGAAGCATGCCAAAGCCGCCAAAGTAAATGCCCCGACGGGGGGGGTGTTTTAGGTGTGGAAGGAACGGCCATCGGGTCAACAATATACCCGGTGAAGCTATGCAGTCTCTGCCACGGCTGGGGGCATGCTGCTGCTCTCTGCTCCACAGCACGGGAGGAAGCCATGTTCGAGGTAAGGCGCCAGGTTACGGCGAGGCTCGACGTCTCCGACGACGGTTGTGATGGTGTGCTTCAGGCAGTATGCCTTCAACGCTGAAAACACAGGCAAGTGCGATGATGCGGTAAGCGTAATTTGGGGTGCGGAGTTGGCATAGGAGGTAGGCGACGAGGCTTGGGAGTATGTGACAGTGGGAAAGTCTATCTACATGACGCCTTCAGCCGACAAGATTAACTTTTTCAGGGAATGTAATTTGAAAGCTGAAGGTGGTCGACGCACAACCCGCGCTCTCGAAGGATACGGTTATATCGGTTTTGTCTTCGGTGCGCGGCAACGATCAGGGTGAACGTGCTGCTGGCAGACGTTGCGCACGTGCCCGATCTTCGTTACCGCCTTATTTTCGCTGCCCACAAGAATGGACACGTGTTCGACGGGGCGCCCTACGGGTGTTGTCGTTACACTCACGTGAGAGCGGTCGATCGCATTCCCCTTTAATGGAGCCCTGTTTGGCCTTTGCGGCTACAGGGTCGACAGCAGTACAGGGAGCATAGCTGTGCTATACTCGCCCCGGGGCAACCGCCCAAGAACTTTTCGATGAACATCGCCGACTTCCACGGCGCTGCTGGATACTCTCACAGGGGCCCACTCCGGACGTTCGCGGAGCAGCAAAGGGATCGTTCTCGAGGGCGGACGTCTGGAGCGTAAAGAGTGCTCTATGGCTAAGGGCTTCCGCGAGGGCATTAAGCAGTACACGCACACGAACAGATAAGAAACTAGGGAGGTTTTTCGCGGATTTGGCAAGGCCCAAGGTGGTAATCTATCCGAAGGGAATAGTACTCTCTCATAGTGCACGACGGTTTTTCTCGGTATACGTGGTGGTACTCTCTCCAGCACGAATCGGACGCCTCGGAACAGCTTGAGCAGTTCCGTGCGCATACTCGTGCACATGGTGTCCATTGCAATGTGGCAGTAGTTCGATAGATGGTGGTGGTGAATTCCGCGTGGGAAATTTGGAGACCTGTGTGGATCGAGACGCATCAGGTAGGATATCACGACCGCCGACAGTCCCCAATTCAATAGGGTAGCAGAGCGCACGCTAGGTTTTACCGAGGCAGCCCCAATGGCGAGCCGAATCCAGACTTGCGAGCTCCTTCATGCTGCGCAACGTTTGGCCACTGAGTCGTTGTGGGCTGTCATCCCTCTGGGCGTGCAGTTCTTTGAACCGCACAGCGACCGCGGCAAACTTAGATCTAGCAAGTCAGCGTATGATACGTGGCAAGGTAGCCCCCGGTGGTATTTTTACCTTTCCTCAAGCCTGGAGACCGCAAGGTAAAGAGGGAGAATACGTCACAGGCGAAAGCGCCGGAGGAGTATTTTTACCTTGAACCTGACCCCCCACTGCCCTAGAGACTCTGAGCGAGGGCTGACTAGGCACCGTAATTTGATGGTGACACGAAATGTCACCTGGCAAAGCGTGTTGGCTGCAACACCTGTATCTGCTCCGACGAATGGCTCTTTTGTCTGTCTGCTGAAGAGGAGGGGTCTGCCGCGGACGGCGAGAGCACGTTGGATCAAGGTGGGATTGAGGGTGGCCGATGACTAACGACACGCGCTCGGTATCGGGGACAGTGGTTACCCTTGTGGATGCCGCGGTCAGCTGGGCAAGTAGCACGCAGAAGTGTGTGACAGTGTCTACAACACAGGCAGAGTGAAGGAGTGAAGGAGGCCTTGTTCACTGGGCCAGTGATTTATTTTATCTGCCCGGAATCAAACGGACCGTGCGTCCGAGTTCTCGAGGTCAAATAAGAGGGCATAGCGTTGAACAACACTCAATGAAAAATCGACGAGCAGTGGGATTGCTGAACCCTATATACGCGATAAAAATCGAAGACAAGAACCGGGGGGGAGAAGGGACGACACCTGTGACCACGGCTTGTCCAACAGCTGGAAAATAGATAGATAGATAGCTAGCGTTGGGTGAGAACTTTCTTGGCTCTTCTCGAAGCAAGCACATTCACGCGCGCTTCCGTTTCGTTAGACAGCTGCTTCGTTGGAGGAAGATCGGCATTCAGTTTGTCACTTCGGGTGGGCAGGACGGGGATATTCTGACGAAATCCCTTGCCTAGACGCCTCTCCTATCTCACCGAAGGTTCTTGCTGAATCTGCCGTCGAAGGGCGACTGACAAGGGCTATGACCATGAAGGGATTTGCCCCCCATATTTGAGAATCGCGAAGAAAGCATTGTCATGTCGCCCCTCCCCAGTCTACTGACACGTGCTACGATAGAAGTGCATCCTTTGTTTTCTGGAGTTCCACAACTTCGGAGCTCAAGACCCTCCCCCAAAAACTGATCAGGAGAAAAAACAAGACTGGTACCCCGGATGAATAATCCGACGGCCGAGGTACGCGCGACGAGAATCATGCGAAAAAATGGCCGATTTCCGACGATTTGGGGTTAAGGAGAGCCGTTATTCAGAAAACATTTCAGGCCAAAAATGCGACGTCTCGTATCGTGGCACGTGTCTACTTTGAGGGGCATGGGTTGTAGGGCACTACTCGACATAGAACGTATTTTGGCCATGGTCATCGTATGGACTGCGGCCATTGTTTGAATTGCAATGGTTTGGAGTCCATGTGCTATGCAGGGTTTTTGCCAGGTCTCTGGGTTTTCGCCGTGGGGGACTGTCACTGTTTGTTCTCAAGTCCTATTTTGGCTTGGTGCCCTTTTGGTCTCGTCATTGCTGTAAATAAGCCAGGGAGGGTGTTTGTTTTGGTCTGAATAGCATATGACGGTTTCATGTAGAAGGTTTGCATGAAAAGCACCGGGGGGCGTTCTTATGAAATGTGTTTTCGTGTTTGTGGAACGAGACGCACTCCGTGAGCTGCTCTACGCGCCTTTGCTTTGCTATCTCTCCCTTCCTGTGCTCTAACACAACGAATGTAAAACAACCTCATTTGGCCACGGGGCGGTCAGGCCATCCGGCCTTGGAACTTACGAACATGTGTGTTTCAAGGCGGCACAATATCCGCAGCTCTCCGCTTGAAATTTGTTCTGTTCTCGCACCATGGCGTTGGATGAGATGTCCCCGCTGCATTGTGTTCGGTTCGGTTTCACCGGCGGGTTGCATTCGGTCCACCCCCACCGCCGCGTGTAATCCGATTTGGCCGCGGAATTCGGTATCATCGTCATACGGGATTCGATATCACCGCTGCATGAAACCATGCTCGGCCTCACGGTTTCATTAAATTCGGTCTGCTCGAACCGTGAAATTTGGTTCGGTCTTACCAAGGCATGGGAGTCGGTATCATGGTCCAGTGGATTTCGGTCTCACCGCCGCTTAAAGTTCGGTATCATCGTCCCGTGGGAATCATCAGTCTCACCGCCGCGTGAAAGTCGGTTCTGTGTCCCTGTGTTTTGTGAGATTCGGTATCATCTTCTCGCGGGATTCGGTCTCACCGCCGCGTGAAACTCGGTCCGGTCTGACTCTTCGGTTGGATTGTATTTTTCCACCTCTTAGGAACTCCGAAGGCGAAGAGAAGTCCGCGGCTGTTTTCCAGACTATGCAACTAGACCCGACTTTCGTGAACGGGGACCTTGCCTACATGAGGGCGGGCCTATTCGCGGGAGCAAGGCTGTGCATCACTGCCTGCGGTCTTACTGGTGAGATTATTGCGGTGGTCGTGTTGGGATGTGGGGGCAGGAGACGCTGAGTTTGGGTTGTTGTTGTAGTTGTTGTTTTTGTTGGTGTTGGTGTTGGTGTTGGTGCTGGTGTTGGTGTTGGCGTTGCTGTTGTTGTTGTTGTTGTCGTTGTGTTGTTGATGTTTATGCCGTCGTTGCTGTTGTTGACGTGGTTGCTGTTGGTGCTGCTGTTGTTGTTGTTGGTGGTGGTATTGGTGTAGTTGCTATTGGGAGTTGGTGTGGGTGTTGTTGTGCTTATTGTTGACCATGTGATTGTGCTCACATGAACTAATCGTCGTAATCTAGCTCGAAGAATTCTGCTCCATGGCCGGTAAGGGTGACCAACACGAGATTGAATTTTGTTTTGGTGTGCTTCTTGTTTTGGTGATCATAACTGCGTAGGAAGTGCTCGCGATACAACGCGGTGGTGGTCCACCCCTGTACGTTGGTTCAAAGTCCGGATCAAGGCTACCTCGGACGCCAAACCCCAACACATTTTACGCCTTAGTGCGCGCAAAACCTTCCCGTCTGGAAAATGCCAACGTATGAGCTAAAATCTAAGCCGCCTGCTCGTGTTTCAATTCTGTTTCGTTTTGTATCATACGTACATGGAATGGGAATGCATGGGAATTGATTTGTTCTTGCCATCCCTTCTACCCCCTTACGTCCAGGACCTATCCCGAAACAACTGGGGAGGAGCACAGTGCTGCGGGGCATCATCCTTTCCGACAACCAACTATCGGGTGAAGTATGGCGACCTATCTATGCTATTATTTTTGGTAATCCTTCTGTCTTGATAGAATTATTCTTACACGACAGGCGTAGGGTCGATAATCATCTTGTTGCAGGCTACGTGATGCGCTGCTCGCCCGTTTTTATAGCAAGTTTTCAAGAGTGACCGTTGTTAAAGGCAGTGAGTGTTAAATATGTTCACAGGCAGGTACAGCAGTTGTAACACCTGACCAATAGTATTTATCAATAGTATTAATGAACATTTAACCTGTAGAGAAACACTTGAATAATGACATTCACGTTTTAGGTGACATGGAAATCACGGAAATTCTGCATCAGTCTTATTTGGCTCTGCTGCTAAGCGCTGGCTGTTGCCCCCCTTTGGGAATCCAGACGCAAGAATCGACCGAAAAAAACGGACGACTACGGCATCGGCCACATAAAGCAATCCAGGCTGCTGGTGTAGCATATGTGTTCGAACTGCATTGCGTGAAGCTGTGCAGCAAGCGTGAAGCTGTGCCGATACTCGGACTGCCTCGAGGTTGTCCTAGACGCTTTATAAGATCGCGCTCGTCGCCGTTTGGTCTGTATACCGCAATCAAGATATAATCAATTCCCAAAAGGGTCAAGGCATGCCGGTGGAGGGACCCTAACCAATTTTTTTCGGGGTTGTCTTCTCCCGGCCCGGCACTTCGATGTATGCACGATACCACTACGATGTATGCGCCTCACCGCTCCGAACAATTCCGCGGCTCCGAAAATGCATGCGACGCCCTTTACTTTCCAAACACATGCATGCACGGCGAAACGTTCCAGCGACAAGAACTTGCGAAATCACTTTCATACATACATGTCTGGCTCTCCGCTCTTTGAACGACCGGGCGGACCTCTAGAGCGCTTGTGTGGTTGTTGTTGTTCGGTGCGCGCATCTGATCCGCCCATACCGTGTTCCGTGTGCAGGTTCTATCCCCGCCGAGCTCGGGAAGCTCCCGTCTCTCAGGGAGTTGGACCTCAGCAACAACAAACTTACTGGTAAGCGAGAACGGTGTGCTGGCGTTAAACATATCTCTTTTTTCTAAATATATATGGAAATGATATACAGTGGGCACCGCGATTTGAGGGCACCCGAAATAAGAGCACTCGGGACTTGACAAGGGTCAAATCGACATGCCTCGCCATACTAGAAGCGTATGTCGTAGAAATTTGTTTAGCTTGAACGTTGTTTCGTATGAAAACACACAAGCGAAATATTGAATGATGTAGAGTAGCAACCGCTAGAGGTCTTCCCAAATAGGTGTGTGGGGGGGGTGAATTTTTCTCGCCCAAGGCCTGAGTATATTTATGAGCATTAGGGCTGCATCATTTCCGGACCGGCGAACACCTATCTAGCTAGTGTGATATGTCTCAGGTCCTATCCCTGTGGGGCTATGTGTAGAGGCACGGAAATGGCTGAATGGTTACAGCGCTCATAACATGCGTGTTATGTCTCGTCTTCAGGCCTGTATTTCTGTGGAGCTATGTACGTGCGTACGTAAAAGACTTGGTAGTTGTAAGGAATGCATGGTAACCGTAGGAATAGCATCTGTGTTTCCTGCCGTTCCTGTCTGCCTTTTGACGCGTGCTGCGATGCTAGAGGTAGAGCGCATTAGTTTTGAGCGGCTTCTCGTGTGAGGAGTTTTTTTTTCGTCGCCGATCCACTGACTTCGAGAAAAATCGAAAGCTTATTCCGATGCATGACCCAACGGCCTCTCAATATCAACCGCAACGCATCGCGACGAATCACCCAACGGCCTCTCGATATCGATCGCAATGTATCCCGATTAATCACCCACCGACGGCCTTGATATCGAATGCAAATGTTCCCGATTAATCACCCACCGACGGCCTCGGTATCGAACGCAAAACATCCCGATTAATCACCAAACAAGCCTCAATATCGAACGCAAAGCATTCCCGATTAATCACCGACGGCCTCGGTATCGAACGCAAAACATCCCGATTCATCGCCCCAACTGCCTAGATATCGAACGCACAACACAAGACATTTCAATGATCGTGGCTAGCGTATGAGTTCAATACATGAGAATCCTTGCCAGTCACGTTTCGGCAGAAGTTGCTACCTCTATCGTAGCAAGCGTCCTTCCACGACGACTCGCTTTTTGGAGACGAACGGAGTGCAAAAACCGACTGGCGAACAATCTCTCATGGGTCCACGTATACAGCGAGCAAAACCTGCAAATACCGCAGCAGAAGGTACTTCAAACGATAGTACGGGCATTCAATTGGTAACTCCTCAGTTTGAGGAGCCTCCGTCTTGTTATCGCTCTTTTTGCTACCAATGCTTCCGCTTTCCTACGATGTGCTACCCCTTGCCCCTGCCGTACGAAGCGTCAGGGTACCGCGTGAAAGATGTATTTTTTTACTCTGAGGCTCTTACCCTATTGAGGAGTTTTCTTTCTTTCTGAAGAAGCAAAACCCGATTTTGAGGAAAATCGAAAGCACTACACCCGAATGACGCGTGCTACGACAGAGGTGGTGGCAGTTTTCGTCCGAAATGGTTTCTGAATGACGGGGCTCCTTAACCCAAACTCGTCGGAAATTGACCATTTTTTTTTTCAATGGTTCTTGTGTACCTAGGCTGTGGGATTTTTCATCTGGTAGCAGTCTTGATTTTTCTCCAAAACAATTTTTGGGAGAGGTCTTAAGCTCCCAAAATTGAAGAAACCTCAGGAAAAAAAGTGGTGCCCCTCTATCGTGGCACGTCAGATGAACGTTCCCATGGTCTAGGTATTCAAAGAAATCATTTGCCTTTTTTTCTCGAAATTTTCACGATTTTTTGCCTAAGGAGCCCCCATCATTGTGAAAACGTTTCAGTCAAAAACGCTACCTCTTGACACAGCACGCGTCGAAACGTGCATGTGATGTCCGTGTTCCTGCCCGAGCTATGTGCGCGTGCACCTGAAAATACCTTCGCCGGCTTTAACGATCGAACCACGTGTGTGCGGTTAATGTCCTCAGGTCCTATCCCCGTGTCGCTATGTGGAGCGGTCACGCTGCAAGTCTTGTCCTTGGCGAACAACGATTTAACCGGTGAGTTTCGGTCGAGCCGCAGCACGCACTTCCTTGTACCGGGGTACACAGTACGTGCGAAGGAGTTGTGTATTTTGACATCCCCTCTCCCCTTCAGCGGCGTTATGTCTTTTACAGCGAAATAACACCCAGGAAGCCGCCAAGTACCTTGTGTGAATAGCCAGGGCAGAACGCATGCTGCGATAGAGGTAGAGCACTTTTCGTTTGAAATGGTTTCTGAATGGCTGAGCTCCTTAACCCAAAATCGTCAGAAACAGGTCATTTTTTTTTTTGCGTGATTATCGTCGTGTACCTAGTCCACCATGGGATTGTTCATCCGGTATGTAGCAGTTTTATTTTTCTCTAGGTCTTGTTTTTGGGAGAGGTCTTGAGCTCCCAAATTGAGGGGTAGTATTAAGAAAAAAAGTGGTACACCTCTATTGTAGCACGCGTCGTCATGGGCAGAGCTAAAGATACCCCTCCATTGAAGTAGCCGATCCCTAGGGCCATATTGCATTACACCTAGCACCTCACAGCTATTACACGATTGAATAGTGTATTGCCACGTTGCACACATGTGTCAACCGTTGTTGCCGTGCTCTACTACAGTGGATTACACCACCAGACGTTTGCCGCTAACAGTATGCACCTACTGCTGTAGGCGCGCCATCGATCATTGGTGCCACCAACTCAAAAGTAGTGTACGTACGCGTAACCGTATCCCATTTACGTGGCCCAATCCACGTTGTGCAACCCTGGTATACTCCGTGTACGGCAGCAGCGGTATGCACTCGTGCTGTTTGGCGCACACCTACGATGCAAGCCGCGTTTTGTACCTCTGGCATGCTCCGTCTACGGCAACGGCATACACTCGTATTATTAGGCGCAAATACAGCACATACAACAATTGGCCGGGCGCACACCGACCCACCAAGCGTCGTGGCTGCATTTTTTTGTTTCTTCATCCTCCGGTGGATAGGGGGGGGAACAAGCTTTAACTCACCGTAAGTTCCACATGTTACGGCTGTCAGTTATCGTTGGGTTCTGTGAATTCAAGCCAAACGCCCCACGTCTGTTGTTGCGTATATTGTACCCACCCGCGCACATCGCAGGTTCGATACCTGCCGAATTGGGAACTCTTGGCGAGCTGACTGCGGTCAACCTTTCTGGCAACAGGCTCACCGGTAAGAAAATCGCGCTCCGCCGCGATTTATGATAGAGGAAACTGCCACAACCGTGGCCGCCCTTGTCCTCGGACGCGCACGACAAGCCAGAGGGTCTCAACTAGCACGTGTATTATGCGAGCAAGTGATATTCCTATACAGCCCTGCTGGGGCAGAGGGGTACATTTTCCCCTCCGGGAAAACGACTCAAGTGCTTCGACGCTGTCATGTACGCGCAAGAAAGTACGCACAAGGCACCGAAGTCCGCGTCACACCGGGTCGTTAATGGAACGCAGTTCGCCCTTCATTCGGCTTGTCGACCACCTCACGGAGCTTCGCGTTTGGCGCGCGCAATGTCTTCCTGGTCGGGGAAAATCCGACGTGCTCCGTCCCGGCGTTGTTGTGTTGCGATCGCCTATGGTCTTAATTTAAACTGCGGCCATTCATAAATGAGCGCCCCCCCCCCGCCGCCCTCCCCCGCGGTGTGCTATGCTCAAGGGTAAGCAAACCCCAAACCTTATGCAGCAGGTAGCGCTAAAGCCCTTATCAGAGTAGAAGAAAGCGAATACTTCGTAATATGTTTGTCCAATACCGCGTTACCCTCGGATACGCGCCCGCTCAATGCGGGATTTCCACTGTGGCTTCGAAAAGATATTCAGAGGGGACAGGGGTCAGCAAAGGTGCCCCCCCTTCCCCCTCGGTGTGCCCTGGTCAATGGTAAGCACGCCCCACACTCTACACAGCAGTGTCGCTAAGACCCTATCAGAATGAAAGCATGTGCCTAACGTTGTCCAACCGTTCGTTTCCCTTGGATACGCACCCACCCGCTCAATACAGCTTTTCCATCGATGTTTTCGCCGGAGTTTCCCCGGAGGGGGGGGGGGGTCATGTATGGTACCGCTCCCCCTCCCTCCCCACGCCCTCGGTGTGTCTTGCCCGAGAGAAGGCGGCGAATCATACATCACCGAATAATAGTAGATTCACTTCGTCGAAATACCCTATCAGGGTGACAGGAAAATCTTTTTATTTGCTCCGTACTGCGCGTCGTCCTTGCGTATATACACTAACTTAATGCGGTGTTTCCGCCGTCGTTTCGCAGGCGTTATTCCCACCTCGCTGGGTGATCTCTCCGTTCTCCAGGAACTGGACCTCAGCGACAACCAGCTCACAGGTGAAGCGTTACAAGGCTTCGTTTGGGCGGGCAGTTGGTAGACCTTAAAAGCTAGTTGGCGACATGCATGTGGTCAGCCAAATCGCAGCCCTAGTGCTTCATTGTTATTGGTATTGTGGTTCTCGCCGTCAGAGGTTATGGTACGGCGGTAACTTGATCAGAATAGGCAATTTGTCGGTTTTACTATTGTTGGAATGGCGTTTCGTATTCGGATAAGTATGAGATGGGAAGAGCATGATGACCCCTTCCTGTTCAGATACCATCACGACTCGTGGGACTACTACTTCTGCTTCTCTCCATCTCCTAAGCTTCGCGAAAATTAGTAGCACCAAGGACATTCTTAAACTGACACATCTGGTAGGGGATACTCTTTTTTTGTGTATCCACCCTTACACCTCACACAGATGCAATCCCAGAAGGAAGAACGCGAGCCTCCGCGAATTTACCACACGTACGTGTCTAACCGCAATGCCCAAGCCAACGAACAACGCTAGCGTTTTTTGCTATTGTTTTTTTTTTGCCAGGTGCCATCCCAGAGGAGTTTGCCAACCTCGCGAACCTCAAGTCTCTCCTTCTCGGAACCAACAAGCTGACCGGTGAGCTGCGATTTTTCGTTCCGATGCAACCTACTGAAACGTTGCGTGTCTCATGCGGTGCCTTGAAGAAAAGGTGCCTTGCGAATTGTCGGCGCATTCCACACACAGAGAGGGAGAGCGGGTAGAGATGGGATCGTGCCTGCCGGTATTGACCACGAGCGACGGTCTTTCGTGGTGCACCGGCCAAAACGAAATGATACAGTGGACAGATACCCCGATTTAAGAGCGCCCAATATAAGAGCGTTCGGGACTTAAGAGCGGTCAAAAATTATCATGATGTCCTGCCTGTACTAAGAGCTGTGTATTGCCAGTTACAAATAATTGCAATGTGAAGAGAAGAGCGCTTGTTTCGGCTTGTGACGGGGCGCTCTTAAATCGAGGTACGCACTGTATATATCGACGCAAGTTACTTTAAATCGAGGTACGCACTGTATACAGACGCAAGTTACGATATAGGGACAGGACTTTTTGGATAAAATAGTTTTTGAAGGACGGAGGTTCCTTAGCCCACAATCTTCGGAAAATGCCAAGTCTTGTTTAATACAACAGGTGGGTATTGTATACCCAGGCCATTGGAATTTTGCATCGGGTTTGCCCTTTCATTTTTACAAGTACAGGTGGGTTTTGTGTACCCAGGCCGTTGGATTTTTCCATCGGGTTTGCCCTTTTCATTTCTAAGTCGTACCCGCTGCCGGCCCAGCTTTCGACGCACCCGCTGCAGATAGATGTGGTGGTACTCCGAGTGGGGGATGCGTGGTTGGTCGGTGTTGGGAAGCGTGCTCCTCATGGGTTCCGGTGCCCTTGTTTGGTCTCTCCTCATGGCTCGCTGGATAGACTCAAAAGCTTATACATTATTTCCTCTTCATTGGACTCTAAAAGACAGACAACACAGGCCCTTGGCACACGGTAGTGCAGGGCAGAGCAAGTATAGCAGGTAGAGCTGGTAGAGCAGGTAGTGAGATGTGGGGCGTCCTGCTTGTCCCATCATCGTCACCTACATTATCGCCCATCTATGATGGCCTTGACGTGAATGTGAC
Organism: Undaria pinnatifida; assembly: GCA_012845835.1. NCBI lineage: Eukaryota > Phaeophyceae > Laminariales > Alariaceae > Undaria > Undaria pinnatifida. The sequence goes on from JABAKD010000001.1 coordinate 10,236,419, forward strand.
ATCTAAAGTCACGTGGTTTCACCTCAACCATGACATGGCTTCACGTCGAATCCATAAAGCTATCCTTCTACGGAGGGCACTCTATTACACTAGGCCACCCTGAATAGTCGTAGATGCAGGTCACCTGCCAATCAAAGGATGTCAAGAAAACATCCAGAATTGGGAAGGGGATCGAAGATGCGGCTATTCGAAACAAACGAAAATGAGGCTATAGATTCCCCCACACCTCGTAATAATGAGGCTTAAACGCCTCATTGCAAGATATACAACCCTATGATGGAGCTCACAACCGTGAGAGCTCGAGAAAGGGTATGTACCTACGGTATACCAGTAGCAATCGGCCTACGATAACACGAAGGGCGATTGCTACTGGTATACCGTAGGTACATACCCTTTCTCGAGCTCTCACGGTTGTGAGCTCCATCATAGGGTTGTATATCTTGCAATGAGGCGTTTAAGCCTCATTATTACGAGGTGTGGGGGAATCTATAGCCTCATTTTCGTTTGTTTCGAATAGCCGCATCTTCGATCCCCTTCCCAATGTCCTGCCGACGACGCCAATTGTGGTGGTACTCCGAGTGGGGGATGCGTGGTTGGTCGGTGTTGGGAAGCGTGCTCCTCATGGGTTCCGGTGCCCTTGTTTGGTCTCTCCTCATGGCTCGCTGGATAGACTCAAAAGCTTATACATTATTTCCTCTTCATTGGACTCTAAAAGACAGACAACACAGGCCCTTGGCACACGGTAGTGCAGGGCAGAGCAAGTATAGCAGGTAGAGCTGGTAGAGCAGGTAGTGAGATGTGGGGCGTCCTGCTTGTCCCATCATCGTCACCTACATTATCGCCCATCTATGATGGCCTTGACGTGAATGTGACATCTAAAGTCACGTGGTTTCACCTCAACCATGACATGGCTTCACGTCGAATCCATAAAGCTATCCTTCTACGGAGGGCACTCTATTACATAGATGCGCTTGTGATGCGTTCGACGCCAGGTGTTAGCGCTTTTTTGTGTCCCAAAAACGATTTCGACCGACGGGACTCTTGTTAATACTAGGCACGCGCAACGGTATTATAGAGGTTTACCTTTCTTTTGTTTTGCCTTCTAAGGGTGGCTGCTTGAGGAGCCTTACATATCCTACCTACGCCGAAAAACTGGTTTTGAGCAAAACTGAAAGACTTTCAAGTGCAAAATCCGATGAAGGAACAAACCCCATGCATATTTTTGCTCTTTTTTTGTTGGCTGGAGGTCGTCACGCGGGGGAGCTTCTTTATACCTCGCCCACACCGAAATACCTGGTACTGATTTTGAGCAAGCTGAAGGTAAGTGCAATCCGATGACTGAACAAACCAACCCCGTGCCCCAATCCGCTCTTCTTGTGAAATTGAATGTTGTGATTGGCAGGTCTGGTACCGGCAGCGTTGGGAGGCCTGATCCACCTCAAGTCGCTGGTCGTCGCGGACAACATGCTCACAGGTCAGTTGTCGTGTGCGCTACCGGCCGATTTCTTAAGAAAAAGCCTACAAGAAAAAAGAAACAGCCTTAGATTTCCGGAATAATACGAAACCCGGGAACGGTTCTCCCGAAGTTAGTACGGAGAATTGTGATGTTTTAGCGACGAACTCCCGACATGGGGACAAAACACTGGGAATTTAAGCAGAATCATTGAAGGAGTTGGAGAGGGTTTAAACACGAAGTTCTTGCCTGGGCCAGTAGGCTGGTTCCTTGGGAGACGGCCAGGACTACTGTACTACTGCATGCAGTTGTTGACTTGCCAAAAGGTATCAACAATAATATCAATACTAGTAGCTGAGAACACGACGTGGTCACCGGTCAGTCAATTACTCCCGCGGTAGACTGCCGAATGAGCTCAATAATAGCCGAAAAACCTGCACGGATGCAACTGACTGCTGTAGCTTGAGCGCACAGACAGGTTCAGTCGATAGCATCCCGTGCATTATGCTGCTGCTGTCCCAGCCCGGATTGATTTTCCCCGAGCCATCCCACGGCAGCATCACCCGAAACATGACTTCGAAGGCGTTTCGCTCGCGCAAATCCGACCAGCGCTTCTATGCGCTATTCCTTGTTAATATAGGCAAATACAGTCGTACAAGTACCAGAATATCCCACTTGAGGAACTCAATCAACCCCGCTCACGAAAATTTAGTTCAACAACTGCAACCCCTACCGTGGGACGACTCTTACGGTAGGGGGGTTTTCTCTACGACTAATCTACCACCGGCATGTTTTTTTGTTTAACGGTCGAGATCCAGATGTGATCCACTCGGTTAAATTTTCGTGTCGGCGACTGGTGTTTTCGTTGTTTCAACGCGTTCTTCGGTAGAGCGAGTGCGCCTCTTTTTTTTTTTGAGAGAGAGAGAGGGGCTCGTCAATTTTGGAGCCCTGCGGGTACGGTATATATACCCGATTTTTACTAACGATCTTCCCTATGAACGATCCCGTGTGGCGGCAAAGGCATTCATTCAGATAGATGGGTTTTTTGTGACATTTCCGTCTCGACATTGTTGGATAGACAGCAGCAGTGCCTCGTTACCTTCCTGTTATTGTTGTATGGGCTCAGCAGTGCTCTTATGACATATATATCCCAGACTGACTAAAATCATCCTGTTGACCCTGATAGCTACACTGTAGTTGCAAGGGGAGTCGCCGACCTATATCCTTAATAATGAGGGCACACAACTCGTAATACGCGCGATCGGAGTATCACACACAGCTTGCAAAGATGAGTTTCGACGAAAGCTTCGATCTCACAGCTGGATGGAGTGTATTTAAATTTTTTATAATATATGCCACGCACGGTAGAGGTGCATTTTCCGTTTTATGAGGCTCCTTGGTTAGAGTTGATGAGGAGCTGACGCGTACGTTCTACCGGTAAAGGTGCGCCATTATTACTTACATGACTTTTTTTCTTCTTTTTTCTCTCTCTTGAGAATCTTCATTCCTCACCCAAAAATATTCTTCCGTTATTTTTCAGTATGTAGTAGGGAGACTGAAAGTGCAACCCGATACTAATCCAAATCGATGCATGGCCTATTATTAATAGTGTGTGGTGGGTATCAGAAAATTTCCATGCTGCAAATACAGGAGATTTTCAATGATTTTTTTCTTGACGACCTTTGGGGTATAAAAGGAGCGTGCCCCCGTCCTTCGAAAAGCATGTTCGCCAAAAAAAGGTACCATGTACTTCTTCTATCGTACGAAGCACACGTCAGCTCTACTATCTATCTATCTATCTATCTATCTATATATATAGACTAGACTATATATTATATCTCTCTGACCCCAAAAACCTGCTTTTCGGGGGGGGGGGGGGGGGGTATTTGCCGTAGAGAAAGTTAAAGAAGAAAGTGCTACCTAGGTCCTGACGAACGATGCGGGCTACCACGACAGAGGTTGCACTTTTTTTTTTTTTGTCTGAAACGGCTTCTGAACAACTGGGGCTGCTTGACCCAACATTCATTCGTCGGAATTTCGTCCCTTTTTTTCCCGTAATTTTCGTAGCGTATCTAAACCATATGACATGTATATATTATAAAAATTTAAATACACTCCATCCAGCTGTGAGATCGAATATTTTGTCGAAACTCATCTCTGCAAGCTGTTTGTGATAATCCGATCGCGCGTATTACGGGTTGTGTGTCCTCATTAAGGATATAGGTCGGCGACTCCCCTTGCAACTACAGTGTAGCTATCAGGGTCAACAGGGTGATGTTAGGCAGTCTGTGCGCGGAAACTATAAAACCCGTTTCTGAGGGGGACAAAATCTGACAGCTGTAAAAGGAAATGCATCAGTTTATCAAGTGAATCCTGTAAGTCGAATATCCGGTGAGGGGAGGGCGGAGTCTTCAAGGTCGATGGGGGCTGATTTTGATCAAAAGGGGGGCGGGAGGGGGGGACGGGGGGGACGGGACGGGTGGGGCAGGTCTATTTGTGCGTGGAAACTATAAATATTTCTTGTGGGGGAGGGGGAGGAATGTGGCGGGGGGGGGCGGGGGCGGGGGGGGCGGCTTTAGGTCGCATAGATGTAGGTGTTGGCTATACGCGTGGTGCTAGGTCTAGGCGATGGTGCGGGTGGTGGGTGAAGGAGGGGGCGTTGGGGACGGGGGTGGGTGGGAATTGCAGCAGCGGCATGGACGGCTCTGAAACGATAGGCACAAAAAATGAGGACGGGACAACACTACGTGTACAACCCTGCCGCAAAAGCAGCAGTAGTAGTGGGATACATCGTGTACGTGCGCATGGCGAGTCCTCGCTATGCTGAGGCGAGTTGCTTTCGTCTCCACAAGGAAGGGGACGATTTTTAATCGGACGATCAAAACAATCCAGCGTAGTTTCTCTTGACTCTAAAAAAAGCAAACACAGCAGTGGATATATAGGCGCTGATGGCACCACGCTACCATCCTGCTGTGCAGCAGCGGTCCAGCCCCATAGCATCATCAGCTGCCTGCAACTCTATGCGCGTGTGGCTGCTGTTGTAGAAGGTGATTCTTTGATCGGAGCGTGCCATTTGTCACCCCACCACACCCCCATATTTCCACCGTGCTGCCGTTTCGTGGGCATCTCCATTGCACGTCCAAAAATCGCGCTAATTTTGGCGGTAATATAGGGACTTTTTTATAGTAATTTATATACCAACCCATCCTTACGTTTACGTCCAAATGGGCAGTATTTCAATGTTTTGTGTCGGAGATTTTGCTCACACCACAGATGACAGGGACCAGATAACATGAGGACAGCACAACGCTACGTGTACAACCTTGCCGCACAGCAGCGGTAGTAGGATACATCATGTACGTGCGCGTGGCGAGTCCTCGCTATGTCGAGGCGAGTTGCTTTCGTCTCCACGAGGGGACGATTTTGAATCGGACGACAAGCAAAACAATCCTGCCTGATTTTTCTTGAATCCAAAAAGCAAACAGCAGTAGATACAGGCTCTGATGCTCCATGAGAAAGGGCTTTTCTGTGTCAGCGACTATATATAGAAGCCCTACACTTCCTCACTCGGTGCACTCTCTGCGACGAGCTGGTGGTGAAGGGGGATGAGTGACCATCCTGGCGTGTATCACTCGTCGTGAAGTTCAATATCTGGCTCAACAACAACACAAGAAACGAGTACCTACTCTCTCTGAAATAATTGCTGGTCCCCATTCGTACGAAACAGCAGAAAACAAAGAAAAAAACATGAAAAAAACACGATCGAAAGACGGCGCACGGAACAACTGCTGGTTTTGTTTTTTTTTGCCGGTTGAAAATCCACCTTTCGTCCTTTTATTTTTTACCACGCAAATTTTACTGCATAATAATAAGAAGAGTCGCCCATATGAAAAAAAAGTCCGCATCGTACGAGTACTGGCGCTGGACACGTACTGATGGGATTACCACTTATTTACGATTCTCCACCGCGACGGGGAGAGAGCGAACCGTACCCGGGAGGGCGCCTCCCCAGACTCCGCTTCTCGAGCTAGCTGCGGACAAAAACATAGTTTTCACTACCACCAGGAGGTACATATTATTTGCCCACACACAGACAGTCAGATGTTGGATTCTTGGGTTTCGTTCTTGCGCCACTCCCTTAGGCGCTTCCCGGAGGGGAACCTTGTAGCACACATGTATCCAATGCGGCATACTCCGGCGCAACCCTCCCAACGTCGCGCCGTGTTTTTTTTCGTATCTCGCGAAGCTCGCAAAGCCAAGTGTTGCATTGATCAACCAGCAACTCATTGGTCGAAATCGCACCTGACGTGTGATGTAATGTTCGACATTATTTTTTACGGGCGACAACCAAAAACAGACACAGCAGTGTAGACTATACAAGTAGTAGACTACCTGTACCTGCTTATCTTAGACCCCAAAACCGGAAAGTATCAAATCGAGTGAAAACAAAGCTCCACAGGAACGAAGCGTTTGGCCTACAGATATCGTAACTACTGCTGCTGCTGCTGGTTCGGGGGTTAACCCCTTTTTTAGAGCCCCCGAACCCCTCCCCATTCTAAATCCAAATAATGTTGTCCCCAAAACGGGTTTCCAGTGAGCAAAGGGGTTAAATGATCCAGGTTCACCTGTTGTTGTTTATGGGTTCTATGCCTGGGTTTCAGCTGGTTTTGGTTGTGGCTGTAGTCTTAGTCGCTTGCTTACAGTGTGATTTTTGTTCCGATATTATTGCTCACCACGTCGTTCTTTCGTTCTGTCAAATTCTCAACGGATTTCGCTACGTTATACATGTGCTCTTTTATTTTTGTTTGTTCACTACTCAACCATCGCCCACGGGGAAGGCTATGACGAAAAATGGATACGTCACCACCTTTCTTTGTAGAATGAAAAGCAGCACAGGCTTCCGAGAGTCCGTATCATAGGCAAACTGGTTTTGGGGCAATCACAGGGCTCTCGTGGTGGCGTGCACTGCTTTTCTTGGTCTCAAGCTCTATTTATTTACCTGTTCAAGTGGAATATGTATGTGAACCTTTTCATTTGTTATTGCCCATAGGTAACGTATTCCCGCTTTTTTGTTTTCGTTTTGTTGCAGACGCGGAGGAGACGGAGGTGCTCCTTAAGGAGCAGCTGCACCCTAAGTGCGAAACCGAATTCCAACCACAGCACGAGGAAGCAGAATAATAGCCCACCGGACCGCCAAGCAGGCGAGCGGTCATCATGCAAAAGGATGGGCATATTAAATATCGTTTCCAGGCTCCTCCTGCCAAGGAGTTGTTCTACGGTACCCCCCCCCCCAACTTTTCTTCACAGAACTCACCGGTTTTGAAGCCAGCTCTCGGCCGTGGGCCCTGAAATACGGTGCCCCTTGCCAGCCACGCCCGACGTCATCGTTCGATTAGTCCTACTGTGCAAACACGAGGATATATATGTGAAGATATTTTTTCATGGCATCCTTTCTCGCGTGGAGCGAGCAGCTAGCTATGAAACGTCCGTTTTAGAAAAAAATCGCGGGTTTCGGAGGGGGTCTAACGTAGAATCAGTCGCGGTCGCATATTAATGGCTATTGATTAGTTGTAGGTATAAAACAAAAAGAAAACCGGCGAAAAGACCAGAAGCACGCTACTACGGCAGAGGTGCGCCACATTTTTTGAGGAGTTATATCTAGCGTTGGGCTGCCAAAGCAACTGAGTTAAATCGACACACGACGCGTATGAAAATACGTGGGAGTGTGGTGAGCTAAAGCTTTATTTTTCCCCATCCGCCGGAGGATAAAGAAAAAAAAAAACTACATAGACAGAGGCTACGGTTGGGGCGGGGGGAGCTCCCCCCATTTTCACCGAGTCGAGGCCACTCGCGCGAGTGACTAGATGCACCTCAATCACAAATATACTACTTGAGTGCTTTATAGTTCGCGTGGAGTAACAGTTGTACGGCGGTGCACCTCGCAAAACCGAAACGCCTTAACCCATTTCCAACTCCAAGAATCATCCCAATCTAACTCCATGTGTTTTGTCCCGGAGTGCGGTGGTAAAAGGGTTGTAAAGGCCACTGGCATCGTGAGCGTATCAATGAGCCGCTGAAAAAGCAGGCGTTTTTAAGAGTAACGCTGAAAAAGCAGGCGTTTTTAAGAGTAACCCCCCCCTTGAGTCTAGGGCATCACAAAAAAAAAAAAACGAGAAAACTGAAAAATGCGAAACCCGATGATGACAAAACCCATGACCTATACAGTATAAGCTTGACCAGACACGTGAAAATCGCTCAACAAGAATGACCCAATTCGCACGATTCCGGGCAAATAACGCCTTTACGACTGGAAACCCTTTTGGGGGGGAAATGTATCATTGAAATTAGTATAGGGGGATTTTTGGAGGCTCTTTAAATGGTCAAGGAGCCCCGTCATTCAGAAAACGCTTTTTCTGCCAAAAAGCGCCACGTCTACATTCTAGCATGCTTCGACAGTCGGATTTTTTTTCATCGTGTGCGATGTCCTACTGCAGCAACGTCTGATGATGTTTATTGCGTACTAGGTATGCGTACAGCTGGTAGGGAATTTGCCCACTTGGGAAACCCGGGGGCTTGCCTAGAGTGTCCCCTGATGTTCATAAGCGTCTAACGTTATTTCCTCCTCCTACATTCTTCTTGATGGCCCCGCGGCAGAAAGCCGAGCGTCACAAGGAACCGGCTCTACGCACCGCCAGCAATATCAGCTCAATCAAGCGCTGTACGTGTTGCATCTATCTGGCATCTCGCGAAGAGATGAGAGTTATTTTTGGGACCAAATGGTGCGACGCAGGGCAAGCATGCGAAAGGTCGGCGGGGTGGCGAGCGTCGGCCGTGTGGGGCTGACGGGGCGACGAACTGCTTTGCTTCTTGTGCTGCTTGCAGACACGTTGCTGATTCATTTAGTTGCGGAGAGGTGACCGCAGAAATATCTGCTGGAGTCTTATTTGGTGTTTGCCAGTTTGCCAGTGCGCCGATGGACTCCCTCCCCCTCGTCGGTGGAAGCCCGGAGACATGCCCCGTCCTGGCATTGTAGGTGTGCGAGGTTGTACGGTATTACGACTACTAATGGGGTCACGCATGGTACTGAGTACCCCTTCCTCTTTCCGTCGGCGTTACACAGAAGGCAATGGAAAGCCAAACGGTTGTTCCTCGCAGAGTCTCCCTTCGAAATGAAGCCTCGTATCGTCGAGTTATTTCCCTTGGCCAAGGGGGCGCGATTCCCCTTCTTGCTGTACCCTTCATCCCCCCCCCCCGCCCCCCCCATCACCTCTTTTCAGAAAGACTAACGTGCGGTAAAACGAAAATCCTCCATGATGTGGTACGGGCAGGGGTGGTACTTTTGGAATCGAACACTGAGTCGAATGTATTCCTTGCCGTTCGCATGATTGCAGTTTTTTCTTCAGGGCTAGCGCACAACGTACCTCGATTTCTTCGGGGTGTCGAGGTCCTCAACCGAGGAGACTTCGAAACGTTTTTAGGCGCACGCCTACGGTAGCGTATTGTGTCGATTTAGCGTGCGCGGTGATCGAGTAAACCCTATACCAGTTACTCAAATATGTATGGTTGACGCTTACGGCGTGCGTGCGAGACGAAGAGGACTAGCTAGCCCTGAAGATTGGTACATTCCGGTCGGGGCTAAGGTTGCGGTAAGGTTGTGTTCGTGTCGAGTAGAGTGATAATGTTGGTAATGCGCCCCCTGATGGTCAGAGCATTGGCTAGAATGCATAGATTTTTTCGAGTGTTTCCGTGTATTTTGCTCGGCCGTGCTAGTGGCCTGTCTGTACCTTGTGTTTGGATAGATTGATTGATACAGCGGTAGTAGTATATTCTTGTGCCTTTTTTGTGTTTGGCCGCAACCTACATCGTGTGCTCGGAGAACACGCCTAGCGAGGTCACTCATGTATGGACTAGATTTCGATTCGGCGTTTATTTTCATCCTCACGAGTGTGCATGAAGGTACCAACATGGTGATGTTGTCCCCATTCACATACGGAGCGATTATTCCCTGCTGTCAGTACGAAGGGTGGCGCTGTCCGATTGTTCCTTCCGTCAGTCATGACTGCAGTTACGGTAGGACGAAGCGTGAGAGGTTCCTTCTTGAAGGGCTGCAACTTGTTCCCTTTGGCCTTGTGTCTGGCGAACATACTCATAACATTGGTGTACAGTAGTGGGGTTTATAATCTTGTACGGCGTTTTTACATATCCTCATGTGGGTGTTCATCGACGTGCCATTCCGGGCGTTACGTGGTACCCATCACTAAGCGGGTCATTTTTTCCCCATCGTCCTTAAGAAGGGTTCCTGGGAAAAAGGGCACCGTGGCGTGGACTGAATGGGATCCGTTGTGTGTGGTTCGGTCAGTCATGGTCGCAGTTCAGTCATGTTTTGATCATGAGATACCCTGGTATATATTTGCTTGATTGGCTACGATGTCAGTATGTCCTTGCGTTTGGCGGGCATGTCCATGCAGCGGGGTTTCTATTCTGCATGGCGTTTATTGGTGCTGTCGTGTGTACCTATTGAACCCCCTTTGCGTGGTTTAGTCAATCGTGCCAGGGGCGCATTCAAGTTTTCATCGTAGGAGAGCTCTGCTTGTTGAACCTGGCTGAGATGTACCCAATCAGACCCCCCTGTGTTCGGGCGCCATACCCAAGTGACGGGGTTTCTACCGCAGCAGCTCCGCATTATCTTCTGCCTCATGAGTGTGCATCATAACACCATTACGATAGCTCGACTGTTCACACGCGCCTAGTTGATGGTTCTTCGTGCTTTTGCAGAGGGTAGAGTACTTCTGTGGGCTGATTTAGGCCCTCTTGTGCGTACATGCCGTGGTCGCAGTCATGGCTGGAGTGCGTGCTCACGCTTTTTTTGTTCAGGGTTCCTGGGGAGTCCATGTTTGATCGTAAAGAGATTCCTGCTTGAATGGCTGATAGATAGATATACAGCCTGTCACACATCGCCTTGCGTGTGGACGACATATTGACTTACTTACAGTAGGGGTCCCCAGGAAGGCGGCGGTGTGTGCGAGAGCAATATGATCGCCTTATCGGGGGAAGCCGCCTTATTTATTCCAGGTTATGAGTGGTATCTAGGCCATTTTGACCGCCTTATATCGGGATACCGTCTTACTCAGACCGCCTTGTCGGGGGACCCCCACCGTCGTACGGTATGTATGCAGAGTAGCGCGGTTTCTACTTTGCGGTCTCACGGGGTTTGTTTATATCCTCACGGGTAAGCAGTACATGCACACGACAATGTAAGGCTCTATCCATTCGCCTAGTGAGCGCGATTGGTTGTTCGTTTTTGCCCTTCCTTGTGAAACAAGGGTGCCCAGAGCCTGGTTCGGCGGGTTGCCGGGCCGCTTCATTATCGTATTACATGTAAATGTAACCGATCCACAGGTGCCACGATAGGAGGAGTAACGCGTTTTCGCTAAAATAGGCTGCTTTCCGAATGATAATGGGAACTCGACTTAATCCTTTTGCGACTTGATTGAAGTGTAGCGGCCAAGGACATGACGAGTGCGATGTTGTCCGCCGCCTCCGTCAGCGAGCAGCGGTACGAATGGGATCGATCACATGTGCGTCGTGCATCTTGTTGCATAATATGCTGTTTGGGACACAAAAAAATATCACCGATATCCAAGCAGCCCCGCGTTGCTTCGAACCCGTGGATACTGGAAACGTCACTTTTATTGGTCATTTACTTTTCCCTCTGAAGTCCCAAACAAAATGGTAAACTAAAAAATAAAAACCTTCGGACTAGCAATAATAACAGCGTTTCTTTTTGTTTTGCACACATCGTAACTGAAACATGAAATATGATAGATGTACCACGCAGGGAGGCTTGCAAAGTTGAGTTTAAACTATTTATATTCAATCGGTCGTACTCACAGCTGACGTTTTTCAAATTTTTAAAAATAACTGTTTTTCCCTGTTTTTCTTGCCCTTTCCTGTTGGGATCGCCCATCATCTGGACCTCTTGCACTTCAGTTTTTTTTGTTTTTTTGACTGATTCTACTATTAGCCCCCCCCCCCCCAAAAAAAAAAAAAAAAAAAAAAAAAAAAAAAGACCGACGCTTTTCTTTTAACTCGAACGTTTCATGGCGCTGCTCGACACGGGGAAGAAGATGTGCCACAACAACAAAAAAAACACATCCTCGCAAAACATTTTCTTGTTCGCAAAGGTCTATCGAACTAACACTATATATATGGCGTCGGGGCGTGGCAAGCAAGGGGCACCGTATTTCAAGAAGAGATACGGACGAGAGCTGACCAGTTTCAAAACCGGCGATTCGTTCAAAAAATGGTTGGGGGGGGAGGGGGAGAGGGGGGTGGGTACCACCGTAGAATGACTCAAAATCAAAACGAGGGTGTGGACGAGCTATAATAGATAGACAAACGCTACGGCAGCGGGGGTCTCTCTATACCCCCTTTTTTGTGGCCTTTTTTTGCAGTGGCTCGGGCGGGGGCGGGGGTCACGCGCGCGAGTGACCCCCCTGTTCCTTTGGGCGGTCATATGCTTATCGTGCTGTTTTAATCGTCCGATGTAAATCCTTGCTGGGATGGTTGGCTACGTTGCGCCAAACTGAGGACCTAACGTGTTTTGGTCAGAGAGGTGTGCAGAGCCACTCGTGCAACTGTGGCTCAGACGAGGTAGTGAAAAAGAGGGGGTACCTACTCCCTACCGTAGCCTTGCTCACATAGGGCTTCTCACGAGAGGAGCCCCGGCGATACAATGGTGCCGCATCTAACGCAGCCCGCCGTGTGAGAGGCTCCTGCTTGAATGGCTGATATACATATATATATCCTCGCTTTCTCTTGCTTAAACGCCCCACCTAATGTCGAAATCCGCCAGAGTAATAAACACTTCCACGCCCTGGATATCGCCTCGTTATCGTTTTAGAGCCGTCCATGCCGCTGCTGCTATTCCCACCCACCCCCGCCCCAAACGCCCCCCCGGTCCCCGCCACCCGCACCATCGCCTAGACCTAGTACCACGCGTATAGCAAACCCCTACATCTATGCGACCTAAAGCCCCCTCTCCCCCCGCCCCCCGCCTCCCCCGCCACACCCCCCCCCCTCCCCCACAAGAAGGATTTCTAGTTTCCACGCACAAATTGACCTGCCCCACCCGTCTCCTCCCCCCCCTACCCCCCTCCCGCCCCCTTTTGATCAAAATCAGGCCCCCATGTCCTCTAAAACTCCGCCCTCCCCTCACCGGTTATTCGACTTACAGGATTCACTTGATAAACTGATGCATTTCCTTCCACAGTTGTCAGATTTTGTTCCCCTCAATAACGGGTTTTATAGTTTCCGCGCACAGACTGCCTAACATCACCCTGTTGACCCTGATAGCTACACTGTAGTTGCAAGGGGAGTCGCCGACCTATATCCTTAATGAGGACACACAACCCGTAATACGCGCGATCGGAGTATCACACACAGCTTGCAAAGATGAGTTTCGACGAAATCTTCGATCTCACAGCTGGGGTGTATTTTAGTTTTTATAAAATATAGACTCTATATGTGTGTGTCCCCAAGGTCCATCACCTTGAGATTGGCGAGCATACTCTCATCTTACGGGGTTTCTACGCTATGATACGGCGTTTACTTATATATCAGAGGGCTCACGATTGCGCACCGAGGCCTTTACCACAGCAAGCATTCGCCTCAAGAGCTAAGATATGGAGTGTTACCCCATTGCCCTTCTAACTAGCACTGTAGTGCCCACGAGCCGGAGTCGATTTTCCTCTTTGACCGCCTGTGGCCACCATCTACGTCCTAGGAGAGCGATTATTTTCTCACTCGACTAGATCTAACGTACCAAAATTTTCCACGTCACACCCGCGTCTATTTTCCTCGCCTCTTCCTCTTAATCACGCCTCCTCCTCTTAACACGCCTCCTCCTCTCAACACGTCCCGTTCCCGATTGTCAACGGTTCACATTCTCTCACTAAGCGAGTTCAACAGAGGGGTCAGTTTTAGGGCCTTATTTTTTTGAGCGACCCCGACCGATTCGCGCGAGAGGCTTACTCTAGTGCGCTTCGGTTTCGCGATACAGTGGGGCACCCCGATTTCAGAGCACCCGAGTTAAAAGCATTCGGCAGTGTTAAGGGCGGCCAACTCGTCAGTTCACGCAACACTAAAAAGGCTATATATTTCCCGCTACAGGTAACAGCGCTTTGTGTAATTCAGAGCGCATGTTTCCGCTTTGTGACGGGACGCTCTCAAGAATCAGGGTATCCCACTACACTGTATAGTCTATGCATGCATTAATTCGACGAGGTTGCTTGCCATGCTGCGCCAAGGTACACAACATGTTTTCTTTCGTGTTTTAATGGCGAGGGTGCTGAGAGACGAACGTTGTTAGCGGCCAAAACCTCCGTAGAAAAGTGGGGGTACAACACCAACCAAGGCCAACGGGGGGTGGGGGGGAGGGGGGGGGGGAAAAGGGCCCCGGGCAGTACCCGCTTTTTTTCACGGGGGGTGAGCCGCTCACCCGAGGGACTCCGTGCTCACCGACAACAATATTTTCAAAGGCGATAACGTATTTGCGCGCGCAGCGTAGATAACCACGCCATTTGCGGATCCGTGTCGCAAAAAATGAATATTGGATATTGAGTATCGAGTATTGAGTATCGAGTATTGAGTATTGAGTATTGAATATTGAATATTGAATGGGCAGGAAAGCTCAAGACCGCAAAAGGAACGTGGAGGCCATTTGGTGCGAGTGACTCCCCGACGAGCCATTGCTTTAAAAGAGGCCCCACAAAAATTACCCCCCTACGGGTAACCACGGTCCACCGTACGTAGCCTTGGCCAATCGTTGTTTCCATTCCCCTGCAACAGTGCTACGTGCCTGGTACGGTTTTGCACAATACACGGCAGGTGCCTGGTGAGGCAAGGCGGGACGGACGGGGGGCAGTGAGAAGGTGGATAAAGAATGCATGTGTTCACAATCGCAACGGAGCCCAACAGGCTAACTAGCAGCGTAGCCTCGATCTGGATCACGGCAAGGAGGACGGCCACGATGGAGGACAACATGTGTTAGCGGTTGCGAGGCGGGGGGAAGGGGGGGGGGGCGGCAGGTCGCGGTGGAACGTAGTTGAGCACCATGCATGGTAGATCGGCACAACATTTCGAATTCGAAGTTGCTGTTCGAGCGCACGTCCAACGTTTCTCACGCAAGAGCACGGCCTCTTGTTCATTTTCTTTCAAATCAACTCTCCCTTGCTGAGCAGATTCGGCTTGTCATAAACATGGTCATATTCAAAACTCATGCCGCGGGGTAGAGGTGTCTCTGACACCTTTCTGAGGTTCTGTAACCTCACCCAAAAACTGGCTTGGATGGCAAAGGCAAGTTCAACCCGATGACCCGTCACGTGGCCGAAGTATAAAACGAAATATCATCGTCGAAAACGGGGAGACTCTATCCAAAAGGTGTTTGGTAGTTTATTCGGTTGAGGAATCCCGCCAATCAGAAATACTTTGGTGAAAGAAAAACGCTGCCTCTTAGCGTAGCACCCTTCAATCACGTGGCCGAGGTAAAAAACAAAATATTGTCGTCGAAAACGGTGAGACATTATTAAATAGGTGTTCGGTAGTTATTCGGTTGAGGAATCCCGCCAATCATTAATATTTTGGTGAGAAGAAGAACGTTACGTCTTATCGTAGCAACTTTCGACGTCTCACTCCGACCTGTTTAAACAACGCGGTTTTCGTTGGGACCCTCTTCTCGCGCAGCGCGCGGCTTGAACCCTCCTACACAGAGGTCGGCTCTAGTGCTCTGGCGCAATGCTACGCCGTAGAAACTATCGCCCAAAGATTTTCCTGTACCACGCGAAGCACGGCTTTGGAGCTCTCAGGCAAGGCTTGGCTTTGGCACACTCTACTCTCACGCAATGCTCGGTCTTAGTGCTCTCACGCAATGTTCCACGTCTGTCGCTCTTAAAGAGAGTTATGATCTCCGTTATAGGGCGGTTTCGCGCAACGCTCGGCTCTAAAGCTCTTACGCAAAAGACTCGGGTCTGGCGCGTGCATCACGAAAGCGCAATCCTCAGCTTGAGCGCGACGCCACGCGGGCTTCGATTGCAACATTCCCTCCCGCAGTGCTCGGCATGTTTTAGCGCTCCCAAACAATGCCCGGCTGTAGCACCGAGGGCGGTTGCTGAATGCTCCGCCTTGGGTCGATCTCGCGCGAAGATCGGCGCCAGAGGTCCCACGCTAGGCCCGCCTTATCGATTTTCGCGAAAAAAAACGCAATCTTCAGGTTCAGCGGTCTGTTACGCGGTATTCGGCTATAGCGCACTCTCGTGCAACGCCTCGCTTCGCTGCAGAGTTCCCAAGCGTATGCCCCTTGATTTAGCGATCTCACGCAGTCTTTCGCTGCAGCACGATCTCGCGCAACGCTCAGCTTTCGCAACCAAGACGCGTGAGAAGAAACTGTGAACTATGTGTATGCTAGATCCGCAAGCATATTTCATGTTCTCACGCACTGCTGTCGCACAACTCCCTCTCGATCGGTGCTCTGCTGCAGCGCCGATAATGCGAAATAACTCAGCATTTTAGTAACCAAAGCGAGTCAAGAGCGACCTGTACAAATGTTTCAGACTATGATTAAGTTATAGCGAGACCAACATTGAACTCTACCAGAGTGTCGGTCTACGCTAGCTCTACATGTATCCCTCCATCAACCCAAGCAACGCTCTCGGCTCTGGCGCTCTCCTTACCAGGTGAACTGCTGCAGTACGCTCTCGCGCAACGCGCAGCTTAAGCAGCCAAGACCAACATAAACTACCTCAGACTTCTCGTGCATGCTAGCGAGGGGAGTACTTCCAAATACCTAACTCTACACTAATCCACTCCAGAAGATTTGTTTATGCTGACCAACTCTGGGACTACACAGCATCTCTCCTCAATATCTCTCAACTTGAATTGTCCCCAAAGACTTTATATTACAGAAGCTCTTACAAGAGTAGACCATGTCTTCATCCTTCCTCGGGCGCCACGGCACGAGCGCACGTCTACATCACCACCTACTTCCATGCACACACCTTCGCGGTTGAAGTAGACGGTGCTACGGAAGGGGGTGTGACCCCCAAATCGGTCGTAAGCTCCTCGTCTCAGAAGTTCTCCACCTCACCCAAGACGAAACTCTTGATTTGATAGAAAAATATGTACCATTAACCCCTTCAGAGCTCCCGAACCCCTCCCTATAGATGCCATATCAAAGCAATTTTGTCACCAAAAATGGGTTTCCAGCGGTGAAGGCGTTAACACCATAGGCAAGGAATGCTTCGGTAAGGGTACATACAGCAGTACACCCAATTTTTCTGATCGACTTCTCCACTTTCAGGAGGACCTCGCCCGCCTCACACCCAGACAAAAAACCGGGGTGAATTTGAGCAAAACAAAAACGTACCCTTGTTGACACCGGATAAACGCTAAGAATACTCGTAGACGCATTGCTACGACATTAAAAGGTATACCACATTTTGTCAACAAAACATGCTACGATATTGAAAGGTATACCACATTTTGGCAACAAACATGCTACGATATTAAAAGGTATACCATGTTTTGGCAACGAAAAACTACAACTACTTTTGTCAGCGTGACGGAGTTCTTTAACCGAAAATTCTCCGTTTTAACCTCATTCTCGTTTAGGAAATCCGACTATGTTGATCTAAAACCTAGGCAATGGGCTTGGTCCATCGAAATGCGCTTCCAGTTTTACTCGAAAAAACGTTTTGGGGTGAGGAGAGATTCGTCAAGCGAGGAATTCACCGTGTAATAGTCGTTCTACGGTAGCCCCCCCCCAACGTTTCTTTACCGCAAACCGACGGTAATTATGACCAGCTCCCGATCGTATCTCCTGCAATACGGTGGTGTCCCTCGACACCCTCCCCGACGTCATCGATCGTTAGACCTCTGCACACAAGAAAATACATGGATACTTTTTTTTCAGCGGTATCCTTCCTTGTATCGAGCAGCCATGAAACGTTCGTTTGTTGAAGAAAATCGCTGTTTTTTTTTTGGGGGGCTGTCGTGTAGTCACCTCGTTCCTGTTTTATCAAAAAAAATTAATAGTATTCGATTTTTTTTGCTAAAAACCTCCCAGGCCATGGGTTACAACTCCATCGAGAGTTTGTTTCGCTTTTTTTTCAGTTTCACTAAAAAAAACAAGTTATGGCGTGAGGTACATAGAGCTCCTCACGCCAAGAACCTTGAAGGGAAAAAAAAACAACAGCAGTGGTCGGCACATCTCTACCGTGTAGCATTCATTCGTCAAGCAATGATGATGTAACACCTAACTATGAATAGTACCTTCCAAGAAGTGCGAAAGGCCTCATAGTCGACAGTGAGTGGGCGTGATTCTTCAGAAACAGTCGGTGGCGCCGCAACTTTCGAAACCCCCCGATTGTAGCACGCGTTTCACTGCCTAGTTTTAGGTCGATCGCCAGATTGGTCATCTGTGACCCCAGGCCAAGACTTACAGCGAAGTTGGCATACATACCCCACTACAAGGCTGGCAGCCCGCATCCGGTATACAACAGCAAAATGCTTCTTTTCCGGTGGATAGCGCGCCAGGTAAACGGCCTGTTCCTTTGCAACAAACCGCTCGGAATCAGCGTGCAAAAGTCTTGACTGCAGAAGAAAAAGTGATAAGATCAAACACTATAAACACACGGAGAGATATGACTATTCAATGAAGTAGCCTGTCTCCACGTGATATTATGTCGTAAGACATGGCATATCTACCACCGCTCCCACTATCATTCCGACTGGCGAGGGTGGGAGAAAACAACTCCTTTGCATTGCGTCTGCTGTGTATTTTGCCACATATAATCTGCAGAAAAAGCAAGCAAAACAAACAGGTGTGGTGGTCCCTCTCGAGTGAGTGAGTGGTTCTCAGCCGCCGCAAACTACAAGGCCCTAAAACGCGCAACTCCCCATCCCTATTTCGGCCTTGGTTCTCATAGACAAACGGGACTTGGAAAAATATTGTCCTTTCGACGAATGCCACCGTAGCGGTGGACCCTTTCTCTCTGAGGCTTCTCGCACTCGAAAATCTGTATAACCCGGTCGCCCCGGTTGCTTATCAGGTTATCCTCGAGCCTGGTATAGGTCCCGAGTGCATACTCGGAAAATACGTGGGGACTTTTTCTCGCGCAAAACTGACTTGCGGAAAGCGCGAGAGCGTGAGTTGGCAACACTCGATGAAAAATCTCGACGAGCAGTGTGGGATTGCTGAACCCTATGTGCGAGATAAAAATTGAAGGCAAGAACCGGGGGGGGAAGGAAGGGACGACACCTGTGACCACAGCTTTTAGAGTCCAGAAGAAGCTGGAGAAAGTAAAAGTATGCAAAAAATACAGAAAAAAAACTTAACAAACGAAAAAAGGTGGGGATCGAAAAATGAAACTGCAACCCGATGAACAGTCCCCACCGTAGAGCATTCTACCCATTATGAGTCCATCATAAAAGGGCTCTTCCGACGATAACAAGTGTCCCATGGTTCGGAAAGTTTTTCTTGTCCCAGAAGGTATCCCTCTCTAGCGTCGAAGGTGGTCGCCGTCTTGCTGTATTACAGTAGCCTTGGTCCTAGCCAATTAGACCTATATAATATATTAAATATTATACCTGGTATATTATATTTCAGTATAGCGGGGTGATTTATTATATTGTCAGCTATTTTCCAGGCAGAACTACCTATTCCATCCTAGTCCATCCTACTACGAGGTTTCGGCGCACGCTATTTGGGCGATACCGCCGGAGATGAGGGATGCGGTCTGCCGTCAACTTCCTTTGACGAAGAAAACCTGAATTTCCTATTTTCTCGGAGTACTTCCTCCCCCCCCGGCCCACATTCGCTCGAACGAAACGCCTCTCCATTGCCATTGGAAACCTGGTTCATGCCCAACCCAAGTGTAGGATTCTCTGGTCGAAACGGACGATTCCTCGCTGGTATCCGCTCTTCTTGGAGTACTCCATCCTGCCGCTTCCAAAATGCCTCGCCGCTTGGGTTAGAAACCTGGTTTAGCCCCCCTCTATGCGTAGGATTCTCTGGTGGAAACAGGTCATTCCTCGCTGTTTCTTGCCCTTCTCGGAGGATGAGATCCGATTGCGGAAAAATGCCATTTCTCGCTGGTTTTCGCCAAAAGTGTCCTTCCGTGCTCTGAGGTTCATAGTCACCCAAACCGTCATTGTCACCAGCAGTAGCTTTGCTGCCATCCCCAGCCATGTTGTCACCTATAGCGATATCGTCAGCCATCCCCCCGTCCCCGGGGTTTCGATAGTCATCGTCGGCGGAGTTCGTCTCCGTCCACGCCGCCGGGGTCGCCGTCTTCATCTCCAGCTCGCCGAGTTTGTGTGGGGCCTCGGACATCATTCTCACCTTCGTAGCCTTACTTCCCAATTGTTTAGCGCGACCGAAACCGAGATCTCGCCACGGCACGCTAACTCGGCCTGCTTCGCTCACCCTTTTGTTTGTGTTAGCTGCACGGACGCGAACCTCTTGACACGGGCCGCCATCGTCTGAGGGGGGCGCTTTGTTACCACGGTCGAAACCGAGAGCTCTCCATGGGCCTCTGCGTTCCGGGAGCCTTACTTTATCAGCGTGTCCCAGCTCTCGCGAGTTCATCTCCGCCCACGTTGCCGGGGTCGCCGTCCTCATCGTCTCCCGCTCGCTCACTGGGTCAAACTCGCGGAAATTTCCCGATTTCGATTTATCGACGGGCCTCGCCGATTGTAGGGCCGGTGGCAGAGGCATATCGTAGCGATTGGATAATTCGTTGGCAGCGCGACCGGGCACTTCCCCCCGACCTGTATCGCTCGGGGACCAGGCGTTGTCAGCCCGACCGGGACCGAGATCTCCCCAAGGGGCTCGATTATCCGAGGACATCATCATCGGCGCGCGCTCAGCGCTGTCGATGGAGGCACGCGATACCCCCTCCGTCCCCAAACTTCCCGTGGATAGGCGCACCCCACACGCGGAGCAGAGGGGGGGAACACCAACTCCACCCTCCCCACCACCGCCGCCTCCGTCCGTAGCAGTACCACCAGAAACAGTATCATCGGCGGGAGCCTGGGATGAACGCCAAGATAGCATTCTCGTCACAAAGGAAGTAGAGTGTACGGTCGCGTAAAAAATGAGACCAGCCAAGACGGCGACGACCACCTGGTGCGAACGGTAGCATTCGGGATTAGGGGATGGATGGGTGTGGAGGCGTAAATGGAGACGCGTGATACGCTAGCGGCAGCACCTCTGGGCCAAAGGAACATCTTCACTCAAGGAGAACGAAGCGCTCCTCAAACCCAAAAATCGTCGTAATTTTCCCCCCTCCTTCTTCTCCTTCTTCTCCTTCTTCTTCTTCTTCTTACTTGCGATATTGTTCGTGTTTAGTACCTGGGCCCATGGGGTTACTCATCGGGTACTAGTGCTAGCACGACTATTATCTTGCCCTGAAACCAGTTTGTTGGGAGGGGTACAAGAGTCATCCAACGACCGTTTGGTAGAGGTTGCGATTTTCGGGGGGGGAGGAGGGGGGGGGGGGGGGGGGGGGGGGAAGGTTTGATGTTTTTTTCTTAGACATGTGCTACACGATACTAGAGGTGTTGCACTTTTCGTCTGAAAAAGGTTTCTGAACGACGGGGGCTTCCTCCCTTCACGCAAAATCTCGTCGGAAAATCGGTTATTTTTTTAGTTTTTTAGTTTTTGCATGATTCTCGTTGTGTACCCCTAAGCCGTATGGGATGTTTCAATCCAGGTATCATGTAGCGGTGTTTTATTTTTACTCCACAAATCAGCTTTTTGTGGGAGAGGTCTTTAAAGCTCCCCAATGGAGTAGTAGTATTAGAGAAAAGAAAAGTGGTGCGCCTCTATCGTAGCACGCGTCTGTTCCGGCACACGGCTCTTCTACGATACGTCCGATGTGAAAAACAAACATGCGCCGCAATAGGGCTTGGCTGAAAAAAAATCGGAATTACGGGGGGGGGGGGGGGGGAGGCTTAACCCAATAACGTCGGAAACGATATTTTCCTGTTTTGCGATATTATTATTAAAAAACAATTACAGTATGTACACTTCCGCCTGTGAGATCGAAGATATCGTCGAAACTTGTCTTTGCATGCTGTGTGTGTTGCTCCGATCGCGCGTGTTACTGAGGTTGTTTGTCCTCGTTAAGGAGGTATGCGTCGGTGACTCCCCTTAGAACCAGGACTAGTATCTGCTGGAATACCCAGGAGGCCATCGGATTGTTCATGGGGTTTCATTCTCGTTTTTAAGGCGTTTTTCTTTCGGGAAATGTATAGAGCTCCTCAATCGAGGAACCCCAGAAACATGATCATGCGCCTACTACCATAGCACGCGTGCGTCACCGGCTCCCTCGCGGCGCACACAACCGAACCGGAAAAATAATCCTGCGACTCGCACCTCCGTCGCCACCTCCCATGCTTTGTCTTCGAGCACATTTCCTGTCACAGCAGCGATAATGTGTACCCGGTATCACATTGCGTACCATGCGCGTGATGAATTGACGAGCGGGACGGGCATGCAACGGTGGGAGTAGGGTCACCGTAAACATATGATGCAACGCGTTTACAAAACAAGGACCTGCTGCTAGCGCCGGGAAAGGAGCGCGGAGGAAAGACGGGGGTGTGCAGAGATAGCATGGCGTTCCGACCGAATTA
Source organism: Undaria pinnatifida (assembly GCA_012845835.1). Taxonomy (NCBI): domain Eukaryota; class Phaeophyceae; order Laminariales; family Alariaceae; genus Undaria; species Undaria pinnatifida. The sequence goes on from JABAKD010000001.1 coordinate 10,258,563, forward strand.
TGCATTTGACGATACAGTAAAGGACGAGTAAAGAATCAGGACAGCCGGAGATATAGAAGATGAGCGACGCGGCAGTGTCCTATCCAGAGATGACAGAAGAAGTCTGATCAGGGGAGGTCACATGCATCTCTCACCCCCCCCCCCCCCCCACCCCCCACCCCTGTCTTCCTGTTTCACAAAGCCTCCGAAGCAATACGTGAGCCGTTTCCAGCCCCCAATGCCCAACACCGAGACAAGTCTAGAAATAGGCCGCGCCATATGTCATATTACAGTGGTAGCCTTCTTCGGCTGAAAATATGTTCCGAAGGGGACGGGGTCCCCTTAACGTCTCTTTCTACAACTGGAAACCCTTCGTTTTATACAAATTTACTTGAATTTAGTTATAATAAAGGAGGGATTTGGGGGCTCTAAACGGGTTAACCCATATCGTTGCACATGGAACGCCATTCTTGTTGTGTGCAGTACGTTTGCGTTGGGCTACCTAGGAGGCCATGGGATAGACCGTTCATCGAGTTGGCATTTTTCATTTTTTTTTCGTCTTCGTCGGTTTCTTGGGTGGGGTCCACACGTAGATCTCCTTAATCGAGGGCCGCCAAGAAGCAATACCGTGCACCTCTGCCGTAGCTGTAGGCATACACCAACCATACCTTTGCCTCCAGCGGAAATTTCGTTCAATGCCAAGTCCATACCTGACAGCCGGCGAGGCGAATTGGAGGTTGGCGGTACGGAGAGGCGGGTTAACTTTCCGACAAGCTTTCACTTGAGGCACATATATGTGTGAATACGGATATACAGATATACCTGGTATACCTCATTCAAAGCCTGACGCGGAGAAAGGTTTCATGGTTGACCCGATGAACAATACCATGGCCTAGGTGTACACACAACAAAATACTATTAAGGGCAAAACACGAGCATATTTTTCAGCCCAATGCATGCTTAGAGTCCTTTTGGAGCCATTTTCTGCAGTCAGTGTGGATCGGGAGGTTCACTCGCGCGAGTGACTCCCCTGCTCCATTGCAGCCATAGGCTTTTGTGCTGTCCCTTGCTTTTCAAAAATGACTCCCCAGGGGCACGGGTAGCTATGCCGCGCCAAACGAAATCGCTCAACGTGTTCTCGTCAGTGAGGTACAGAGGCACTCGTGCGAGTGGTGAAAACCTCAAACCCGGTAGGGAAAACTGGGAGTATACCCGCCACCGTAGCCTCGATCTTCGCCGATCGATACTGGCTATCTATAGCTTTTCTGTCCCAAAGGGGGGGGGGGGCGCCAGACGGTATATTTATATGTTGCCGAAGAGGGCTGCCCCTATCGAGGCATGCGTCGGCTGTGCAAGCACTTAAAAAGCCCATCAGGGATGCATGCTGCGGGACATGCGCGCCATTTTTTTTTCTTGTCCGAGACTCCTTCCCCTTCAGAGAGCCCCAAAACAATCCCCCTCCGTATACTTGTACTTACTCCAAGAAAATTAGTCCCCGAGAAGGGTTTCCAGTAGCGAAGGCTCTAAAGGAGCTCTACCTATGCCCCGCCCTAAGATCGGCGTCAAGCAAAAATGCGGGTATGATCCGATGGACAATCCCAGGGCCTACGTGTAACGCTTACCCATGGGACGCAGGATACAGTAGAGAAGCGCAGCGCCGTTTTGTTTTGTTTTAGGAGGGGGTTGGCTTTTTTCCGCACTCAAGAAGCTCAATACCTCAACCGCCTAAAAATAAAAAAAGAGCTAAAAAACGAAGGTCCAACCCGCGATTTGAACATGCATGCGCACGGCTCAAGTGGACCTTAAGGAAAGAAAGGTTCATATTGCGTGACAAGAATGACGTTTTCCGACGATTTCGGGTCTGAGGAGAGCCCCATATCTTTCAGACAACGAAAAAGAGCAACACACCGTTAAAAAAAGAAAAAACGTCAACTCTATATCGTGGCACGCGTCAAATTGATGTCACCGGGTAGGCGTCTCTCGCAAGGTTGAGGAGTTCCGCCAGTCACAAAAGGTCCGCACAAAAATACAATATGTACCCTTAGCGTAAAGCGCGCCATCGACATGCTAGCGTCCGCTCACCGAGAAGCTGAAGGTTGTAGAAGTACCGCTGCTTCCCCTTACTTAGAACATGCTCCAGGGGGGAGAGGTTGGTGCTCAGCAGCCGGTACCCGTTGAACGCCATTTCGTCAGCACACCTGTCAGGCCCGTAGCAACAGTTCCACCAAGCACAGCAGCAGCAGCGTCGTTGCAGTTGCCAAGCATCAAAACGTATGATATGGGGTGTGGCTAGGAACCCACGGAGCAGGGCAGCTTTTTCAACTGTTATCGTCGACATGTATGGCGGGCAAAATCGCCATATCGAAAGGGGGCCGTTTATGGAGGCGCGGTGAAAGCTTAAAAAACTCGGCGCTTCACTAGTTCGCTCGAATATAGCACGACGAGGGGACGAACACGATTTTTCTTGAAAGGGCTACGAGCGTTGAGCACACATTACTGTAGCGTTTTTACCCGACCGCACCGATACATGTCATGTATCTGCTGGGAGTTTCAGAACAACAGCGGGGGTATCCTTGGAAGGGGTCTAAACTCGGGTCCCGCAGGGACGCGTGCCACGATAGAGGTTGCACGTTTTGGCCCAAACGGTTTCTGGATATAGAGGCTCCACTACACCCGATATCATCGGGATGTCGTCGTCGTTTTTCAAAATCAACCACGGCTGCGATACATCCCTTTTTTCACTTTCGGGTTTTCACCAGTCGCACGAGTGACTCTGCACCTCCCCGACGAAAACTCCCTAGGCAATTTGCTTGGCGCAGCTCGCTCAGCCAACCGCTCCAGTGCGGATTCATCTATCGCAAAAAGATAAAAGTGAGTCAGCTAAGTAAAGGCACCAAAGGCTGACACCAAAAAGGCAAAATCGGAGTCGAGTGGCCCCGAGCCGGTTAACCCCTTTAGAGCCCCCGAACCCCTCCCTACATTAAATCCAAGTAATTTTGCCCCAAAAAACGGGTTTTCAGTTGTTAAAGGGTTAAAACAAACGGCGCCAAAGGTGACCTTCCTGCCGTAACAAAGCAGGTAAAAGGTGCCGGAGTCCGTCAAACGAGCCGTTCTCGGGGGGGGGGTGCAGTTCACCCTTCATGCGACTCGCCGAGCACCTCACGGCGCCTCGCGCTCGGTGCAAGCAATGCCTTGTCTGGTTGGTGAAAACCCGAAGTGCTCCGTTCCTGCATAGCAGGGGTGCAATGGTCTAGATATAGTCATACGACTACGGCCATGCACAAACTGAGCACACTCCCGCCCCCTGGCGTAACGCAGGTTAGTGGTTGTTTCGCATACCTGGGCCACGGGTTTTTCTTCATCGGATGGCATTTTCAGTTTTTATCAAGAGTCGAGTTGGGTGAGAGGTGTAGAAGCTGCAGAGGTAAGGAGCTACACGGGAAAAAAATGGTGAGGTGTCCTGGCACGTGCCACGATAGAGGTATACCTTTTTCTGGCGAAAAAAAATCTGAATGACGGGGCTTCCCTCCTGAACCCAAAGTCGTCGGAAAAAAAATAAATAATAGGCAATTTTTTCGCAAGATTCTCCTGCAGTAGAGTTTTATTTTCCATCCGGGATCAAATCTGCTTTGGGGGGGGTTAAGAAGGACATGTCTTAAGCTCCTAAATTGAGGAACCTCAGAAAAACAGTGGTGCACCTCTATTGTAGCTCGCGTTCATAAAAATCCGTAGCATGTGTCTTAACATGGTATACAGGGGTCAGATAGCTTTCTTCCCCGAGTAAGAAACGCAAAATTCTCACCAGGAGCTGCCCTTGTCATTGCTTAGCTCCATCGCCACCGGGTTAAAATCCGCCGAAATTTGGGTGGTCTTCCACTTCCCCTCGTTCCCAGAACCACCGCGACCACCGCTCGTTAGCTTGAACGAAACGACGTCTCCTATGGTGTCGTTGCACCGAGACTCGGAGCAAAGGGAAGCGAGGACTGTCGACGCGCCTTCGCCCTCACAGGATTTCACGGTGACCTGGTACTTGAAGTCGTCTGGAAGAAGTGGGGGCGGGGACGGAGGCACAAGATACGTGATCGTCTGTACCAGCAGAGGGGGGCACAAGATAGGCCTTTCGTCACACCGCTTATATCTCTCTCCGCCCCCCCCCCCCCCCCCCTGAAAAAGAAAAAGACATTCCTCTCCCCCTCCCTCTTCTGCCCCACCACCACACATATATGCCTATATATTCCACACTCTATCCGCGCCTGCCCTAACGCCGCACACCTGAAGCTTGAAGCTTGAGAAAACGCCAAAAAAAAAAAAAACTTTGGCATAGGCAAAAACCACACTTCGTGTTGATGTTGATGTCGACGGCAATGTAGGGACAAAAAATCATTCTGCCTCTGCCGGGATTCCTCAAACTCAGAAAGACTTCGACCCACTACTAATATCGTTTTTCAATCCAATTTGTATTTCACTACGTACGTGATTTTCTTCGTTTAATTTATTATTGGCCCATTGCTATGGCATCTCATCCATCACCATGGACTTCTTTCTCTCTCTCTTTTTCCCTCCCTGGACGTAACTCGGACGCAGGGTCACGAAGGAGGCTCTTCTCACCCTTCCCCACTGCAGCAAAAGTGCGCCCCTCTCTTTATCACGAGAACACTTCAGCCCTTTCCTTCCCTCGTCGACTCGCATAGAATTTCGGGTCTTTCGAATTTTCTACGTGGACCGTAAAATCACCCCGACTAACTACCAGTGTTGATGATGTCGACGCCGTTGCGGGGACACAAGAACAAAATCCACCTGCGCCGTGATTCCTCCAAACTCAGCAAGACTGCGACCCTCTATCGTTCCATTCCAATTTTTCTTTTTTTATATATGATTTTTTTATCTTTGTATATATTTGCTTCAATCGATATCTTCGCACTGTCTCGTTCACTTTCTCTCTCCCAAGACGTTACTCAGATCCAGGGCCACTATGAAGGCTCTTCCAGCCCTTGTCACACTACGGTCTCACGCTGCGGTAGAGTTGCATCCATTTTTTTCTGGGGCCCCCATAGTTGTCAGGAGCTATTTTCTTCACCAAAAATCTGATTTTGAGAAAAAGAAAGGTGCTTGTACCCGATTGACATTTCCATGGTCTTAGGTATTCAAAAAAAAGGGTGCACCCCATACGGTGTGGCATGCGCCTGGACGCGTGCTGTGACAGAGGTATCACTTGTGGGATAAAAATACTATCTGAAATGACGAGGCTCCTTCACCCGCAATCGTCGGAATATGTCCCTTTGGTTCGCAGCAAGTATATATATATACATATACCTAGGCTGGCAAGTTTTCATCGGGCAGGCACCGTTATTTTCCCCAAAATCTGTTTATTGGGCGGCGTTTGAAGCTCCTCGAGTGGTTAGGAGCCTCAGAACACACACATGGCGCACCTCTACCGCCGTAGCATGCATGCATCTGCTGGCCGCACCTGGCGCCTCAAGTTTGAAAAGGCGCCAAGTACTTCGGGCAAGGATGAAACCACCCCCAGATGTTGACGTGGACAATATATTCACACCCGTCCATTGTCCCTCCCCATCTCCACACACACACAAGCATTGTACCGTATCTACTGTTTGCATCGGATTTTTTCCTCCTCCTCCCGGCGAACTCCACCTGCCGCACCTGATGCCTGCAGATTAAAGAAGCGCCAAGTACTCTGACACGGGAAAAACCAGCCCGTGTCGATGTGGACACCATAATTGCACCCTTGGACGCCAAAGTCGCCGTCGAGGTAGAGCTTAGCTCCTTGGCCTAGCAGGTTGTTCCCTCCCTCCCAGACCACCTCCTCTATACACCTAGTACATGCAGCACCGACAACAGCGGGGTGTCACATACTGCCGTCGTGGCTGTGTGCTATCGACCGGCCAAGGATCTCGACGGTTTTTTATAAGGTGTTCGGCAACAGTAGGTCAGAAAACAGGCTGTACAACAGGCGGCACAGCACACTGTTTTGTATGTAAGTGGCTTGCGCCTGTTGGCGGAGGTGGCGCCCCGCTCTCCCCCGTCCTTCTCCGTGCTTGTTGAGCCTGTTTCAGATACTCGTTTGCTGGTATTCGCGATGCCTCAACACAAGCGACCCCATCACATGACAAGCGACGCGAAGGCACCAAGCATCAGTGCCTTCTAGAGCGATTTCCATGCGGTGCCGAACGCACCAAGCACCAGCTCCTCCTGCTGTGATTTCCATGGGTGGTCGGCGCGTAACCTAGGAGAACCTCGAAATTGGTTGTTATAGCCCCCTGCGGGGGGTGCCTGGGGCAAGCCAGACGCATGCTCTACGGTAGAGGTAGACACCAAGATTACGAGGGTCCTCACTAGCGGAACTCCATGCCTTACTTCGGGTAAACGTGAAAGTGCAACGCGATAAGCGACCACACGGCCTAGACAGACATTTCACGAAACACAATCTAACAGAAAGCTCGTCTCTCTAAGGGGAGGCACCGGCACGGACACTGATTTTTCTGGATGTGGATGGGTGGAAATATCAGTTTTTGGTGTGAAGAACACACGCCATGCAAACGGTATTGCAACGGTGCTGACGTTTGTTGTTTGATAGCTGTTAACAATAGTCCTGTTAGGCAGACATCTCACAGTTATTTAATCAAAAAGTGCTTTGTACCGCTGTCGTAGCACGCGCGAGCATGAAGCACTACCAGTTTCAAACCGCGTGCATCCACTCCTGGCCGTAGGAGCCCGAACAGCAGCCCAACCAGACAGCTCAACAGAAACCTGAACGATTAGATTCGTGCTACGACAGAGGTGCACACCCATTTTTTCTAAAAGGGTCTTAACCTATTCAAGCGCTCTATTCCCCACCCAAAAAACGGTTTTGAGAAAAAAATTGCAATTGCAAGCCCAACCCGAAGGACAATCCCTTGGCCTAGCTTAACTATTCCAAAACAATACTGCGATACCAAAAACGTGAAGTTCCCACAGTTTTGGGGTCAAGGGTCACCGTCAATTCAGAAAAAAAAAAAAGACGACCAAAAAAAAAGAGTGCTAGATATGTCTAGCATCGTGGCACGCGGCGACAGGGCTAAACGAAGGCCTGAACGGGGTAAGCTTTACAACAGGCAGGCACGACAAAGAGACTAGAAGAAGTCCGAAACCAAATCGCCACGAACGCACCAACCATCATTTCCTTCGATCGTGATTTGCATGGTAGTCGGCGCGTACTCCAGGGGCACTAGGAACTGATTCCAGGCCCCAGCTTGGGCCAGCTCGCCCCTCAGGTTGTACGCGTTCGGGAGGCCCACGATGCAGTCGTTGTCCCCTCCGCAGAACGACAGGGTGATGGTATCCAGTGTCCCCGCGTTGGTATCGTTGCACGTCTTGAACTGCAGCGTGCGACCTCGAGCGTCTGCCAGCGCTGCAAACGGCATTCATCGGTGCGTTTTGTCAGTCTTCGCGTTACCTAAGGCCCAAACGGGACCCAAGGCTATTATAATAGACTACAGCATTGTACAGTACCACAGGAATTCCCTTCGAGAGATGGGGTCATCTTGATATCCCGGGGGCGTTGCAAGTCGAAAAGGGGGAACACACAGCTTTTCCAGTGATGTGTATGAGGGCCATCCCTGACGAAACACACAAGAAAGTCAGGAAGCGTGACAAAAAACGAGCTACTGTTTTTGCTACTTGCTGTATGCTTAATCTAATGTTACAGTACCTGGTATAACGTCCGACCACGTGTCGTGTGTTTAATATGTTCGATAGTTGCATTGGACGTGAAATTGTTCTTGTCGTGGCTCGATCTCCTGCTGCGCACCAACCACACGCATACACCGTAGCTACTGGCACAAAGGCAAGAGCTTGAAACACGGCTCATGCAGTTGTACTGCTGCTGTGCTGCTCCTGTACACGTCCAGAATTTGTGACAGCAATACAGAAGCGCACATACGCATACGCGTACACACAGAAGCACCATCTGTGCGTGGCTGCCACAGAGGAGAGAGCTCAAAGGCGGCTGCTATTGTACTCATGACTGCCACAACTGCTGAACCTGGAGGAACATGTGCGATGCATCAGCACAGCAGCAGCAGCAGCAAGAGAAAACACTATGTGGTGCAACTCGAGTATAGAACAGCCTACTCGTAGTCGCTTCCGTCGATTGACATCTTTAGTCTACTTTCCTTACAACGGCGTCGTCTTCAGGGCATGAGATTTTGAAGAGTGTGAGGTCGGAGGTTCCATTATCACCTTCATCCCAACATCTACAAAAAAAGGGGAAGAACTTGCAAAATCCGTAGACTACAATTAGAAGCCACCCAGATGGAGCGATGAGAACGGTGTGATCATTGCATACTCTGCCCAATACCGTACCGGTGAATGGAGTCGGACGTAAAATTGGCTAATCTCATCGAGGTTCCTGACATGGTCCGAGATATATGCCAGATTTAGTGGGGGGGATATGGTGGAAATCGGGTACAGAAGAGGGCCGACTCGTAATAGCTTCAATTGATCGATACTCTGTTACTATGCTTTCCTCACAACTAACGTCAGGGTTCCTATGGGCCCTGCGTGGCTCGGCGAAACGAGGCAAGCGGTATGGGCCTAGCTCTGTGGGTCTTGCTCGGGGCGGCCACCTCCCAGATCCGGCGCGGAGAGCGCAAAGCTCGATAAATTATAGCTACTGTAGGGGTCAATCTCCCAGGTAGACGAGCGGAGGGAGGCCTTTTTGTGACAGGCGAGGTGTGTTACACGTTCGGTGCCAGGTGTGCAACGTAGGTCACAGGGATAGCTGCAACAAATACATGAGTAAGATGTTTGTGTTGCTTCTGCTGATGTTGCTGCTGCTGGCTGTATGTATGTATGTCGTAGCAGACAGCAGGAGGGGTAACAGCAATGGGGTTGATGCTGCATTGTTGTGCAGCGAGCGAAAAATCGGAGCAGGTGAATCCATTTGAAAGCGGAGCCGGCTATTGAAAATAAAAACAAAATTGTCAGGTTTTCATTCACGCCTGACTGTATTGAAAATAACAACAAATTGCCAGGTTTTCATTCACGCCTACTGGAGAACTCAACGAGGCGAAACGCAGCCCCATGAAAAAAAAGAGCCAGTTTAACGATGTAGAATGCTCAGAGCACCACTACTACGAAGCTCGGCCGCGATCCTGACATGCGTCGTAATGTGCCGAAGGCCCCCTTGCTTGCCCCGCAGCCGACAGTGCGAGAGAAAAACCTCGTCCGCCGGAGAACAAGCATGCCTGAACAAAACTAACTGCATGTTTTAAACAGGCCCACCCCGATCACCCCCGAGTATAGGCCATTCGCACGAGTGGCTCTGTACGTCGTCGCTCGAAAAGGGGTGAACCCCAAGCTATTTATGACAGCGAAGCGCCTCAAAAGCCTTCCTTGCGGCCTTGCATGGCGCGCGAACCCGGAAAGCAGAAAAGCTAAAATGTTGCTCAACAACCCATCCATACTGTAAATAAGAGTGCCATCCTGCTTGAAGCACGGAAAAAATATCCAGTAGAGCGTGTGCCATGGAGCGAGTATGTACTCTGTAGCTGAATGAAAGTTGAAGAAAGAATCGCGAAGAAAACAAAATGCCCATCGAGTTTCGCCTGTTTGTCGGAAGGATGGGCTAAACGGAGCGGCCCAGGACCCCGGGCACCCTGGCACGGGCTCGGGGAGCCGAGGCGACCACAGCCTATCTTGGTCCAGCGAAGGTAGTCCCATGCAGTTCCAGCGAAGATCGGCCGAGTTCAGCCTGCAAAATTGCATAAAACCCCATGAATTCCTGGGCGTAGCGGCTTGATTCGTCACTGAAGATCCGATCAAAGATCCAATACGCATGCCAAAGCAGAGATCCGGTACAAACCGAGAGTGGTAGAAGGCAGAGGCGGTCCTACGTCAGGCAGAGTTTGGGGCAGGCCCGGAGATGCAGTGAACAGCGGCGGTCTTGAGGCTCGTGCTGGCTACTCTGCAGAGCTATGCGAGCACGCGTGAGGAGTGCGGAGCAAATAAGCCCCATTGAGTCTCGAGGAGCGTCGCTCCGAGACGAAGCGTCGTCTGGCTGAGCGCCAAGTAAAACTAACCGTCTTGAGTCTCGAGAAGCGTCGCTCGTCGTCTACACGAAGTCCAAGGTTATCATCCATGTGCTGCGTGCGCGGTGGCCAAGAAGAGGCCCCTGCTGTCTCACTGTCGTAATGGTCGCCGCTGGACGGGGAAAAGAACCCACTCCGCTCAGGTGCTAACCGAGGGTAGCAATGGCAAACTCGATGGGAAGCGATGCAAGGCTACCGAAGCAAAATTTAAATTTCGAGCGGATAGGAGAAAGACTGCGAAATGGCAATGTCACTAGCCAAAGACACCATTTGCGAGGTAGCTAGGTGGGACAGAGTATCCCCGCAGATATGTGTCTACTAACCTAGTCCTTGGAGTTACTTACTTTATTTAACTCAGAAGTAGGAGAGAAACAGCTGTATTATCCCCAGAGTCGTGATGGCATCTAAGGATGCGGGTTCTCGCCCGTCCCATCTCATAAGTGTCCCGAATATAAAACGCCATCCTAAAAATATACTGAAAACACAATAGGTGTGTGGAGTGTCTTGTCTTCTATGCGAAGAGATGCAGAGGTGGCGCCGAAGTTATTGTGAAGATCACATGCGATGAGAAAGAAAAGGGGATAGTTTAGAAAGGGCGCCTGAGGCCAAAGAGCGAGGAAAAGGAGAGAAAGGGAGAGATGAGAGAGAGGAGAGAAGGGGATGTGATCATGGTGGGCTGGATCGCCACTTGATCATCACGGAGCAATGCCCGTAGTCCGGTAGAACACCGGGAGAACGGGACAACCTTAACGTACTCAAGTCTACGTTTACATCTAAGTTTCACCCAAGATTCTACGTGAGATTCAACGTAAATTTCAACGGCTTATCTTCGTGCGAGTAGATTGCTCGAATAGACTCTGAATTAACTTAGACATGAATCCAAGGTTCATATTCCCAACACACCCCCTTATTGCAAAGTCAGATTGCTAGGGTGATGATTCTTTTTTTTAGTTGAAAAAGCTGAAGAAAAGCTTGGACAGAGAGGAGGGAAAAGGTTGTGATGTGATATGCGCGTGGGCGTTGTCTTTCCTCGGTCTATTGCAGTCTTTCAGCTGAAATATGATAAGCCACTCGTTTTGTTGGTACAGGTTGTGCGTAACGCGCTTCTCCGTCCTCGGTGCATCGCGGTTTGTCGGTGATTGAAAATCTCGATCGCACACGGCAGAATCAAAACGGGCTTATCTCTTTCTCACTTGTGAAACGCCGCAATGTTGTATCGGACTCGACAAAGCAATAATTTTTTAGATCATATGAGGGTGCCTGAGATTTTTACAAGGCAGTCACGATGGTCATGGGCGGTCTTGCGGGCCGGAGCTGCAGTGGCGAATTCGAGGTGTTGGAGCTTAGCAGGAGTTCTTCGTGCTGAAATCGTTGATCTTCGAGCAGAGGTCGCTGAAGGTTTGCATTCTTCCGCTTGTGGTGAGGCTATAGATTGCGCGTACGTGTTGGGTACCGAAATAGATGCCGGAGGGTTTATTTTGTCCATTCCGACAGCCCCGGTGTACTGCGAGACGGCCTCGAACTGCTGTTTCGGAGGATCTTGGTATTGTAGGGCCAGCTGACGTGCTCTTGCTTGAGAAGTGGATGAGCGCCAGCCGCATGTGAAATGGCTTGTTGTCAGTAGCGTCGGTGTCGCTAGCCTCTAGAGATGAGATGGCATGTTTGATGCTCTAATAGTCGTCAGCAAAATTGGAGCCTGGCTCCAAATCGAAATCGGTGACTACGGTTTCTTTCCCCTACCCTGCTGTTGGTAGAACGGTAGGCGGCTTTTCGATGAAGGAGACGTTGCACGAGCTAAAAACTATTCCCGTGCAGCGATCATACACGCGGAAGGTAGGTTTGCCGCTGTCATAGCCGGCGAGAACACATTTCTAAGCCTTAGGTTGAAGCTTGGTGGTGCACCCTTCCACGTGCAAAAGTGCCCGGCTGCCGATGGTCTTCGAAAATGATAGGTCTACATGCGTCCTGAACATACGATGATAGGGTGTGTCCCCGCCGATTGCCGTGTGCGGTAATCGGGTGATTAGAAAGACTGCTGCCAAAGATATTTCCCCCCATGAATTTTTAGGAAGATGTGCCTCGTTGAGTCAACAGCCAGACATGTCCATAGTGGTACACCCGTCATGTTCCGAAACACTGTTTTGCTGCGGTGTGTACGGGGCCGAAAATTGCTGACGAATTCCAGTTGTTTCACGTAATTCCTGAAAGCTGCCGGATGTGTACTCGCCCCCATTATCAGACGTAGATGTTGCACCCTCAGCCCCAGAGGGATGGCTAGATCTTGAATGAATCTACCGAGGGTGTGTAGCGCGTCACTTTTCTTTTCAAAGAAGTAGACTGCTTTTAGCCTGCTCTGACAGTCGGTATACTTTGCCATGTTGGCGTATCCTCCGATCGCCTTGGGCGTCACCGGTCCTAGCAGGTTCAGTACTCTCCAACTTTAAACGTTCGCTGGAAGGTTCAGGCCGCGATGTCTTGGGGTGTTTCAGTGAAGTGCTCTTATTGATTTTGCACGTATTACACCCCGATAAAATATCTGAAATATTTACCGGGCACTTTACGGTATTTTTCACCTTGGCCACAAACTGCCCATTGGGATGTTGCAATCCCTTAATAATGCCAGATGTTTGATCGGACGGGTCAAGACAGGGAAGTAGCTTTAGTAGCAGTCGAAGCGTGAACAGCGAGGACGGTTTTCCGGTTTGAAGATGCTGCCAGAAACGGTCGGAAAAGCTGCCTCAGATGTTCGGCTAATTGCATCAGTGGTGAGATCGGGATGATCCAGAGTAGAGCAGTGGTTGCCTTTACGCAGGGGTACAGTGATGTACCCTTGTCCAAATACGAATCATTGGCGATGATCAAGTTGACCGCTTTCATTGCTGCTGATCCCCACGAAAATAGGTGCCTGCCTAGCCCTCGTACGATCGTGACTGGAAGCTGCACGGAGTACGTAGAGCCTAGATGGTCCAACACTTGAACGACCAAAACCCTTTGACCAACGCCATAAAGGCGATGGTTTCCTGCTACGTCAATTGTTACAGGAGAGTTTCCACAGGTGTAGGTGGTGGTTCATTTTGAGTTCGATGCCACGTAAAAGCTGATGGTCGATGAAGTGGCTAGAAGCTCCGATGTCCACAGTTATGGTGAATTCGACGGGCTGTGTGGCGATGTTGATCGGAGGCGCGGCGATGAAAGAGTTACCTCTACCGACCGGAGGTGACGATGGATAGGGAGGAGTCGCGAAGGACGTAGAAGTAGCTGCTGTACTCGCAGTCGCAGTAGCGGATGGAGTATGTGTCACCGGGACGTACGCTTCCATTTGCGTTGTTGAAATCGGAGTTGTGGCGGTGTTGGCGTGATCCCTGCCGTTGTTATTGTGCTGGCCATTTTGTTGCTCGGGACGAGGGCGACGGGTTTTGTTGTCGTCCCACTTTTGAGACCGACAGTCGCTATTATCGTGGCGATCTGTGTTATGCAGGCTACACCACGAACTTATTCGAGGTGCTGTAGGGGGAGTTTTCCCCGACATCGTTCCCTTGCGTTTAAAGCAATTTTCGAGTTGATGGCCTGTCTTTTCGCAGTGTGAACAGATCCCTACTGCTGATGGTGCTGAAGGAACTGCAATAGCAGACTCATGCCCCTTCGCTTTTCGCAAAGGCCCGTTTTGCATAGCTGTATTTGCGTACATGTTACGCGTTGTTATCACAGCACGGTCGAGTGTGAAGTCATCATCTGCTTCGGCGCTGTATTTCAGTTGCAGGAGTGCTGCCAGCACTATGTCCAGTATGCTGTCATTGTTGAATACCTCTCCATGCCAGTTCATCCCTCGAATAGTATAATTCATACATAAAAATGTCTGGGCCTTGCCCTTCCGACATGACCCTTTGAGTTAGTTCCTGTTTTAGTATACGTCTACGTTGGCGGGGGGGAAATGTGGTATTTTGTAACCATACCATCCCAAGCAGTCTTCCCATTCACAAGTTCACCTCGTTTCGCCTTGTATTTTAGAAAAAAGCTGGCCGCAATCCCTAATGTGCTCAGGAACAGGAAGTCGAAGAGAAGACGGTTGTCGCGGTGCCAGTTGTTGATGTCTTCCAAAGTCGACATGTTGTCATCCGTGGCCTATAAAACTCATGTTGCGGCTGGGAGTGTAGAATATCCTGTAGATCATGGTAGCAGATGCGCCGTGTCCGCGGGAGTAGTCCCTGCGTCCGGCTGTACATTTTCTGATGTTTCAGCCGGGGGGTTTCCCCCGGACTGAGTGCTTGTTTCGTCAGCCACCAGGCTGCGAGTTACAGCTCGTGAAGGCCTACTTCTCATGGAAGATGGACGAGGACGAATTAGTTTGGGCTCGGGGCAAGGATGCCCTCCCAGAATATCAGAGATCCCGGAATGGCGCATGTTTATCACGGACTGAGTCGTGCGTTTCCATGCGTCGAACTTTTGAGCCCATTGAATTTGCCGCTGGCAGCTCTAACGAGCTGCCTACCGTATCAGCTGCTTTCGTGGATTCTCCCATGGTGACGCTGATGCTGATGCTGATGCTGGTGCTGTAGTCGGCTTATATTGAAGGTTTCCTTTCAAACTTCCCGGTAAGATACGACAAACTGCAATGAGCTGTTGCTTGGTGCCGATCGATGTTTATATCGAAGGTCTAACGCTCATAACCTGAAAACACAATGGGTGTGCAGAGTCTCTGTCTTCTATGCGAGGAGATGCAGACGTGGCACCGAAGTGTCCGTAAAGATCGCTTGTGATAAGAAAGAAAAAGGGGTAGTTTGGAAAGGGCGCCTGAGGCCAAAGGGAGGAAAAGGAGAGAAAGGAAAGAGACGAGAGAAAGGAGAGAAAAGAGAGTATCGTTGTGGGCGGGATCGCCACTTGATCATCGCGGAACAATGCCCGTACTCAGGTAGAACACCGGGAGAACGGGACAACGTTAGCATGCTCAAGTCTACGTTTATATCTGAGTCCCACCGAAGATTCAACGTAAGATTCAACTTAAGTTTCAACTGCTTATCTTTTTCGTGCGAATAGATTGCTCGAATAGACCGCGCATTAACTTAGATATGAATCCAAGGTTCGTATTCCCAACAAATACAAAAACCGACCCCGATTACACATTTTTGGAGTAGTTACCTGCCTTCCGAGGCCATGTCATAACACTTCACATTTATTAGGGTAGAATCGTTCTACGGTAGCCCCCCCAACATTTGTTCATCGAAATCGCGGTTTTGAAACCAGCTCCCGGCCGTATCTCCTGAAATACGCTGACCCTTGCCATCCCGACGGTCATCGTTTGATAGTCCTTTGCAAGCAAAGCAATAATATGTATTAAGATTGCGTTTTCATACCACTCCTCCTCGTGCCGAGCAGCCGTGAAACCTGCGTTAAAGAAAACCGCTGGTTTGGGGGGGGCGGCTATCGTAGAATCAGTCGGTAGACGTCACGAGCTGAAGCCTAAGAATTGACGAACCTACCGTAGCCTAAGTCGTACACATTCTGAGCCTATATTGGAACGAAATATTGACGACACGCTGCCAGGCGGCAAATGACCTAAGAACAACACCAACGCTGTACGTACCTGAGAAGGGCAGAAGAGAGGCGACGACTACAAGTAGTGACAGCCGAGGGCAAAGTTCAACGCCAGCACCGACGCGCCACCAGGTTAATCTGCTGGGGGAACAGCCTTCCGCGCTCGTCGGGCAGCGAGCGTCACCGTTCATCCTCGGCAGCTCGACCACACTCCGTCGATCCTGCTCCTCTGGCGTTGAAACAACGAAACGTGTCCGGTTGGTTACATTTCGACGTCACGTCAGCACGTATATGGCGGTGTATTGAAAGTTACACATTTCTTCGAGACGTCAGTTGAGTTCAAAAGCAGTCAACCGAATGCATGCGATAGTGGTGGTTCCCACCGACGAAAATGGACGTTTAGTGTGGAAAGCAAGGGGGGGGGGAAGTGATGACGATCGATTTCGAGGGCTGCGAGCTTTTCATGTGCATATCATACTTCCGCGATTATAACAGAGCACACGAGCGGAACAGCAGTTCCCCCGCCAAGTGATGAACCTAGAACCTACTCTACCGCTGTGTTTTTTTGGTGTAGAAAACGGAGGTTTTGGGAACTGCTGATAGGAAAATTAAACATGTGTGCTTCGTACTGGTACGGCATATTCGCTAGGGGTACTCAGGTATGTACCTGCTTGGTGGTGGCACTACCTTCGGCGCTCTTTGGGCCGGGCAGCTTGACCACACTTCGTTTAATTTGCATCAATGTTATTAATAATAGAAATGAAGCCGGTCGCCCCGGTGGTCTAGTGGTTACCTTCGAATGCTACTCATGGAGTTCAAATCTTACGTGAGTCGGACTATTGAGTTTAGTTGCCAAAGTAGTCGTAAACCAAAGGAACCAACCGTTTAGAGTGCCTAGCAGGATGGGTACATACAGGGCGTGCGGCGGTGCGCTGTTGCACCTTTTCCGCCGCAATTCCAACTAGCGCGCCATGCTCCGGAGTCAGTGTGCGACTTGCCTGTTGTCGTTGTTTGGTGCCGCACACTTTTTCGCGGCAGGCGAAAAAAAATGTGCGGCTTTGGCTCAAGCAGGCAAGAAAAAAAATGGGTCCATTTCGTCGTAGGCGAAAAATGAAAATAAAAATCGGTCATTTCGCCGTTGTTGTTGGTTGGAGAACTTGTTTCGGGTCCGTTTCGGCATATTCTTTTTTTCTTATCCTACGGTGGATGGGAAAAAATAAAGCTCAGGGTCACCAAACTTCCACGTATTTTTATACGCGTCGTGAGTCGATTGAACTCGGTTGTTTTCGCAACCCAGCGTTAGCTGGCGTGTCCTTCCGATCCCACTATAGCGATAGCGTGAGCTGTTCCTATCAGCGGTAGTCTTAATTCTTTTTTGGGTCCGTTTCGCCATCGGCTAAATTGTGTTTCAGGTTGTGTCCCGACGCAGGGGCTTTTTTAAAATCTGAATTACATAACGTAACGTCTTTTTCGCAGGAGGTGCAACTTTTTATGCCCCTTTTTCCGATATATATGCTCGACACTCGACACGTCGACTCCAAACTCGAAGCAGTTGCCATCCATTCAGATACAGCACAGGCTCAAACTTGAGTTCGATTCCCACCGTGGTGAGATTCGACTTTATTGGCAGAAATGCAAAGAAAGGATCAACTGCTGGGAACGCCTACTCGTGGCAGCGTGGGAAAGTACAATTCGACGCGAGGCGCCGAGGGACGAAAATGTTGAATTATTTGCGCGATGAAAATGAAGGCACGTACCGTAGTGGGGAGGGGGGAGAAGGTCCCCACTTTATGTGACCCCGGATCTGAGTTCATACTGGGAGGGAGAGCGAGAGTAGGGCGAGGATAATACTTGGGATGGAAAAAAAAAAAAAAAATGGTAGAGCATATGATGTCCAAACTCTGGCCTCCGGGGGGCTCTGGCGGGGGGGCGGGGGGGCGGGGGGCACCGAGCCTTCGGCTCGTGGTGCGGGGCCGCACCACGAGCCGGAAGCCTATGTATAACCCTGCTACACGAGACGGCCAGGCACAAACAAATGGACCATCTGAAGGTTCCGGCGATCAGTCTCAGTGGGGTATATAAAGGGCCTACGATTTGTCGCAGCGGAGGCCCAGCCAGCTGATGTTTCATATATTTTGCAAAATCCAAAATCCCAGTCTGGATTTGACATTTGCTTGTTTCTTGATAGGTTTCCTGTATCGGGATCACTACCTACAGCATCAGCACCAAGAATTTGTGGCAAATGGCATGCTACACCTCAAGAAGAAAAATGAGCCGAAACGGTAAAAAGCAAAACGAACAGAATAAGAACGCAAAGCAGGCCGGGGAAAAAAAGCGCTCAACAGCTCATCAACATGTGAGTGCGAGCATTTCACTTTTCAATTTCCCAAGATGAGAGACACCATTCGACCTCCCACCTACACTCTGCCGAATGGAATTGGTACCTACCTGTAAAACGCAAAAAAACAGCAACAACCCGAAAAGCGCAGTGAAACACGAAGATTGTATCTCAGAGCGCACGACAGCGAAACAATTACGAAGTAAACAAAGACCCAGGCTACGGTAGGGGGGTTCCCTTTTGGGCCTTTTATTTCAGTGGCTAGGGGTCACTCGCGCGAGTAACCCCTTTGTTTCTATGCGGTCTTACGTTTTCTTTATGTTTTACATTGACGAAATTAATCCGCAATGCAAAGGTGATGTAACCTGCGCCAAAGCAAGTGCCTAAACCATCTTCATCCGTGGGGTACAGAGCCACTCGCGCGAGTGGCTCAAACACATCGGTGAAAACGGGGGTACCCCCCCTACCGTAGCCTTGGTCACAATAATCAACACAATCAAACCCTGTGCCTACAGGCGCCTGTCCCCGAAAAGGCATATGAGAGAAGAGCGTGCAACGAGAATGGCCGGTGGGGCGAGGGCAGTATTACGGACATCCTTTGTTGGACAGGGCGGAATTCCCCTGTGTGTTGCTACCAAGGAGGGTGGGATGGGGTACCTGCCGATGTTTATATGTTTTTGTTGTTTTGTGGTTTCTTTGTCATTTTGCGAACAAACAATAAGCAATTATTCAGGGCAATCATATATCTTCAAAAATCAATGCATCCATAATAATATCGGAAAAAACGCACGACCGGAGTATCACGTAGCTTCCAAAGATGAGTACCGATGACGGAATTGATCGAACTCACAGATGACATATATGTATGCACTTGAAACATATATACTCGTATATAATATGTGACCTAAACCTCCTAAAAAATCTCCCCCCCCCCCCCCCTCTTGCTCTCCCTTACTCAAACGCCCCACCAAATATCGAAATCCGCCACATTAATAAACACTTCACGCACAGGATATCACCTCATTATCTTTCGAGAGCCATCCATGCCGCTGTGTCCCCCCCCCCCCCCCCCCCCCGCCTCGAACGCCCCCTTCTTCCCCATCACCCGCACTATCGCCTAGACCTAGCACCACACGTATAACAAACCCCTCGCCTGAAGCCCTTCCCCCCCCCCCCCCCCCCCCCGCCCCCCCCCCGCCCCCCCACCCTCCACCTTCCCCCCCAACCCATCCCAACCCCACCCCCTCGAACACTCCACCCTCTCTTTACTCACTGATTGCACGACTTACCCCAGGATATACATGATAAGCTGATGAATTATTTCCAAAACTGTCAAATTTATCCCCTCAAAATAATGTATAGTTTCGAGGCACATATTGAGCTGCCCCCCCCCCCCCCCCCCCCCCCCCAGCCCCAAACCCCCCCCCCCCCCGCCCCCAATAATATACTGGTGCCAAAACCGTCAGATTTATCCCCTCGAAAGGATTTATAGCTTACATGCACAAATTGCCCCTCCCCCCCCCCCCCCCCCCCCCGCCCCCCTCCAAACCCGCTCGCTTTTGATCAAAACCAGGCCCCCTTTCCCTTCACAGCTGTCAGATTTTGTCCCCCTCAGAAACGGGTTTTATAGTTTCCGCGCACACACTGACTAAAATCATACTGTTGACCCTGATAGCTACACTGTAGTTGTAAGGGGAGTCGCCGACCTATATCCTTAATGAGGACACACAACTCGTAATGCGCGCGATCGGAGTATCACACACAGCTTGCAAAGATGAGTTTCGACGAAATCTTCGATCTCACAGCTGGAGTGTATTTTAATTTTTATAATGTATTTGTATTATCCTCCGGCGGATGGGGCAAAATAAAGGCCACACTTCCACGTATTTTCATACGCGTCGTGTGTCAATTTAACTCAGTTGCTTTCGCAACCCAACGCTAGCTGGCGCACACTTGAAATAATATTTATAAAATATACGTCGGCGCCCGGTCTACTCGCCATGGGAGCTCACACGAACACAGCGGTCGTCACAGAAAACACGGGCAGCATGCATTACGCTGCAACGTGGAGAGATTTCCATGTTTCGCAGCCATGACCACAAGAAGCACCGCCGAGTGTTCGGATAATAGGGACTACCTCCGAAGTGCAACTCAACGGGGTGAACAACAAATAATGTACGTTACGATACAACAAGTGCGGCGTGATGCGTTAATGTGATATAACGATACTTGCACTGGTATTGCACACGTTCAACAACTAACAACGATGTTGTCGCAGTGTACGAGTACAGCAGACCGATCGTAGCATTGCTATCGTATAGACTAGACAATACCGAGAAAGAGGTAAAAGTCGGAAAATAGGAGACACTACTATTCGTATGGAGAAGCAGGCTTTCCAGTATGTATACCGCTCGCCACCCAAGAAAGACTACCACGTATATATTACACGTAGTATCTATCACTACGCATACGCTCGACAGACGCTAGTCGATTGGAAAAAAGAAACAAAGAAAAGAAAAGAAGATAAAGGGAAGGAAAGAAAAGAGAAGAAGGCGAAAAAAACGAAAAAGGAAAGAAAAGACAAGAAAATCAAAAAAAGACAGCACAAGAAGAGGAAGCAAGGAAAGTACAATAGAAAAAAATGTCATACCAGCAAACCCTAGGAACTGACTAAAAGACGGCATTTGAGTAGCGTTGCTCAGGGATTGTCGAAGTTTAGCCTTAAGAAAGGCGTTGACGGCTAAAAAGACTCACGGGGAAGGCTTCAAAAATAGCTCCCAACCTGAGCAACAAACTGCAATCGGTTAGGGCCAGGGAACAGAGCACACATGGTGGTACTTGGTTGCCTGCACCACTACAAAAAGGAACGCTGACGCGCCGCCAATGCGTAGCATGGCAGGGTCCCCCATATCCTCGAACCCGGAGTGATTTCGTGACGCTCAAGCGGTAGCAGTGTTCCACGATCAATCTCAGTAGGCAGATTTTTTTTGAACTCGCATGAGTAGGAGAGAAACGGGTATGACAAGCATCCTCTCAAGCTGGATCACAGCGAGGAAGGTTGCCGGGGTGGAAGCCCACTCGCTGCCAAAGCGTAGAGTATCAGAGCCAACCAGTACTTGGTGATACTGCTGTGGCGGCGAAAGCAGCACAGCAGGTTCAATCTAGGCAGGGTACATGATGAGAGGAGGGGAAGTGGATGCTGTTGTTGTGTCCCCAACTGCAACGCAACGCAAATAGCTAAGCAAGCAACGCAACCTCGAGCTGGGTGACCGCGAGGAGGACGGCGACGACACCTGGCCATTGTGACATTGGGTTAGAGAGGCGGAGGGAGCAGGTCGCGGCGAAAGGTGGTGGAGCGCCGTGCGTGGTAGACCGGCAGGAAGCTCGAAGCTCGTTGCTTATCAAGCGCAGGTCTTAAGACGTTTTGAGCTCTCTGTATAGACTAGTCTAGACTGCTGTAGAGCACAGCGAAGAGTCCCTGAGCATTTTTTGGTTTTTTTTCATATCATTTTCAAATTAAGAATCCTGGAAGCACGCCCCGACCATGAGCAACCGCCCCTCACCACTTTCACTTTGTTTTCCATTTTTTTCTTTCCCGAAGCTCTCTACTGCGTGTGCGGTCTTTAAAAAACTCGGAAAACTCTGTACAACAGCGGATGACGCTGATTCTCGGTTTGAACAGTCCTAGAGGCACAGGGCTAAACGATCAATATCCTCGCCTTAGCCTAATTCGATCGTTGTCCATCAAAAGAGAGGTATGAGGTGCACATACATGATCCGTGATTCAAAGCTAAGATATTTTAATGAGCGAAGCAAAGTCCTGACTTATCACAACAACTCAAAGTCATTATTTCTTGTCTGTTTTTTTTAACATGTGATTCGAGTCGTTCTTCCACGTTACGGTGGTGGTACCCCCCCCCCCCCCCCCCCCCCCAGCTTTTCACTAACGAAATCACCGCTTTTGAAACCAGCTCCTGGCAGTGTCTTGTTAAGGTTATTAGTGGGGTATTAGTCCGTTTGACCACTTGCAAAAGGTTAACCAATAGCTTACCCAAACTAAGCCTTTTAACACTCTCCCCCCCTGAAACGGCGGGATAGCAGGTCGGCCGGATATACGGCGGACCTCTGTCAATATATCCAAGCCGTTTCATTTCCTGGGTATACCGGGGAGAGTATTTTTCAAGTTCGCCATGGGAAAATCTGAAAAAGTTTATTATGGTGGATGTGGGGATCGAACCCACGACCCAAAAACCCATGGTCTGTCGACGACGCCATTTGTTGAGGTTATTAGTGGGGTATTAGTCCGTTTGACCACTTGCAAAAGGTTAACCAATAGCTTACCCAAACTAAGCGTTTTAACAGTCTCCTGAAATATGAAATAAAGTACCCCTCAAGGCTTATTGTCGCTCCGATGTCAGCGTTCGATAGCCCGTTGCAAACAAGAAGACGCATGAAAAGATACTTTTTCGTACATAGCACCCTTCCTCGTGTCGTGCGGCCATGAAACGTTCATTAAAGAAAATCGATGGTTTGGGGGGGGGTGGTTTGGGGGGGGGCTATCATAAATTAGCAATTCGCATCTCGATTGCTCTCCAAGTCCACCACACGTTACCTGGGGACGAGAAGCCTATTATTTCTTTCGAGTTTTTTTCCCGTCACTCTTTAAGCCCAAATAAATGTCGACAGCGTGTTTCTAGAAACAACCGGCCGTGTAATCCCTAATTTAGTTTTAGATCCCACTAACTGTGACAGGAAATCGTTTTGTTTAAATTTCTGACAGCTGAGGTAGGTCCACTCGAAGTTTCAAATCGAAACGTGACAGGAAATCGTTTCTTTTTAGTTCCTCCCATGTCCAGCTGAGGAAGGTCCACTCAAAATTTCAGATCGAACTCTCGAAAATGGCAAAAAAAAATGGCTTGAGAAAACGACGGAAAGTATTTCCTCGTGATTGCAGGTGGACCACCTCGTGTGTGTTTGTGTGCTCCAGTAGATGAATAATGATGTTGTGCCCTCGGAGAGATGCTTCTTTTCGTACACATGACTACAGCAGGACCAAAGCTCAAATGTTACAACGTGAGCTACGCGGGTCTCTTCCTGAACCCCGTGAAGCATTGCCTAGAGCAGTGTAGCAGTGTGCGGGGTATCATCATGATGCTGCTGCATATATATACAGACTGACTAAAATCATCCTGTTGACCCTGATAGCTACACTGTAGCTGTAAGGGGAGTCGCCGACCTATATCCTTAATGAGGACACACAACCCGTAATGCGCGCGATCGGAGTATCACACACAGCTTGCAAAGATGAGTTTCGACGAAATCTTCGATCTCACAGCTGGAGTGTATTTTAATTTTTATAATATGATAATATACCAGGTATCCCGAAAAAAAAGTTGCAAATGAAAAATAAATACACGCGGAAACAACATAAGAAACGAAAAATCTTCGTGACACCTGGAGACACACGAGAGAAGAAAGCATAGACTACACATATAGTCTATTCAAGCCAACAACCAGCTGGAACAACAGGCTACGAGTACGATCTCCTCGTATCTCGTGTATACTCATGAGGGCTCACTTTGATCGCCAGCGCGGGCGGCTTCCACGTCTTTGTCTTGCAAACATGATACGGCACTCTCTCCTTCGGGTACCCTGCGTGGGAACCACATGCACGACCTTCCGACGACCTTGTGACCTTGTTACCTTTTGGTTATGCGGCGGCCTGTGGTATCAGAAAGCCTCACGAACACAGCGGAAACCCGCGTGGTGGACAGGTGGAGTGTGTGGTGCGGAGTATCATATGTACTGAGTTTCGTGCGCTGGTCGGTACGTATGTTTACCGAAACTAATCGAAAAACAAACGTGTTATTTTTAAAATTGAAATGGTTGTTGTCCATGTTGGTGCTGTGTGAGTCTTGGGGCGCTCGTAACCCTTCACGAAAAAGATACACACACGCGCGACACGCGCGACCGATGTACTACGCAGCCCGCGGAAAAGGACGAAACATACATCAATAACATACGAAAGAAAGTGAACAAGCTGCAATAATAATAATAATAATAGCTGCAGTATGATGAGAAGGTTTTTGAGACTTCTGCCTCCAAATTTTTATAACAATGTTAAGATACGGCCTCGAAAGGCCTGTAAGTATCCGAATTTGAGATCATTTGGATGGGTTTCGTATGATAAGGTTGGCGTTTTGTATTCGGGAAAGTCAGGAAGTAGATCGGAGGCCCGTGCCTCCGATCTCAGAAGCTATCCCGGGCTCTGGTGGAAACGAATAAAGCTACATATCTACGAAGGAACGGAAGTGAGTACTCTCCGAAGACCTGCTCAATTGGCAGACCTGCAGGGGGCACTCTGTGTCCCCCACCTTCAATTTAACATGTGGCGTCGACGGCAGGACAGAAAAAAAAATGGACCATAATACCCCACTAATGCCTTAACAAATGGCGTCGTCGGCAGACCATGGGTTTTTGGGTCGTGGGTTCGATCCCCGCCATCCACAATAATAATTAACTTTTCAGTTTTTCCCCATGATGTCGAACTTGAAAAATACTCTCCCTGGTATCCCCAGGAAATTAAACGGCTTGGATATTGACAGAGGTCCGCCGTATATCCGGCCGACCTGCTATCCCGCCGTTTCAGGGGGGGAGAGTGTTATAAGGCTTAGTTTGGGTAAGCTATTGGTTAACCTTTTGCGAGTGGTCAAACGGACTAATACCCCACTAATAACATTAACAACAAGTATTGTTCAATCTAAAAAGAAAGGGTAAAAATGTCGGACAACAATCCGCTGAACAACAAGGTGTTTCTCGTTGTTGTATTATGCGGGGGCCTACACTCCCCCTTAACACTGCAAAGGCCAGCCAGGAGCAGTCAGTATATACGTGACCTTAGCCCTACGATGCTCTTTCTTCGCAGATATCGACCATCACCATTCATTCTCTTTTTTTCCTGTGGGACCTTGAAAAATAATCATGGAACCATATTCGATTATTAGTATTAATAGTAAATATAACATAATTAATTGTCCCGGCGGTTTCGTTCCATAAATAAATATGTTTTATATTCATTAATAGTATCATCCCACAGAATGGTTTATTATGGGAAATTGTCCTGTCCCTGTTGACCCTGACAAATCCAGGGGCGTCACCGACCTATATCCTAGCCGGTCGCCCCGGTGGCGTATCAGGCTATGCTCGAGCCTGGTATTATTATTATAGGTCCGTTAGTTCGAGCCCCGCCGAGTGCATACATACATACGTACTCGTATTATTATATAAATTCGCGTATAATAGAGACTTTTTCTTGTGCAATTCACAAATTGACTTGCGGAAAACGCGAGAGCGTGGTGAGTGAGCAACACTGAGTCTCGATGAATAATCGACGAGCAGTGCGCTTGGGATTGCTGAACCCTATGCGCGATAAAAATTGAAGGCAAGAAAACCGGGGGGGGGGGAAAGGGACGACACCACCAGTGACCCCACGGCTTGTCCAGAAGAAGCAGGAAAGAAAGTAAAAGTGTGAGAAAAAATAAAAAAAGAAAATCCTTCAATCACGAGGACAAAAATATCAAAACATACAACACGCGCGAACGACCTTCCGTAAAAATTGTCAAGCTGTGTATTAACAACCAGGTTTAATTCACGAACACTTAGTCTATCATAAATCAAACACAGATCTAATGTGATACACCCAGCTTGCAAGGTTGAGTTTTAACCATTCAATCAGTCGTACTCACAGTTGGCGTATTTTAATTTTTTTTTTCGTTAATAATCATGAATATACGAGTAGTCAAGGAGTAGTCTAATTTAATCTGTGTTTGGTCCCGCTTCCTGATGTTTGATTATTTCGGTTCGGGAACTCTAAATAAGTTGTTCCGCCGCATTTCTGTTTTGACGATTGCTGGGTGTTCGGTACGCCGGCAGTGGCGGGAGGCACAGACAAGCTCTAAAATAGACGGCGACATTGCGACGATTCGCTGAGTTCACGTCTTCCAACAAGCACTGAAGGCTGTCAGCCTCAACAGCTGCGGGGTTGAACTTCGAGGGCGCACCAGCTATGCACACGAGTCCTCGCAAAGGGATGAGAAACAGCAGCAACAGACGCACGGCTCTAGTCTAGACTAGACTATACTAATAGCAGCAGCTGCGAACAGCCGCGGTGCAAGCACAGCTAGCATACATACACGCGGCTTCGTACGGTAGAGAGGAAAGCAGCACAGAAGCAGCAGCGATACAGCCGTTCTAGCGTTGCACGATCTAGATCGCAGGCTACAAGGATCACTGACAAGGCTTGGAGACTGAGAGAGGGGGGGAAACGGAAAGAGCAAAGAGACGATCAGCACCAACCCGCGACCCACAGCTGCTGCAGTGCAGCAGTACGGCTGTTTAGCGTTGCAGGCCCCAAGACGCTATACCACAGACTCCAACAGGGCTTGGAGACTGAGAGAGAAGGAGAGAAGGGAGATGATGACGATGAGAGGTACGAACGGTGATGAGTAGGCCTTGTAGTAGTACAGTATACTCTACCTATGATACTGCTGTACTCATACGTGCTGCTTCATTTTCGATGCTCGGTGTTCGCTTGTCGACGTTATCATACGAACAGTAAGCCGTCCGGAGCAGCACTCAGCAGTGGCTGCATCGTAGCAGCCGTTTTGAACAGTGGTAACGCTGCACTCACAGCAGCAGGGCTGAAGATCGAGGAGAGGGGCGTGAGTTACAAAACGTATCATATTGATCCCCGAGTGGAGGTATGATACCCGGCCCATGATACCCATCCACCCTCAATCGCAAACACGCCTCCTTCCTCTCGCCGAACTCCGCAGGATACAGCGTATTCGGGGCCGACACCCTCATCAAGCGATGGAAGCCTCTTCTCGACCGAAGCGCTGCGCGACGTTGCGCCGTCAGCGGCCGCGACAACACGGAGTTCCGCTGTATTGCGCGAGGCGTGTCAGCGTGAGTATGGTACACATAATCTCCCCCTCCGGAGTTACGCGACTACGTGTCGTCATGATGGTGGTACTCCTTTTCTAAATTTACCCCCCACCCCCGACAACTCTACGGAGTTCCGCAGTAATGCCCGAGGCGTGTCGGCGTGAGTATGTGACGTTGTTGCCCCTGTGCGTTGGAACCCCCACGCACACCTGAGTACTCAACAACATGTTGGCTTGACTACGTATGAAACTAATTTTTGGCCGGGTAACTGTAACCCCCCCCTCTTCCCTCCCTTCCCGCGCCCGACGGAGTTCGGCAGCAACGCGCGACCCACGTGGGAACAGTTGTAGTGTTGCCTATAGCCCCTCTCCCCTCCTCGCTGAAGTCGGAGTTCCGCAACAATGCACGAGGCTTGTTGGAATGAAGGTGGGACTGCAACCCCCCCCCCCCCGGGGGGTTAGAACTGCGCCCATGTTGTTGGAGACACACTACTTGGCACGGTGTAGGAGACCAAACCTACGGTAGGGAGTGGGATCACTTTTGGCCGCCTTCTTTTACGGTGGCTCGGCGGTCACTCGCGCGAGTGAGATGACCGCCCCCCCCACCCCCTGGTCCCGTTGCAGTCCTAAGCGTGAATAATGCTGATTTATTTTTGCGATCTTCGTATGAATCCGAAACGGTGTATGTCTGGCTACGCTGCACCAAGCTAAACTGCCTGAAGAATGTTGGTCAGTGGTGTACAGAGTCACTCGTGCGAGTGGTGAAAACCTCAAGCCCGGCGGTGAAAAGGGCGGCACCCCCTAGCTACTCGTACAGTACCCCCGCCTTGCCGCAGCCTTGTGGAGCCATCCCACGGTAGGGAGCGCGCAAGCAGATTCTAAGAATTTTCTGAGCTCCCTACATGAGGGGAGCTCAATATCTCACCAGAAAAAATGACTTCGAAGGCGTTCGTTCGCACAAACGACCCGACCAAGCTTCTACCAGGTATGCCTTAGTCCAAACAAAACATATGTATGTACTTGCGAAATTATTTGACTAAAACGGTAGTTCCTCACTCGACGAGCTTAATCAGACAACAGGTACATTATTAGTTAATCCAACAACTGCAACCCCTACCGCACTATAGAGGGATTACTCTAGGTCAGCACTTTCTTGATTTTGTATTAATAGCAGACAAAGGGTTAACAGCAGCAGTGTCAGCGTTAGTGCTAGGTTATGAGTTTTTTTTTTTCCAGCCTATCGAGAATAAGACGTTAGCCACGGTAGAGGTGCGCGCCTGATTTTTTTTTCCTAATACTCCTTCTCATTTGAGGAGGTCTTATTATGCCTTTCTTAACCCAAAAACTGATTTGGGAAAAAAGAAAAATAAGTTCTCCCCAATGAAACATGCCCATGATGGCCTAGGCACACATAACGAACCACATTGCAACCAAAAAAAAGAAAGATGATGACATTTCCGATAAATTTTGGTTAAGGAAAGCCCCGTCCCTTCAGAAAATAATATTTCAGTGTTAAGATACGGCCTCGAAAGGCCTGTAATTATCCGAATTTGAGATCATTTGGATGGGTTTCGTATGATAAGGTTGGCGGTTTATATTTGGGAAAGTTAGAAAATAGATCGGAGGCACGTGCCTCCGATCTATCCCGGGCTCTGGTGGAAACGAATAAAGCTACATCTCTACGAAGGAACGAAAGTGAGTACTCTCCGAGGACCTGCTCAATTGGCAGACCTGCAGGGGGCACTCTGTGTCCTCCACCTTTAATTTAACACGTGGCGTCGACGGCAGAACATGCTATTGTGGCAGCGTTCCTCCAATCTCTCCGATTTTTTTTTTCGTAACGATTTTGCTTTTGCTTTCCATCGAGCCCACAACCGCTGTTCCTTCTCGGGTGGCTTCTCAATGGAGGGAGCGCCCTTCCTCCTACAACGGCGACCACAACAGCAGTGAGATGGCAGGGGCCCCTCCTGTTGGTCGCCGAGCACGTACCACACGGACGACACCTTCCAAGTACGTGCGGATGACACTGCTCTGCGGAGCACACTCCTCGTCTCGAATTTTGGTCCCTCCTGTTGGTTGCTGGGCACTCACCACACAAGAGGACACCTTCCGAGTACGTGCGGACGACACTGCTCTTCGGAGCACACTCCTCGTCCCGGCCTTTGGTCGCATCAGTTCACCGCCAGCTGGTCATAGACCACTCCGCAGTGGAACTGCCCGAGCCCCACCCATCAGACTTGTTTGCTCCGCGCTCTGCCAGCATGTTGCACAGCACATGTCCGCGAGTTGCCAGCACAAGCCCCGAGATCGGCCATCGACTCGTACTTTTTTTTTGCGCTTTGGGGCTCGGAGGCATCACCTTTAATTTAACATCAGCCGAAAAGTGCAACCTCTATCGTAGCACCCGTCCGAATTGACGGGGGAAAGGGGGGGGGGGGGGGGGCGGGGGGTATTAATAGCGAAAAAGAATATCGTTTCTTGCCCACAACAAAGATGAAAGAAAAAATTGAGGGGAAGAGCAGAAGGGATGTACGCCTACCCGAAAATTGAGGGAAAAGGCAGAATGGATGTAAGCCTACCCGCATACAAACGCCGATGCCCCCTACCCACCAACCCCTAACCCCCTCCCGTCTCCCCGCTTTCTAAAAACGTTAAAACAGAGCCTCGAAAGGTGGAAAGGGGGGGCGGGGACAGAAGCGAAGGAGCCCCGGGGAAAACCGTGCGGAGGGGAGGGGGGTTGCAGAGAGGCGGGCGACTAAAGGGGGGTCGTCTGGGGTATGGATGAAACGCCACCTCAAGGTAAGGGGATTAAACAAGCAAGAAGGGACCTCGAAAGACTCCAACGTTGTTTGTTCGATAAAATGTGCGAAACGTAACACATACCATGGCTCCTTGGCTTGATTTCCTTTTTGGTTTTCTTCTTCCTATCGTATGAATCCCTTTAGAGACGAAGTATCTTTTTTTTAGTTTTAGGACGAACGCACTTTGCCATCCTCATGTATTCGGCAGGACCCTTACGTATCGGCGGCTGTGGAGGCGGGAGCTCCCTCCCGAGCGGCGTTCAAGCTGGTGGAGATGAACGACAAACACGGGATCATCTCCCCCGGAGACCGGTGAGCCAATCATGGATTGTTTACAACTCCTGAACTACCCTGCAAATATGTTTTTCAACTTTATTTCTCCTCAGATGTATCCCAACAAAATGAAGAAGAGAAAAAACTACGAAACCACGTTACATACATATGGTGTTTTATTGCGATTGCAGCAACACGGCATCTGTGAGTTTTAGCCGATTGAACGGCCAATACTCAACTTTGCAACCTGCGGGACACTTCAGTCCTGAGACGTTGTTGTTGTTATCACATTAACTCGCATAATCAAGTCCGTGGTCACAGGACAGGCTCCAGTCACTCTGGAGCTGAGGAAATACCCCAGGGAAAAACACAAACAAACCAAAGGTGGTACACGCATATATCACAGCTGACGCAATTCATGCCTCCTCCAGAAATATATAAAAATGAAATCGGGAGTCAGCTGAGCCTACGATGTGCCAGGTCCATATTGGTGCATACGTCTCACTACTCGCGCCTGGAAAAACCGACTACACCGCTTGCCACACAAGAAAGACATCACCCTCTGTGGCAGTCGTATACATACTCGGTACAAAAGACAGCTGGCGAGGCGTGGTACGGTGGGGGTTGGGGTGCAATCCTAGTTTTTTATGAGGCTACTTCTGACTTCACGAGCCTGGCACATACCCCAGGCACAAAAGTTGGCATGAAACTGAACGTGCAAACCCGATGGACATTTTTTATTGTGTACTGCAGGAGCAAGACGAAAAACATAATTCCCCCCCCCAAAAAGGCGATGACGATGACATTCCCACGATATTGGGTTGAGGAGGCCTCCGCAATTTCACCTTTTTTTGTGTGTAAAAATGTGCTATGATTACCGCTATCTTAGCGGGCTTTTGGCGGTCATGCGAAAAACCAAGAAAAAATCTTTAAAAAACGTACCTGTGACCAGTATGATTCTCAACCACGTGTAGTACGGACATTCGCACCAGTATCTTGGAGTGTTGTATCGTTTTCTCTTTTTGGGGCGGGGCGCACCCTTGCTCTTTCCTTTCACCCTCACAGTGTGCATGCGGTCCTCAAGGGGTTTCAGATGTAAACAAAAAAAAAAGAAAATGGGACCCATGATCCCGCGACGAAAAACCTGGGAAAAAAGCGAAAACCTTATACCAGTACGAAGCAGTCCCAACCCAAGTTTCGACAATAAAAAATCCCGAAACGACCAACACCCACATTCCAACCTCAAGACGCTTGGCTTTATCTGCAACCCCAAATTAACTGCCAGAGGAGAGCGGTTTTCTGGCTATTTTTTTTTGTTTTCCTTGGTGGCGGGGCTTCCTCCTCAAGTGCGTAAACACCTACCTGGTGCCCAATACCGTTAGCGAACTCCGTGTGTATATCACGACGTATGCTATTCGTCGTCCAGCTAGGTAGGCTACGACATTAAACTACTCATCTGGGAAAAAAAACAACTTCATTTTTTCTCAAAGCCACTTTTGCCTGCGCCTTCAAGGGGTAGTAAGTGAGGAGCCTGAGGAAAGAAAAAAATGGCGATTTTCACCTCTACCGTACCAATAGCGCTATTATTGGTACCATTAGCATACTATTACTAGCATGTGTCTAGCTTGAAAAAAAAAAAAAGTCATGCCCCCAACCATTGCAGGGTGATTGATCTGGGTGCCGCTCCGGGCGGGTGGTCCATGGTTGCCGCGCGGATCGTTTTTGGGAACGGTCGACGCAACTCTCGACGAGACGATCGCGACCGGAAAGCTACTGGTGGGGGTACGGGTGGGAGTGGGGGGAGGGGAGGGGGGAAGGGGGGGGCGCCGTGTCTGCCACCACCACTACCTGAAGGAGCTGGGGAGCGTGGGGGTGGGGGTGGGGGGAGAGGTGGGAGGGGGGTGGTTGTGGCGGTGGATTTGCTTGGTATGGAAGCGTTGCCTGGGGTCGAGGTGAGGAGAGAGGGAGGGAAGGAGGGGTGGAGGGAGGGAGGGAAGGGAAAGCGGGGGGGGGGAGAGGGGGCGGGCTTGAAGGTGGGGGAGGGGCTTAAGGAGGGGGGGGGGGTTGAAGACGTGCGTTTTGTTGTAGTGCATACCTGGTTTTATTTCATTGGAGGAGAGAGCAAAGGGGGCTGGGGAGGGGGGAGGGGATTGAAAAAGCGTCGTTTGTAATATTGCGTATTTTTTGTTACATGTGGAAGGGGGCAGTCTCGAGGTCGACAGAGGGGGCGGGGGCTAGATTATATTTTTCTTAACGCGTGGTTTGCGTCGGAGGAGGCGTGGAGAGCTGAGGAGGGGGCGAGGCATGTTTATTGCTTTGGACGTTTTGTTGGAGGAAGGGAGTGGGTGACTGGAAGGATAGGGTGGGGACGGGGAAGGATATATGTTTTCTTGTCGAAATTGTTTTGTACAGGGAAATGAGTGTGGAGTTGCAAGATTAGGGCGGGGGGCGAGACGGACATGTTGTCTGTTGGGTGATGAAGCTCAGAGAAGAGAGGGTTCCCTGGTGTTGGGGTGGTACCGTATATGAGGGGGAGACGACGACTTGTTTTTTGCTTTTGTATGTTTAGGGCGATTGGGGTCGGGACAACGCTTTCGATAGATCGTTCTGCGCGGCAACCTCAGTAATACAATTCGTCCAATGCTCACATCGTCATCTGCATACGAGGGCCGGGTGAATGGGCCCTATGAAAAAAACGCCTCGTTCCTTCGAATTCCCCCGCATTCCCACACTCTCGCCTTGACACCTCAACCCCATGACTCAACGGCCGATTATTGGTTCCTCTCCCCCTACTCCCTTTGCCAACCCGGTCCCTTCTCCGTGCCCCGTCCCGCCCCCGCCCGCCCCCCTCCTCGCCCCTCCCCCCACCCTTTCCCTCACCTCCCAGGTAATTCGGGGAGACTTTAGGGACGCTCGCGTAGTGTCCCACATGTTCTCGATTCTATCACGGCAACGCTCTCGCGGTAACCCGGCCATAGCGGAAACGACCTCTTCAAAGACCGGCGACAATGATCGAACTACCTGTGCGCTACGAGAAGAAGGCCCGAGTAGCGCGGGTGGTGGTGGTGTGTACGGCGATGGTGGTGGTAATAGTAGCAGTGTTAGCGTTGGTTTGAGCGAGGCGTTTCGCCTCCGAGGCAGCTCTTCTTCCGGGATGTTGCTGCCGCGACCGCCGCCGCCGTCGACCGATTCGCTGGATGATTTGTTCGGCGCAGCAGGAGCGACAGCGACGCCGGTGGTGGAGGCAGAGATGGTGGAAGCGGTAGGGGGAAGGGTTGAAAAAGGGGTAGGGGCGGAAGTAGGGGTGGAAACGGTCTCGAGTATCATCCCAAAAACCTTCCCGAATACCGTCGAAAGCACCATCTACGGTGGCGGTGGTGACGGGGGAGGCTTCGGTGGTGGTGGTGGTGGTGATATTGCCAATAGCGGTGGTGGTGGTAGTGGTGGTGTTATTGGTAGTGGTGGCCATGGGGATGGTGTTGTTGGTGGCGCAGATGATATTGTTGATAGTAGGAGCGACGACGGTGGTGGTGGTGGTGATGGTGGTGCTCATGATGCTCGTGGTCGCCTCAAGCCCCCGACCCCCACCCCCTTCACCCTCCCCGCTTCGCCACTGCCGTTGCAGCCGCTCCGAAGAAAACCTGAGCCGATGCGCCGAGCCAACGTAGTCCTGTCCGATATGGCCCCCTCTTTTTCAGGAGATCGTGACATCGACCAGGCGCGCGTTGCTACGCTGGTTCTCGACTCCCTAGCGGCGTGTCTGGGCGACGAGGGTGGGAGACTCTGGGGGGCTCCGGGTGTTGGTAAAGGTGGTGGTGGAGGCGGGGATAAGGATGGTGGTGGGGGGGGGGTTAGTGGGAGCGATATTGAGGTTGGGGTTGGTGAGGATGGCGGGGGAGCTGGAGGTTGGGATGGAGGCGTTGGGTGCGCAGGTGGGGTTAGCGCTGGAGGTGATCGTGGTGGGGTTAGCGTAGGGGGTGGTGGGGGTGATGTAGTTGGTGGTGGGGGCGGCGTTGATAGAGGGAGTGGAGATAGCGTAATTGGGAGTGGAGGTGGTGGTGGCGGTGGTTGCCGTAGTGGTGGTGAGAGATGGGGTGGGGGCGGGCTGTTGGCCCGCGGCGGAACGTTCTTGGGAAAGTTCTTCGCGGGCAGAGACGAGGGCGAGGTAAAGCGCGAGGCGGAACGGCTGTTTGAGAGGGTGAAGGTTGTAAAGCCCCCAGCATCGAGGTCATCCTCCGGGGAGATGTACCTCTTGGCGACCGGTTTTTTGTCGGGAGCAAGGACGGGGAAGAAGGAGGCGGAGAAATAGCAGGGGGAGGCTGGGGGGGGGGGGTCTTACACCCTTTGCTGCTGCCAAAAACTATACAATTCACGTTTTTAACAAGTTTTTTCCACCACAAAGGGATTGCTGCATTATACGAACAAACTGGGTTGACCGTATTTCGACACCGAAAGATATCCCAGGAGACGTTTGTTACGATAGAGGTGCGCCTCGAGTTTTTTTCCGACTGTCCTCGCTCAAGGAGCTCCACGCTTTCCACAACAACTGGACTTTGGTAACACAGCAGTGTTCACTTAACGATTTTTCACCTGGAAACCCGTTAAGGAGGATAAATTACTTGGAGTTAGTATAGGGAGGGGTTTTGGGGCTCTAAAGCGTCGTTCCACGGTAGCCCCCCCAACATTGCTTTAACGAAATCGCCGGTTTGGAAACCAGCTCTCCCCCCGGCCGTATCTCCTGAGATACGGTGCCCCTTGCCATCCCGACGTTATCGTTCGATAGTCCTCGTGCAACCTAGAAAATACATGGAAGATGTGTTTTTTTTTTGTCATGACATCGTTTCTCACACGTCGACCGAGCAGCCATATGAAAGGTTCTCGGCAAGGAAAATCGCGGGTTTGCGGGGGGGGGGCGGCTGTCGAAGAGTCAGTCCGAATCAAGTGACAGGAGCTTTGCGAAACGAAAAAAAAAACATGGTGTGCACTTCTGTATCGTAGTAATTAATTCGTCGAAAAAAAAACACGTGCACGCTACGGTAGCAGTGAGACGTTTTTTCTCTTTTTTTTTGCTGGAGCTCTTACATGCGACGCGTGCTGCGCTTCGAGGTGTAGCATTTTTTCTCTGAAACGGTTTCTGAATGACGGACCCCTCCTCCCTCAGCCCAAAACATCGTCGAAAATTCGTTTGTTTTCTTTGCGTGATTTTTCGCGGTGTGCCTGTTTATGGAGAACCATTTATGTAGTAATTTCAATACCTACGATAAGCGCTCAAACGCCTATGATATATTTCCCCATTTTGTTTTAGTTAAACGCGGTGCCACGGTAGAGAGGAGGTGCGCGCCCCACAACTGTGTTTCGGAGGATTCCTCTCAATTTGAAAGCTTGAGACACCTCTCCCAAAAACCGATGTTGTCTCAGAGAAAAATCTAACTGCTTACACCGGATGAACAGATAGATCCCCAGGCGCCTAGGTATTCAACGGAGAATTACGCAAGAAAAAGCCAACCATTTCCGACAGATTTTTGGGTCAAGAAAAAAAGCGAAAGCCCCGTCACATATCAACCGTTTCAGACGAAAAAATGCTAGATAGAAGAACATGTTGTACCATTATTTCTTTTTTTCTTTCATACACACATTTACTTTCCAGCGTCTGGACAAGCCGTGGTCACAGTTGTTTCGTCCCTTTCTCCCCCCCCGGTTCTCTTGCCTTCAATTTTTATCGCGCATTGGTTTCAGCAATCCCATTGCTCGTCGACTTTTCATCTGAGTGTTGCTAACTCACGCTCTCGCGCTTTCCAGTATCAGGTCCTGAGTACTCTGTGTTCCACCGCAGTAGGCCACGGGGTTTGTTCATTGGGTGCCGACCGGGAGAACTTTTACGCTTCCCCCTACAGATCGGTTTTTGTGAGATCTCTCCTCTCTTGAGTTCAAATATCCTCAAGTGCGGAGCGGCTCTCTCAGAAACAAAACAAAAAAAAGGGGCGCGCCGCTATCATATCGCCGTAGCATATGCGTCCTTTCTTTTTCTTTTCTTTTTGTTTTATAGGTAATTTTGCCTCACGCCCCGCCCCCACGCCCCCCCCCCCTCCCCTCCCCCCAAAAAATAAGAAACACCAGTCATATGAGTTCTTATTATTTATTTTTTTTGCAAAAATGAAAATGCAAAATACGCTTTTCAAAGAGCAAAAACCCGTGGGGCACAGGTATCATTGTAGGTGTACAAAACGACCACTTCATTTGCACAATGTTCACAGCAACATTCACTACGATGTTTACAACATTTTTTCACAACAATTTTTCACACCAATGTTCACAGCTCAATGTTCACAACAAAACGTTTTCCACGATTCTTTGGCGGCCCCGCGTCACGCGGAAAAACAAAATTGGCCACACCGAGTGCCACCTCTATACGTGCACGCACATACAGATGGTTCGCCGTTGACCGAGAGGCTACACGGTGAGGGGGGGCGCCCCCTCTTTGACTGCCCGGGAAATGACGCGTGCAACGATAGAGGTGTGCACCACATTTTTTTCTCGAGGGTTTCCTCGGTTTGGGAGCTTGACCCCTTTACAACCGGAAACCCGTTTTTTGGGGGACAAAATTACTTGGGTTTAGTATGGGGAGGAGTTCGGGGGCCCTAAAGGGGTTAAGAGACCTCTCCCAAAAAACAGATTTGGAGAAAAATAAAACTGCTACACGACGTACCGGATGAAAAATCCCCATGGCTTCTCTCGGTACACAACGAGAATCATGAACAACTTAACAACCGAAAGAAAAATGGACGATTTCAGACGATTTCGGGTTAAGGAGCACCTTCATTCAGAAACCCTTCAGGCGAAAAGTGACCGTGGCTCTATCGTAGCATATGCGTCGTTTTGAGCCACTCGCACGAGTGGCTCTGGACCTCACTGTGAACAAAACACGTTGGGCGATATTTTTTTGTGCATATCGTTGCTTGACATTTCATTGCGGAATGGCATCGCAAAAATAAAAAAAATAAAAAAAAATAAGAAAAACAGCACGATAGCTTAAAACCGCAACAGAACAGGGGCGACACTCGCTCGAGTGATCCCGACCCACAGCAAAAATAGGGCCGCAAGCGAGACCCGCCCCCCCACCGTGGATTTGGTCGGTTGGCAGGGGCCACCAAGTCCCCTGATAATATGCCCATGGCTACAACTACAGGAAAAATCCAGAGACTCCAAATATAAGCATTAGAAAACCAAGTCCCCTGATGATATGCCGATGGCTACAACTACAGGAAAAATCCAGAGACTCCAAATAGAATCATTAGAAAAGTCTGCGGGAATGGTTGCGTAAGGAACGCTTTACAAAGGCAGCAGCACCCACACCGCATCACGCCCGCGTACAATACAACAAAAACATACTAAATATATACTCAGTATATCATAGTCCGCACGTGTTTATCGTACGTGTGAGTCCATACGTACTATTTACGTACGTACTGTACCAAACAAGCCCCGACTCGAACATGCAACACATTACACGGAATCGAAAACCAGGCAACACCTCACTCACTCACACAAGCCACGCAATAAAGCGCAGACCCGAAACGCCTACTTCGCTCAAAACACACCATACAATGCAATGCAACACACGCCGTACGGGGGTGGATATCATTAGGGACGTGCTTCTACTACGAACTTACTGTACCAACTAAAACGACCCCACTCGCACATCCCACACGCACACTCTTGAAACCCCTACATCCGTCTGACACACACGCACCGCAACACAGAGAGCAAACAGTTTCAAGTCGAGCTTTCGAGTACAGAACAGAGTCGCTTGCGCCAATGGTCTAAACCCGGTGGTATCTTAAAAAGGCGGGTAATCCTCCTACCGAAGCCTTGGCCTGAAAGCCATGCAAACCCAACACCGCCTGATTCTTTTATAGCCAACGCAATGAAAAGCACGCGGTTTCATACCAGGTACAAAGCAATGCAACAAACAACGCAGCGGAACACACGACACTTAATGCTATATGCAAGCAAACCCCACCCCCGAGTGCAACTGATGGCAAATACAAAATGCTTGTAATGTATACCACTACTAATATCATTACAAAAAATGGCGAAAGAAATGGCGAAAAAAATCAGAGCAACACACCAAAAAAAACTTCCCTCGAAACGCGCTACCAATAGATTGGCTTCTAATTCCCAAACCCCACCTTCCTCTCCGCCTACCCAAAGGAAGGAAAACCAATCCGTGACCCAATCACGCGCGTCTCGAAGACAGCCTATAGGCACTACTCCTTTGGGCTAAAATATAAGGACCGTTATGATACCATACTAAAACCCATCGGTCCTTACTTTTTCGCCAATATTGGTTTCTATAGGAGACAGGTAATTTCGGGCGCTCCAAGGTCCTCTCGGGCTAATATGCTATTTTTTTTGTAGGAAAGCGGGCTGTCACGCCGTCCCAGCCCAGTCGACCCTCCCTCCCTTCCTCGCCCCCCCCCCCCCCTCCCTCTACAACTCCCTCCTTCCCTCCCTGTCCCTTCGTCCTATTCTCGGCCATTCCTTCACTCCACCCCTGACCCCTCCCGTCACCCCCCTCTTCCCTCTCCCTCCCCGTTTTGAACCCCCTCTACAACTCCCTCAGCCCCCCCCCCCCCGCCCCCTGGTTATTAATAGTATGTCTTTTCTCGTCTTCCCGCAGAGTAAAAAAAAATCGACCAACTGCAAAACCGTCACGCCGTCGAGAAAAAGCAGTACGAATAGCCGCAGCCGCAACAACAGCAGCAGTGGCTGCACCTGGGGGGCTGGGGGTGCCCTCCAATACGAAAAACGCCTGCGGTAGCTTATGTAGACCATCATTCTGAAGTGGAACTCCCACGCCCACTCTGGGCCCTCTTAAATATCCCGTGGGCAAAAACACCCCCCACTCAATAGAAGGAATCATGCACAAACTCGCGCTCACGCCCTTACTCACACCTACACCACACTCCCCTCCCCCCCTCCCCATACTGGCCCCCCTCCTACCCAGCTCAACCTAGAAACCACAAAACTGATCTGAGAGCATACCCCCCCCCCCACTCCACACCTCTCCCAGCTGGGCCTAGGGATAACAAATATCGTCAGAAAGCACCCCTCTCCCCCCACCCCCTCCCCCCTCCTCTCCCCCCACCCACCTCCCCCCGTCCCGCCAACCTGCGCCCCCCGCTAAGCTCAGTCTAGCGGAATAACAGTAGCCGTCCCTCTATAAGGCCAGCATGTACCAGCCGGAATACCCGCACTACAGCGGCCACCGGCACTCTACCGCATACTACCACTATTGGTTGTTCCCACCTGTGCCCAGCGGTTCAACAGGCACTACAGCGGGCAACCGGCACTAATCCACCAGCATTATCGGGGGCAGTCACTACAGCAGACGCCTCGTCACAGAGATTCCACTGCTGACGAGGAAAGAACAAAAATCCCTACCACAACAATGTGGACGATAAGACAGCACAAAAAAGTATAGAAAAACATCAAGTTTTTCTCGCCAATGCACTGCCAAACGAAGCAGACGGGGGTGCGAGAAAGGGAGGAGGGAGGGGGGGAGAGGAAGGGGGGGGGGGGAGAGAGGGGGTATTAAGGTTGGCATATGAGGAGTGGGGCGGGAAAGAGTGAAGGGATACAAAGGCGGGTGTAGGAGGGGGGGGGACTAATCCACCAGCATTATCGGGGGCAGTCACTACAGCAGACGCCTCGTCACAGAGATTCCACTGCTGACGAGGAAAGAACAAAAATCCCTACCACAACAATGTGGACGATAAGACAGCACAAAAAAGTATAGAAAAACATCAAGTTTTTCTCGCCAATGCACTGCCAAACGAAGCAGACGGGGGTGCGAGAAAGGGAGGAGGGAGGGGGGGAGAGGAAGGGGGGGGGGGGAGAGAGGGGGTATTAAGGTTGGCATATGAGGAGTGGGGCGGGAAAGAGTGAAGGGATACAAAGGCGGGTGTAGGAGGGGGGGGGAAAGAGTGCGATGAACGAAAAAAGTTTCGACCGATCTGATCGACTATCGAAACCGTAAATCTATCTATTTGACTTTCAGCGTCTCGGTACTGGATCGAATTCGATACGAAACCGATATCGAATTCGACAGCGGTATCGTATCGAATTCGATATCGGTATCGTATATCTCGAACTCGTTATCCGTTCGTGTCGTGTTGTATCAAACAAGAGGTCGATTATCGTTGGATATATAATTCATCACTACCCCTAGACCGCAAATCGCATGGACGCCTTCTCAGCCACAACAACACACAGCCTTAGAGTCAACACATAAAACGGACGCTCGGACGTCTAACACAGTACTGTCCGCGTGTGTTAGTGTAATTTGTTTTGATCAATGAGGTAGGTACGATTCGAAGCGAGTCGACGAGTGAAGAAAAAACTGCGTTCTTCTCGCAACAAAAATGAAGGCACGTACCGTAGCGGGCAGGGGGGAGGAGAGCCTGCTATGTGACAAGGATGCTACCATGAAAAAAACAATCGTCAGATATTTCCCTGTTTGCAAAGGATTACAGCATCGAACTGTGACGTCGGGGTGGCAAGGGGCACCGTATACTTAAGAGATACGGCCGAGAGCTGGTTTCAAAACCGGCAATTTCGTTAAGGAAAAGTTTGGGGGGGGGGGGATGCTACACCGTGTACAACGACTCGAAACTACTGTAGCTTTCAGTTATTGGTATTTTTCCTTTTTACTCATACTCGTACCTTTCCGGTCCAGGGGCAGTGGTGATCGAACTGGCTCCACAATTTGGCATGGTTCGGTCGGAGGCAAAGTCCCGCCGTTGGTCGGAGTAGACAAAAGTCCACAAGGGTTGTTTTGAAGGCAGTTTCATTTCCACCCATTGTCGT
This sequence comes from Undaria pinnatifida, assembly GCA_012845835.1. NCBI lineage: Eukaryota > Phaeophyceae > Laminariales > Alariaceae > Undaria > Undaria pinnatifida. The sequence continues at coordinate 10,299,388 of JABAKD010000001.1, forward strand.
TGTCGGCAAGTCGGGCCGCATCGGCAAGAACCGACGCCCAGACAGACAGGCAGACACAGAGAAAGACAGACAAGCAGGCAGGCAGGCAGGGAGGCAGGCAGGCAGGCAGGCAGGCAGGCAGACAGACAGGCAGGCGGGCGGGCAGGCAGGTAGCCAGGCAGGCAGGCAGGCGGGCAGGCAGGCGGGCAGGAAGAATGGGGAGAGGATCGTGGGAGATATGTCATCAGACGGAGGGAATACGCTGAACAAGCACACCCTACGGAATAAGATAGCCGGGACAAGAAAAAAAAACAGGTAAAAAAGCCACGTAATCCTACTGTTTTAGTCGAAAATGTTGCTGTTGATGACGTTGTGGTCGTCGTTAATGCTGTTTATTGCTGTTTACAGAAAGACACGAAGCAACAAAAATATTTGTGATCAAACGTTGTGTTGACGCACGCACACCAACGGCCAAAATGGCAGCAAAGCAGCGAAGTTGTGTTGTGTTGTGTTGTGTTGTTTTGGGTTGGGTTGGGTTGGGTTGGGTTGGGTTGGGTTGGGTTGGGTTGGGTTGGGTTGGGTTGGGTTGGGTTGTTGTGTGGGGTTAGCTAAGGGAGCGGAGCACAAGGGTGGGTAGGTGGGTGGGTAGATACGAGCGGGCGTGAACCACCAGCACACAGTGATCACATCTGGAGTCGGTACACGAGCCACCTACACACAGCGACAAAAACGCGTATCAGTGAGTCCAGATAGACTGACACTGCCTGCAGCAACTACCGTGACAGACCGCTGGCCGCCTGCCCGGCAGCTCCTCACGCAACACCGTACAACACTCCAGGTAATACACCCCTCGGGGGCGAATTTCATAACCCAATTGATTCCCGTACACCACGCGATAGCACTCCCCCTAGGACAAACTTCAGATCGGAGCCGGTTTTCTCCAAAACAATGGGGGGATACAACACGAAAAAAGCATGCACATGTCCGACAGATCACTGATCCCCACTTGACGATCTAGATCTTTCACGGAAGATCTGTGTGATCTATAGCTCACGTTACCGGGTGGGAGCCGTGCGATCTGCATGATGGATGTAGCAACCGTTCCTATTGATTCGGTTGGATTAACAAATGCCATGGATCTGGTGGATAAGCCCCTGTCCCCCTCGATATCAAAATGTTTTCAATTAATAGGGTTGGATCCGTGCCCAAAATACACGCGGATCCTGCAGAACATCCCACAACGGTAGATGCAGGATCTCCTGCAGATGATCTAGATGATCTAGATCGTCATCTGTGGTGGGTACGTTGATCGCGGATGATCTAGGAGCCATCCCACGGTCGAAGTGCAGCGGAAGCTTCCAGGATCCTAACACGAGGAGCTTAATATGTCACCCGAAGCGCGCTCGAAGGCATTCGCTCGCGCGCAAAATCCAACCAAAACTTCAACGCGCTCACAGTAGTAGTCCCAAAAACAAATATACTTCTATCGTAATACGACGGAGCTCCATTGTTAGAAAGATGAACCATGAAACAAAAAAGGGGTGGGGGGGGGGGGGGGAAGCGTCCGCCTTTGTTTACTAGCGCTTGCTCACATTCATTCTTGTTGGTTGGTCTTACCAGGTGTACAGAGCTTTGAACCGAACTGAACGCAGTCGTAGCGTTGGACGGTTCGCCTGAAAGATGGAGATATTTTCCCCTTCTTCGTGTGTGATTTAATCCTGTTAACAATGCATCTTGGTAAAATAGTATCAGAATAACCGGTACGGTAGTTCCTCGTTGGAGGAGCTCAACCGGCCACAAGGCCAGAAATATTTGGCCGAAAAAGTGCAGCCCCTACCGTGGGATGACTCCTATTAATAGATCGTCATCTGCCCCAAGTGCGAAATGATCGCTTTGGAAAGATCCACACCCCGGACAGATCAGATCGCGTTGTACGATCTGCGTCGGACGCATCAAATCATGTAACGTTTGTATGATGTGTCTTTCGGGGAAGACAGATCCCTGGTCTACTATTGATCTGTATGGCCTATAGCTCATGTTTCCGGGTGGGAGCCAGATGATCTCTGAACGAACTAGCGCGTGTTTCATGGGTTGGATCTGTACTGCACGGATCTCGCGCAACATACCATGTCGACAGATATATGATCTAGGTTATCTGTATGATCTAGATCATCTGTATGATCTGATTGATGTGTATGATTTAGATGATCTGTGTGATCTATGATATATAAGATCTGCATGATCTATACGATCTAGATCGTCATCTGTATGATCTGATTGATCTGTACGATTTAGATCAGCTGCATGACCTATGATCTATAAGATCTGCATGATCTATATTATCTTGATCGTGATCTGTCCTATAGGTGTGGAAAGATGTCGTCGACATATTTCCATAGACGCTGTCGCTCGGCCGGTTGCGCTCTCCCCCCGTCGTGACGCGTGCTACGATAATAGAGGTGGCACTTTTTTTTTTTTCCGAAAACATTTTCTGCATGACGAGACTCCTCAACCCAAAATCGTCGAAACGTCATTCTCGATTTTTACGAAATGATAACTGGTAGCTTTATGTACACCTGGACCACGAGCTTGTTCACCGGGTTGCACTTTCAGTTTGCAAAAAAACAATACTCAGTATTTTTGGGGTGGGGCATACAAGGCCCCCGTGAAAAAGAACGGTGCACCTCTATCATGCCGCAGGATGGTTCTCGTCGAGAGCTTAGAAGCCTCCAAAACGTCTGATGGGGGATGTTATCTTGAGTGCTAAGGTACTCTACGCACGGCACACAGGTAGGAGGAAAGCAGGTACTCCCATTTTACGCCGCACGGAATCATATCAGGATGGCGGCGGGACTCTTGGCGTTTCCAAGTCGCCAGTTTGCACCTTCAGCCAAGCTTGGACACTCTGTCCGCTTCACATATGTAATATGTTTTGAGAGTAATTCTCCCGTCCTGAGCGAGCGCAGCGGGCGGAAAATGCTGCCCGCGGAGCGAAGCGCCTTGCACACCTTGCTAATGCGCACATCGCCGTCCGAGCAGCCCACACGGACGAAGACTTGGAAAAAAATAGAAAAAGGAAAAACATATATATATAAAAAAAAACATATATCTTGCTAGTGTAGATATCGTAGTCCGAGCATGGCATGTACAAATACCTGAGGGAAAAAAAAAATCACTGTAAATTAAAATTACCTTGCTAACGCAGACATCGCAGTCGGAGCAGTGGATGCCCCCAGCTGGTCTTTTCACGTCACATCGTCCTGCGCGCGAGTTCAAAGGGGACAAGCCAACCCGTTGGGGTAGAGAGATAGGAGGGGGTGGGGGGGTCACAAATTTCATGCATAGCCTTAGTTTCAAGACCATTTTTACCCTCGCATCACTACAATGCCGCGGGGGGTGGGGGTGGGGGGTACTCAATTTGTGCATGGCCGTAGTCGTATGAACATAGACCGGGGGGGGGGGTTAACAGGCAGGGCGGGGCGGGGGCGTGGGGAAAAGGAGAGAAATCGGCGGGGGGGGGGGGGAGGGGGGGGGGGGGGTTAATAGTCAGGGCGGGGCGGGGGCGGAGGAAAAAAGGAGGGAAATCGGCGGGGGGGGGAGGGGGGAGGGTGTACCCGTTTCATGCATAGCCGTAGTTTAAAAAAAATTGACCCTCGCATCTCTACAATGCCGGGGGAGGGGGGGCGGGGCGGGGACGGGGGGGGGAAAGGAGGGAAATCGCTGGGGGGGGGGAAGGGGGAGGTGTACAAATTTCATGCATAGCCGTAGTCTTAACACCACCGACCCTCGCATCCCTACGATGCCGGGGGGGGGGGGAGGGGCAGGGGGGTGAGGGGGGAAAGAGTAGGGAGAAGAGGTGAGGGGTGGGGGTGGGTGGGGGGTGGGGGTGGGTGGGGGGTGGGCGGGCGTACACATTTGTTGCTTGCCTTAGCCATTTGGCCATTGACCACGCATCCCTTTTGAGACGGCATACCGTTTCTACTCCGAATAGAAAGGGTCTCCAAGATTCGGGGGCTCCGTACGTTTCTTCCATACATTAAAAAATAATGGGGGGGGTCGAGGGGAGGGGGGGGGGGGGGGGGGTATAGGGGGGGCGGGGCAGGGGCGGGGGACAAAAGGAGGGGGCTTGGTACGGGGACAGGGGCAGGGGGTGAGGGAGGAAATGGAAAAGGAGGAGAAAAGGAGTGGGACGGGGTAACAGTGAACGATTGGTTGGCTGATCATGTCGAAGGGGGTTGGGGCAGACGGAGAGGAAGGGGAGGGGAGAGATTGGGCAAGCATAGAGCCTATCGCGTGCGCGGAGGGATGCAAGATTATAACAACACTAATAGTGACACGCGCCTCACCAAAACTAACACACGCGCCGTATCCGAAACACCGCCTCAACAGCAAAGTCAACCCGAACAACCCAATGTTTTGTCCTTGCAACTTACCCATGTCAAAAGGAAAAGAAAGAGCGGCGGAGGACGATGGACGCGCGGAGGAGTCGAAAGGCAAGAACCCCGACGCCACCTCCACGCCGGCTGACAATCCCGGCGACAACGACCCAGAGACCGGCTCCACTACCCACCTCCTCAACAGCACTGTACTACACGAGTCGGAGATGGGAAAATCGAAGCGTGTAGTGTAGTGCTGTACAAATGGTCAAGTGTGGACCCGGCCTCTGGATCGTTGTCGTTGGGGTTGTCAGCGGATATGGTGGTGGAGTAGGGATTGTCTTCTTTCGACTCCTTCACGCCCCCATTGCCCCCGGCCGCCGACCTCCACGCACTCGACGACATATTGCGGGGATGACTCCGTGCTGATACAAGACAACTGAGATTTTTGCCCAGGGTGGACGCCCTGGGGTCTGACGCTGGATTGCGGACTCGTAGCGGTTACTAGAAGCGCGAAATCGCAAAGTGCACTCGCGTAGCTGCTTCGGTAGCGCCTTGCTTGCAACTAGCCGGTCTGAGTGTGAGGTCCTCGACCGGCCCAACACCAACACCACCAACGACAACGACGACAACGACAACGACAACGACAAAGACAACGACAACGACAACGACAACGACAACGACAACGACAACGACAACGACAACGACAACGACAACGACAACGACAACGACAACGACAACGACAACGACAACGACAGCAACAACAACAACAACAACAACAACAACAACAACAACAACAACAACAACAACAACAACAACAACAACAACAACAACAACAACAACAACAACAACAACAACAACAACAACAACAACAACATAAGCCAACAACAACAACAACAACAACATAAGCCAACAACATAGGCCAACGCATACATTGGTGCCAGCCTCCTTCCGATGAAGAGGAATAACACCACTGATGGCCGCTCGTCAGAAGATCGCTTGCCCCCCCCCTACTCCATGCCTCACGGCGCTTCGCGCTGGTGCACGCGACGCCTGGCTAGTCGGTGAAAACCCGGCGTACTCCGTCCCGGCATTGTAGGGATGCAGCGATCTATGGTCTTCCGACTACGTCTATGCATGAAATGAGTACACCCACCCCCTCCTCCTCCTTCTGCTCCTCCTACTTTCTCTTTTCCGGATTTCTATCCTTTACCTTCCTCTTCCCTCCTCCCCCAACAAAATTTACTTCATCTCACCGCAAAGAACCCCGCCCGCTCCCATGTTGGCCACGGCCGCCCCCCCCCCTCGCAAGGCCGCCTCTCTGTCTGGCGGAAACCCTTCTACGTGGCGGTACACTATGCCGGGATCGCTGCAGGCTGTGAAGGAAAAGGCGAGGAGGAGAGCACCTCCTGTAAAGGAGGCTACTAGGCTGGCCATCCAGTGATCTGACCCGGTCCTGGTTATGAGTTGGGGGGGAAGGACGCTACATTTTAATCGGACAAGATTATATAATAATATTTAGTATGATACGGGAAATGAGGCGGGACGAGGAGGTGCGAGACGATAACGAAAGAGTACACCGTGCTACTTTTACCGCCAGCTTCACCATTACATTCACCGCCACCGTTACCCCTATCGTTACCGTTACCGCTACCGCTACCGTTACTGATACCGATACCGATACCGTTACCGTTACCGCTATGGTTACCGCTACCATGATCGTTATCGCTACCGTCATAGCTTTGGTTACCGCCATTACTACCGGCACCGTCACCATTACCCTTACCATCACCTGTGCCCTTACTGCTACCTCCACCTTTACCGTTTCCATTACCGCCACTGCCACCAGTTTTACCGATGCTGTTACCATTACCGTTGCCGCTACCAGTACCGTCACTATTACCTTTCCCTTTACCCTCACTGCAACACCTCCACTACAACAAACTCTACCGTTACCGCCACTGCTACCAGTCCTACCCATAATGTTACCGCTACAATTACCGTTACCGTTACCGCCACTGCTACCGAAACCTCTACCTTTACCCTTCTGGTTACATTCACCCTTACTGCTGCACCTGCCTCTGCCACAACTTCAACCGCTACCGCCACTGCTACCGTTACTGTTACCGCCGCCGCTACCGTTATTCTGACCTTCCCCTTTACCCCTATTGCTACCTTTCCCCGTACCTCAAACCTACCACTACCACAAACTGTACCGTTAGTGACACTGCTACCAGTAAAGCCGATACAGTTACCTTTACCGTTACCGTTACCGTGACTGTTACCGATACGGTTATCGATACGGTTACCTTGAAAATTATCCTTATAGTTGCCCAAACGCTTATCGTTGTTATACCAATACAACTACCGCTACCAGTGCAACCGTTACCACTACCGTTATAATTACCGATGTCATTACCGCCACGAAAACTGTACGATGCTGCTACCGCTACAAAGGACTCACACGAAGACTAGAACCGCCAGCGTGACCGCCAAGATCATCCCGTAGGTCAGCAGCATACACGGCCAGTTCGGACCCACCTGCGTTGCACAACACACACAATTCATGACGGAGAAAAAACGCATCGTTACAACGAAATTGTTATCGAAATTTACATTAAAGTGGCCATGGACAGCCAGGTGACACGCGCGTCGACCGTGAGACCCGTTAGAACCCGAATGCTATGCGACCGATTCCCTCACCTCTAAACTTCCAAAGCTAGGCCTTCACGGAGCCACAACATGCTCTGGATACTTCTAGTTGGAAGAGTCGAGTTAACTATTCCTGAGGTCCGGTTCCTCCGGTTCTCAGTTTATACCGAGGTACAGGCGTCCAAACTGACAATGTTGGACATCCGCGTTCCGTTGACACATCTTGCCAGCTGTCCAGTATCCATTGGTTCTTGTGGCAATATGTCACGTGCCACAATCTGAAAAGCTTCGCGACATTTTCACTCAAAAAAAGAAAAGCTTCGCAACATTCTTACAAAAAAAAAAAAACTTAGCTGTAATATCGAGGATTTCGTTCAAAGTCATCTTTGCAAGCTGCGTGTGATCGATCGCGCGTGCTACGGGATACGTATGCCCTCATGAAGGACAAAGGTCGATGGTCCTCCCTGAGTGCTATTAATAGCATAAGGGTGAACAGGACGATTAGGCATCGCCCGTCAGCCAATACGTTATACCTGGGGGCCAGTTTATGAGCCCCGCAACATGCTACAACAGTGCTAACCGGGAAAAATACAAGTTAGCATCCCTCACCATACAATGGTGGGGAAATCGTCCTTCTTTCTTTCCGTAGAGGAGGATATGGTTCCCAACGCGTCTCGGCCCGCAGTAAAACCTGGCACAGATGCATGGGAGAGGGCGGGGGTGGGGACAATGTTAGGTAGCGGAAAGCGCTGTTGGTGTCGGTGGTGGGAGTGTTGGTGTTGTTGATGGTGGTGGCGGTTGCGGTGGGGGTGATGGTGGTGGTGGTGGCGGCGGATGTAGAGATGTTGTTGCTGCTGTTGGTCGGTGGTGATGGAGGCGATGTTGTCGCCGGGGGCGTTTTCGTCGTCTTTGGTCGTTGCTATATTATCATTGATAGCGGTTCTTGCATTCGTTGTTGTTTCAGTTGCAGCTATTAATAGTGTTGTCGCTGTCGCTGGTGGTGATAATTAACCATGGGGACTTTTGGATAGGAATAGCGACGAAAACAGCAAAAGCACCGATCGCTAGGGGGGCGAAGGATGGGAGGAAAATTACGTTTCAACCTTCGGCGCCGAGGGCACCGGGCACCAATATGAACACATCATCATCAGTAGCATCATCACCAACAATATCACGTTCAGCATCAGCATCAACATCATCAGCAACACCAATATCAACATCTGCATTAACATCATCAACATCGTTATTAACGCCAACAGCAGGAGCAACACCAACATCCAACAAAAGCCAACAACGACACACGCAGCACTGCCATCATGAAGCCAATCATACCGCGGCAGCAGGAACATCAATAGAGCACAGCACGTCGGCTATACCGACAAAAGCAACCAACAACACCAACACCATCACCAACAGAAACACCAACGGCAACAGCACCAACATCAACACCAACGAACACCAAAAACATCAACATCAACAACGAAAAGCACACCACGGACGCAACCAACACCAAAACAACACGCACCAACACAACCAGCACGACATCATCAACAACACCAACACCAGCGCCAACACCAACACCAACACCACCGACCATCGACACCAAAACACTAAACACCAACACAACCTACACCAACTCAACCAGCGCCACAACGTCAACAGCATTACCTACGACACACTACCAACACCATAACATCAACAACCCCACAATTATCATCGCCAACAACCAGCCACACCAGTACCACCAACGCTACCATCAGCCACCACCAACAGCACTAACAACGGAAACACAGCAACACCAAAAAACGACATGAACAGCACCACCAAACTACCGACCACAACGACATCAGTACCAACACCGACAAAACGTCAACACCATCAACAACAGCAGAAACCACAACAATGCCAGCACCAACAACAGCGCAAGTACCATCACCAACACCAACAACAACACCATTACCAACACCGACACCAACACCAACACCAACGCCAAAACGAAACACACCGCCACGCCCAAAAACAAACAACACAAGCACCCAACAACTAAACCATAATGGCACCTTGCAACCAGCAACACCACCATCACTCCCATCACCACCTCCCCAAACCCCACCAGTCCCACCAATGGCAAAACACAAACACCAACAAAGAGCACCACCAGCAGCAGCACTACAACAAACAAGAACGCCACCAAGAACACCACCACCAACAGAAACAAGAAGGCAACAATGGAGGCAACAAGAGCGCCAACACCAACATCAACACAAACAACAGAAACAACAAAATAACAACGGAAGCACAGCAATTCCAATACTAAACACAGCCAGCGCCTGTCAGCACTCACGTGGGATCTCCCGCCACCCTTTCCAGCCCATCTGGAAACGCTCGTGCGCACGGACAATTAGCCATCGCCGCACCCCCCCTCCCTCCCTCTCTGCCTCCCCTTCCCCGCAGCAAGTCAAGTTTCCCGATGGTAGCACGTTGACACAAATTTCACTTCCGATGTCGAGGGTAACACTCAGCAGTAGCAGCAGTAGAGCACCTGCTACACTTGGAGTTCTCCTTCCCGAACTCCTTCCCGCCCTCCCTCCCTCCTTCCGCCTGTCCGTAAGCAGCGGCCGCTGTCACGCTTTGATATTCCCTCCTTCGCTCCCTCCCTCGCTCTTGCCCTTCCTTTCTCCTTCCTTCCCTCCCTCCCTTCCGTTTCTTGCTCTCGCTCTCTCTCCAGTACTCGCCCCCTCCGATGATAGCGAGATAAGGGTGCCTTAAGGCGTCACACACCCCTGCCCCCACCCAATCCACTTTTCCAGCCAAAAAATAAGAGAAAGAAAACCAAGGAGATGCAATCCCGTCCTGAGGCACCGCTGGAGAAACATTATGAAAAACACAAAACCACGTGTTGGGGGGGGGGGGGGGGGGGTACTTGAGATTCGGTGGAGAAAGGGGTTTCCTGAGGAACGGGGTTACGTCTGCAGCATAAAGATAAAGATTGTACTGCTTTCGTTTAGTTTTTTTGTGACATGGGGGGGCTTTGAAATAAGCCGCAATCCTGCTCTGACGCACCGGCCACTTGAGGAACAAAATTCAAAAACAAAAACAAAGTGGCTTTGGGGGGCGGTCGGTGGCAAGGGTTTCCACTTGAAAGTGGGCGGGGGCAGGGGCATTCTAAGGAGGGGTTAGGTCTGCAGTTTAAACCCATTATTGTTCATTGGGCGGGGTGAGGGAGAAGGAAGCAATCGGGAGCCATGCCGCGGTACGAAAGGGACTTGCGGGCCCAACATGTTCTGCCTGACGGGACTCCTCAACCTACCGTAGGATCTACTCAAGATCGTTGCTGCCTTCTGCTGCAGCAAGCCTATGGAAATGTTCATTGTGTTGGGGCCATTGTTTTCTCTATTGAGGATATTGGGTGGGGTATTGAGTTGCGCATGTGGGGAGCCTCCGAAACGCTAAGCGCACGCCAGCGGTATAAACTCGTCGGCGTCCCCGATGAAGTAGTAGGTGAATTATATCCCCACCAAAGGTCAAGGTCGTGGGTCCGAGTCTCACCGAGTGCATGCCCGTGCTCATAGGGACTGCTTCTTGTAAAAAAATGACGAGCGGAAAGCGCGAGAGCGTGAGTTAGCAAAATTCGATGAAAACCGACGAGCACAAAAAAAAAAAAAGTGGGAACGCTGAATCCTATGAGCCATGAAAACGAAGGCAGGTACCGGGGTAGACAAGGGGGGACACCTGTGACCGCGGGTTGTCCAGAAGGTCGCCGAGGGCAAAACCTCTCATGCATTGAGCTGGAGAGAAACAGCGATGATACAAAAAAAAAAAAAACTGTAACAGTTTACGAACAGCGGGATCGCTGAATCCTATGCGCGGCGAAGATGAAGGGGGAGAAGGGGAGGAAAACTCCTGTGACCACGGCGTGCGCAGAAGGCCATCCGGTGTAAAACCTCTTGCGAATTAAGCTAGAAAGAAAAAGAGTGCGACAAACGACACAACGAAAAGGCAGACACGTACTCGCAAAATATGACACCCGTAGATATATGGGCGGCTACCGGAAAACGACTTCAGTCCGTCAATGGTTTCACCAGAGCTGCAACCAATACACAGCATGGGCTGTAGTGTCACCACGCTGCGAGCGGGTCTTAAGTACGCCTCCCTATGCCGCACTTCCGACACATCTTTCACACCTCGGACCGACCAGGGTCTAGATCATCTACGGTACATTCCGCATCTGCCGTTCCGAAATGTTTGCGCTCGATCTGTATCTGCAGAGTACGGAGCCATCCCAGGAAACACGAGCTGTACCATGCAGATCGTACAGCAGCTCCTACCGGCTAACATGAGCTAGACCAATGCAGATCTCCCCTGAAATATCTACATCGTCAGGCAGGGATTGGTGACCTCTTTGAGGTGTGCATGGCTCCTAACCTCAGCAGCCCGGGCTGCTTCGCGTGACCTATGCTGCCATCATGAAGTGTTTGCGACACCCGTTTCCTCGCAGGTCTCGAAGGGGGTGTACTGTTCTGAAGACAACAGAAACACTACAGCACACCAGTTCGCAAGCAAACGAGGGCCAGGAACTAAATATTTTCTGCACCCACTACTCCATTTATTGGACTGTGATATACCGTCAGGGTTGGGGGGCAATCTAAAGCAGCATCACACCTCGCATTTAACGTATTGCACTAAAAAAACAATTCCGGCACTCTGTCCCTGGTCTAGTTTTAGAGTCGGCGTTGTTTTTTTAACTGGTGCTGTACTGCCTGCTAGCAAGTACCCAGCTCTACCTGTGGGTGAGGCAGTTCGAATAATATATGATATCACGCCGCACTTGCGATTCGGAGGTACTGCTGTATCATACGTATTAGAATTAGAAATTTTAGAGTCGGATCTATTTCAAGCTGGTGCTGCACTGACACTATTAATTGTGGCTGCAGCAGCCAGTGCCCAGCTCTTTTCTCCCGGTAAGCAGCACGAGCAGTATCATGTCATCATGTCGCACTTCGAACATAACTGGTGCCAGGTATTTTTAGGGTCGGATGTGCTTCATGATTCATGCACTCCGGCCGTGGGTACAGCAGCACACCCTTGTCCTCACTAGAGATGGGCACTGGACGGCATTTTCAAAGAACCGAAAACCGGATAGGAGGCGTTATTCTTGAAAAAAAAAACCGGCTTAACTGTTTCAGACGGTTATAACCAGTTAACCGAGAAGCGGTTGAACCGTTTTTTTAGTATAAAAAGGCGTCCATAGCATTGAAAACCAGGTTGATTTTCATCAAGTGGCACCTTGTGGTACACTCACAGGTGCGTGTTTGGTCCCGTCCGCAAATGATGCGCCTCTTCGAGGTGGATTTGTCTCGCGTTTTGATTAATAAGACGAAAATGTCCTTGTTATGGTAGAGCACGACGTCAGGCTGCATCAAAACCACCACAACCAGAGACTCGAATACCCCATGCTCCCGAAGCTCCTCAAATCACCGTCGCGGCTACCATCTTGCGACGAGCACAAGCAACAGTCGCCCTCCTTGTTAGTCCACATGACACGACCTAAAACCTCCGCTCAAATCTGAACTATCGATCCTGCGCTACGTAACAGTGAACTGGAGGCATGGACCGGGAAGAGAACGCAAAATGCCTGTGAACACTGGTTGTGTCCAGAAGAAAACCGTTGAGTGTAAAATAGCCTCCGCCAGTTGAGCTGAAAAGGAAACGAGACAAAACATTAAACACAAAGACTGCATTGTACAACACTCTCCAACCGTAAAAAATTAATAACTCCAAGAAGTATCGGCAACAACAAGATTATGTAACCGCTGGATGCCATCCAAAAGCACACTCTGAATACCTTCGCCCTTGGCAACGACAACGTGATCAATGTCCTCTTGCGACGGAGTGACCAGTGTTGACATCTATTCACTACAGCTGTGCAACGGCTACTCCTGCAAGCAGTTGTTTCAGCCTACAGTATGAGCGCCAAAACAGCGACCACACTGTATACATGTGGTAAAACTAGAGCTGTGAGTCGTCACGACTTAACCCCTTTACAGCCCCCAAATCCCTCCCTATACTAACTTCAGGTAATTTTGTTCCCAAAAAGGGGTTCCAGTAGTGAAGGCGTTAAGTCACCAACTACCCATTCGTCGGGCTAGTAATAAGTCGTTTCCCGAAGGTGCCGACTACCCGACTTATTTTGTTTCCATACATTGTAAAAGGGATTGCATATTGTTGTGGGACGCATTTTTTCCTTCTTGGGCGTTTGCCCCCTCCCCGGCCGGCAGTTAACCCTAGTGGGGTGTGGAGGGCGTGACCCAACGTCGATAATCCCGCACAATCCACCTTGTGCCAGATCGTAGTCATGTCCTAGACAAGTGCTATTTAATAGGCACAATCGATATTGGATCAACAACTTCACGCCGTCACGTTTATTAACACGCTTGTCACTGCTGCAGGCACGCTTTATTGTTAAATTCGTAAGTCGAAGCAGTTTTCCGATTTGACCGCAACCGGTTAAAACCGGCGTTTTTAGCGGCTAACTGGACCTCCAAAACTGCCAGTTCTTGTTTTGAAAAGCCGAGCAATGACACCCGCCTGCTGGGTTTCCAAAAACCGTGGTTAACCGGTTTATTTTCCAACCGGTGCCCATTTCTAGCCCTCTAGTGTTTGATCTTTGTCGTTCCCACTCTTGCCAAAAATCTAGAGTGTCACACAAAAAAGGTGTTCCAGCCTTAGTCAGAAAGATCCGAAAAACCATACGACTACTGCTGTGTAACGAAATCAAAACTCGGCCGGGAAACACTACTTCGTACTCGTAAGCTTTTCCCGCCTAAAACATACCAGACGAAGGCGCACAAGTGACACGAAAGCAATGTTAAAACTGAACTACAAAATAACAACATGGCCGCGGGTTTCCACTCGACTACAGCGTAGAGTTCCCCCGTCCCCGCCACTAACCAATTCATGGCTACTGACTACAGCGGTTGCTGTCTGGAGTGCTGCCTGCACCGTCCGAAACGCACAGTACTGGCGAACACAGAGAGGAACACGCGTGCTGCCTGCTGTCAGCGACCTGCGGGTATGGATGTTAGCCAATAATGATGTCTGTACGTGTTCACGACCTGGCTTCGATAGAATGGTTGAAACGCTCAACGTCCACACTGCTGCCGTATGCTCGCACCTTTCCTCATTGCGTCAAAATTCCGAGAATTTTCCCCCGCGTGAGGCTAGGTTATATTAGACAGGTTCCACACGCCTGCCAATCCAGCCCTACGAAGCCCCACCCTTTTAAGATGTACAATACAGCAGAAGTACGAGCTCGTATACCGGTACTCCTTTGCTGCTGTATGTTTATTGCCCGATCTTCTTGCATCACATTCTTCAGAACACCTGTCATTTGTTTTGTGTTGCTTTTTTCTTTTTCATTTCTTTTCTTTCTTCCTTTCTTCCTTTTTTCCCTTTTTTATGGTCTGGCTCGTTTGTTGTGTTCTCGTACCCATGTGTTCTCGTACCCATGTGTTCTCGTACCCGATACGCTAGCACTTCACTGGCTGTACCTTGATGAATTGCGACTGTTTGGTTTACGAGTACTCGTTTACTCTGTTTCACAACAGTCATCTGCTGTCACCACAGAATTTGTATCTCTAGGATGAATCAGCACGGACACTGGGTGTACTGATGTCTTCGTAGTGTATAAAGAACGCTTTTTTGGCAAGACAACACCCACAATGTACACGATGTGCCGGTTTTCTTGTGTGCGTACGTAAAACGTAGAACCTCTGCTGCAGGGCTGTTATTAATACACTAACTAGTAGTGTGTTTACTTCGAGTCGCTGACTCTTTATCGTGGGCCAGGCTATTGATAGTGGCATTACAAGTCGGGTATACGGCAGCTGCGTTCGGGGCTGTACATACGTCGTAGTTCAATCCGAATTTGCGTCTTTGCATCTTTCCGACTGCGTCGCGCGTTTGTGGCCTAACGTGAGCTCATTTTCTACTGCGACCCTCTGCGATACTACGACCTTTTCACTTGTGCGCCTTTTTCCGTATCGTGCGTTTTTAGGCCGGAAAGCGTAGTATTTCCCTGACGAATTTTGATTTCACTTGGTTTTTCGGATCTTCCTAGGGCTCCAGCACCTTTGTGTCACCACGGACTCTAGATGTTTGACAAGAGTTAATGTGAGAAAACAACAACAACTACGACTGACTGCTGCTGACAACAGCTGCGCTGTTCTGGTGGACGAATTTCGGCAGCTTTCATGTACTTTAGACATTTCAAACGAAAAAAGCGTCGAAAACAATGACGACGTACTTGTATTTTAGAACATTCTAAAGGATATTCAGGGGAAACTACTGTAATAAAAACGTCCCGGTTTTCGTTCGGTTCTCGTTGATATCCGATTCCCGATTGTTTCGGGAAAACAAAGAAAAAGTTCGTTGCGTCCCAAAACGGCCCCAAAACCCCTTCGTATACAAATAAAAAGTATTTTGTCCCCCAAAACAGGTTTCCACTTGTAAAGCCCCTCAAAACGGTTTGCAATCATGGGAGGGGGATGGTCGACGTGCAACGTGAGGGGTGTGTGCAATACGGCACGCGCGCAGCACAACGATAGGTGTACTATTGTTGGACGCTCTTGCTCGTGTACTGGTACCAGGTATAGAACAAGGTCGACAATGTCCACACTTCTCGTTTCTGATACGTTCGGTCGCTAGACCAGGGTCTCAAAAGGGTCAAGAAGAGAGAGGGAAATGCTGACGGGGCAAGCCGATGCGTGATGGCAACTGGAGCCCGGCAACTGATGATAGAGCGTAGAACAGGTGGTAGAGTAGGCAGGGTCGAGCAAAGTTCGCTCGTCGAATCGAGAGTGCGGAGCCGATAACATCCACGTACTGCTGTACTGCGCACATACGTGCGTATCATATCATGATCATCCTCTCTATCCCCAGCCAAACCAATGTATACCACCGCCGTGGCAACGTACGATGTCACCTGTCGCAATCGTGCGTGTGCACGTGTGATGCGCTTACTGCTGCTATATAATAATATCGTCCCGCTGCGGTGTGTGTTCTTTACATCTTTACATTACAAAGCAGACTGTTATTTGGACCCATCGACATCCAGCGCACCACCTGCAGTAACACCCAAAGTGTCCTCGCCGATTCGTCACCCTATAAAGAGACAAGCTCTGTGGCAGTGGTCACAAGCCATGCAACAGAGACAGCACACAAAGGATATGGGTTTGGCCAGACAATGTCAACCGCACTATTGCTGTAGCTGCGTACGACGAAAAGCGGAGCATACACAAGCCAGCAGAACAACCGGTGCTTGCTGGTGTACATACGAGCGCCGTACGTAGCGAACTTTAACTTCCTTTTCTGCACACACCGCTGGTACAGGCTGCCGTAATTAGGCTGCAACACATTTTCTACCATTAATACTGCAATGTAACTGCCGCAGGCTGTAGGCATACACCTGAAATTCGTCGAACTCACGGCTGACGTCCTTGAAAATTATTTATAAAATAAACAAGACACGATGACCCGAAAAAAACGGGAATGCTGCTGTTCGTGTTTCACGTATTATGATGAGGTTGATACGTATACCGCAGTTCAAAATCGGGAACCAGTACAAAAAAAAGGGAGGAGAAAGACAGCACGAGGAGACAACGTTCGAGCCCTCAAGGCTAACCTATTACTCCCTACGTAAGGCCCCGCCTCTTTGCACTTGTGTGTTGTCACAGAAACGCATTGCATTGTCTCTGTTTCGCATGCAGCGGCATCATCCGAGCTGCTGTACTGCCATACAAAGAGGACCCGAAAAATTGCACAGCAGTATCACTCACAAGAACAAGGAACCACTCTCAAATCCAGTGTAGCAGCACAAGTTCCGAAATCCCGCAGTAGTCCAGCCAAAAAGCAGAGGGCACCACCCAAGAGGCCGTAATATTTTCCGCCTGCAACGCACCGAAGAGGCAAAGCACAGCTAGCTTCTCTAGAACTCAACGCGTAGATGCAGCTTTTTTTATCGCCGAAGCTCCCGCAGGAGAAGGCTGTCTACTCTATTTCCGCGTATTGTTTTCGTTTCGCAAGCGGACGGCGGGCGGTGGGCGGATATCAAGAAAGGGTTTTATACATGTGTCAGTTGCGTTATTATTATCGGGGCCCGGAAAGGCTCCTGAGGCTGTCATCGGTGTAACAGGCTTTGCTGCTTTGTGGCTGGCTTTGCGCTCGACAGGAATCGGTAATCGCGCTATTGAAAGGTGGGAAGAAAAGTGCAAGACAGGGTATCGTGACCGTACTCTCGGCCAAAGGCAGGAGGAACAGTAGAGAACGACAGATTGAAACGAAAATTGCTTCAAAAACTTGAATTTCTGCTCCTAAAATACCGCCCCAGGTATGTACGTATAGCGGCAGCTGTGGTTCGCTCGAGGAGCGGCCTGGCTAGCACCGACTACCATGGCTGGTGGTGGTATGCGCTCTGACAAGCTTTGTCGGCTGGCTGTTCGCGTCGGATAGTCCTTTAGTTAATAGTCAGCGAAGGGTTGATGCTGCTGAAATGCCTAGATGCTGAGTAACTGGACTGTGAGAAGTACGAATCGGTAGCGTACCAGCAGGTAAAGACGGGTCCTGCTGGGTACGTACGTTACGTGTAGTGCGAGTATAGACTAGCTGTTATTTATAATGGTGTACCAGGTACTGTGGTGGGAGTGCTGCAGTGCTGACTGGTAATAGTATAGTTCTGGTGCAGCAGTACAGCAGCAGCACTTCGAGTCCTGCAGTACCGGTAGAGTGCATCACGAGGAACATCGCTCGTATGTAACGAGTAATGACGGACAGCTGCGATTTTCAATTTTTTGCGACGTACCCCTTGTCCCTGGGGCACGAAAGAGCAGAAACAGCAGCAGCGGTTTCAAGTCGCTGGGCGTCTTGGGGTCTCCTGACCCCTACATGCTGCTGTCCGTAGATGGTGAAAAAAAAAAACGCTGCAGGTTTTGGGTTGGTTTGGTCGCACCAACTGTGATCACCGGCACCTACCGCTCGCTGCTTCTGTGCTGCCAAATATTAATCCCCCCTCTTCTCCACGATGCGAACGCTATCCAGGGGTTTCCATCAACCATGGGACCTAACTCGGGCGGGGGTAAGAGGAACAAGACGGACTCGACTAAGGTGTCCTCGGCGAGGGGACGCTTCAGCAACAACGCCTTCCCGGGGAACAAGGTGCACTTTAATAATCACATACCTGGTTTACGAGAATCAGTCGGCGGCGGTCGTAGAACCGGCTTCAGCCAACTCCGAAACGGTCCTTACTTTTAGTCGCGATATAAATTTCACACTCGCATTCCCTCGTATGCAAGCAGACGGTCTAAAATAAAGGAAACAAGACCGCCCCATTTTTTATTCTTCTTTATCACGTAGGTTCAAAACTTCACATGGATCAGGTTCGGATTGGAGTTCTGGAATCAGGGTCAGCGCTGTAGTTGGCGTCTCCGGTGGTTAATACCTGGTAGTGGGTTAATCTCGTTACTACTGAGGTCGATTTCGCAGATTCGAGCACCGCCGAGTGCGTATGCACGTAAACACTCGTACGGACTTTTTCTTCTGCAAAAAATGGCTCGCGGAAAGCGCGAAAGTATAAGCTACTACTGCTGTAGCAAAAGTCGATGAAAACCAGGGCATGTCATGGGCCGAAAGTGCGGGCCGGGCCGGGCCGGGCCGAGATTTTTGAGAATGTGATGGGGCGGCGCCTGGCCGGGCCGAAAAAACTGAAAATGTGATGGGCCGGGCCTGGCCTGGCCGAGAGTTTTGAAAAATTGGTGGGCCGGGCTGGGCCGGGCTGCGGCCCATCGTGTGGCAATTTGATGGACCGGGCTGGGCCGCGGCCCATCATGTGAAAATTTGATGGGCCGGGCCGGGCCGCGGCCCATGATATGTGGGCTTTATATGGACCGCTCTGCCGAGCCCATGAGGCGGTCCACGAGTTTTCACAGGCCCGGGCCCGGGCCGCGGCCCGTGAAATGTGGTGTACTGTTGCTGCCATAATATGTGCGACGACGAAGTCCACTACTGTGCCCATGAGATAGCCCACGCGTGTTTGCGGGCCGACCCGGGCCGCGGCCCATCATATGTTATGTGGGGTAGTACTACTATGACGTCCGCCCTGCCCGTGCGAGGCAATCAACCCACATTTACTGGCCGAGACACGGGCCGGCCCGCGTGTAACCTGTGCAAATAAAATCCGCAGAAGAGCGCTTTACAGTTTGTTTCGCCGCAAAAAACAGCAACAACAACAGGCGAGGAAAACAAATGGATTCGATACTCGCGATATGCATACTGAACGAAAACTGAAGATGGTTTATAAATCACACGTGTCGCTGCATACCAAGCGCAACCCGCTGTTGCTGCTGCCAGCGCCAGAGTAAACTATACTCCGGACAGGACGCAAGCAGAACCAAACAACAAACTGCTCTAAGAAACAACGAACTGCTGCTGTGTATACTGCCCCATAAACAACCTTGACGAGAGTGCTGCTGCTCATCCACATGTTGTGGCCTATCACGTCTCACGAGCGCCACACTCTTCTAGACTACAAGTACATATCCTACATCCCCTTCAACGACAGCCTGCGCCTTCGCAGCAAGGCTTCGTAGCGTCTTCGCGTGTACGTGCTTCATCTCTGGCTGTTCGCCAAATAGGACGGCTGAGTGGCTAAAGCCCCCCAGGAGAGAAGAAGCACCCTTTCCAACCAGCGTCTTGCAGAGAGAGGGGGGTGGGGACTCTGACGAAGCGCCGCCCACATGATGATTGCGCTGTTGACTCGATGTCGACGGCACCGTGACCTGTGCCAGAGGAATTTAGATATATATATAATCATGAACGGGTACTATTAATAGAAGGAAATATTATATGCGTATCATGGTATCAGCTGTTTCTTGTCTATACAGTACGAAGCACCAAGCGAATCATTGAAGTTATCAGATTTTTCTTTAATTTATAATTTAAATAATTGCAATGTACAGCAACAAGCAGCACTTTTACCAGGAATTCAACAACGTAGGACCCCTCCAACAGTCTGTCGTCGTACAAGGTGTAGACCTACATCTCTTACTATTTTTTCTTGTGTTGTTGTTGTTGTTGTTCTCATATTAACTCGCATGATCAAGTCCGTGGTCACAGGACAGGCTCCAGTCACTCTGGGGCTGAGGAATCCCCCAGCGAAGAACACAAACAAACCAAAGTTGGTACACATATATTTTAAAAAATGAAAATACACGCCAGCTGTGAGATCGAAGATTTTGTCGAAACTCATCTTCGCAAGCTGTGTGCGATACTCCGATCGCGCGTTTTACGGGTTGTGTGTCCTCATTAAGGATATAGGTCGGCAGCTGACCGAACTCATGCCTCCACCAAAAACATGTAAAAGTGAAATCGGGAGTCAGCCTACGATGTGCCACGTCCATACTGGTGCATACGTCTCACTACACGCGCCTGGAAAAACCGACTATACCGCTTGCCACCCAAGAAAGACTACCACGTATTTATTGCACGTAGTACCTAGATCACCATGCATACGCACGACAGACGCAAGTCAATTGGAAAAAAAGAAACAAAGAAAAAAAAAGAAGATAAAGGAAAGGAAAGAAAAGACAAGAGAGCGAAAAAACGAAAAAGGAAAGGAAAGAAAAGGACAGACGTCGTATACCTTCTCCGCTATTCTATAGCCGTCTGTTGCATACAATATTTTAGAGGTAATGTATGGTATTGCGATGAAATTCAAAAAATTGACATTTTTGTGTTAATCCGTTTTTTTTTCCCCAGCGAAATCAGTACACCCGCTGTCCGAGCTGATTCTTCATCCTATGATAAGATAGATACAAAGTATGTGGTCACAAACTGCTGTGAGACAGTCATCGTGAACCAATGTAACAGGTATTTATTTTTTATAGTTTCGGTGCATGCCTTCGTTTCCAACAGCTGCGTTCAGCCGTCCCAGCCTAGCCCTTCCCAACCCCGACCCTCTGGTCCTCGCTGTTGTGGATTTTGCTTACCCACGCGATGCCCAGCCTCTCCCCTCCCCACGCTGCACCTATTACGATCTCCGCTGTGGCGATGCTGCCCCTTTGCTTGGCAAGCAAGAAAAACGGGAGACAAGAAGAAAGGAAAAAGAGAGATATCATAATCCAACAACGGAAACAAGATAACAACGAATACAGAATATGCTTATATTTCTTGTTTACAGCGCAACATGACAAATGATGCAAGTTTGCCGACTTTTTAATATATCGGAACGGCATCTACGCTATATACACTATACACTACCTCGTACATGTTTATTCACGTTTGCTGTATGCACAACTTGTACATATCCCCGTCAAGAGTATCTTGTGTCCAGCCAAGAAACTCTTGCCCTCTTTCTCAGAGATTATTAGGAGCCCGATCCTCACAACTACCCACCTGATGCCTCGACGAACGCCTCTGCGCGCTGACTCGTTGCTTTTGTGCTGATCTCCTGGTCGCGGCGACAACCAACTTCCACTCTGCGTCGTCATCCTTCTGCAATGTCTTATCAAAGCCTTCGCACTATTGTGAGTGCACAGGGGACACTCCTTGCCTTCTCCGCGCTTCAGACAGCAAGTACTTGACGCTCTCGCCATGGTGCGGCCCAGACAGAATCGCCGGTGAACACTTACTTCGCGAAGCAGGGCCAACTCAGGGGGCATCTTTTAGCCGAAACCTGTAGTGACATTCACCTTTGTGGGTGTCGTTATCGAACCAAGAATGAAGCTTGCTGCTGCAGTTGCATGGGAAGCCGCCATAAGAAGAAAAAAAACTACGAGAAAAACAAAACAAAAATAAAACAAAAAACTACCAGGTGGAGCGTTATCTCTTTGTTTTCTTCGGATGAAAAACCGTGAGCAAGTGCAGGCGTTGCAGCAGCTGTTATAGCAGGTGCGGCTATCGCAACAGCAGGTCATGCTGCTGGTGTGGACGTCGCAGGAACAGAAGGAGGTGGTGGTCCAACAGTCGGAACATAATCCATCCGAGCAGGCATTGGGTTTGCTATGTTGTAGCTAGTTGATGGATCAAGACTGAGTGGCCAGTGGATGTGTGTGCCTCATGGGCCGGAAGCAGCTACAGGAAATATGACGATAGTACATCCTGAAATAAATAAGGGGTATCGCGCAGCTTGCAAAGGTGAGTATCGACACAACAATTTCGGTCACAGCTGACGTGTTGAGAATTTTTTTTCGAATTATACGGCTACGAATCGGTATAACATTTTGTCTAATACCTGGTAGTACTATTAGCCGATAATAATCAATACGAAAACATAAAAAGACGTCAGTGTGCACCTTTTAGTACGGGGTAACACATGGGCCAGCCCGTGGGCCGACCCATGGGCCGGCTCTTCAAATCCACGGGCCGGCCGATATGAAGCCCGTGTCTCATGGGCCTCGCTGCGAATGTCATGGGCCGGGCCGGGCCGGGCCGTCAAATTTGAAAAATTGATGGGCCGGGTCGGGCCGATGTAATTCGAAATTCGATGGGCCGGGCCGGGCCGCAGCCCATCCTCTGACATAATTAACGGGCCGGGCCGGGCCGCGGCCCGGCCTCTGAAAATTTGATGGGCCGGGCCGGGCCACGGTGCCTCCTCAAAAAATTGATGGGCCGGGCGGGGCCGTGGCCCATCCTATGAAAATTTGGTTGGGCCGGGCCGGGCCGCGGCCCACTATATGAAACAACGATGGGCCGACCGGCGCCCAACCCCGGGCCGCCCCACCAGCGCCGGCCCATAACAAGCCCTGATATAAACCGACGAGTGTCGGGAATGCTGAAACCCTCTGCACGATAAAAATGAAGGCACGTACCGGGGGGGGTGAAGGGACCACGCCTGTGACCACGGCTTGTCCAGAAGCTGGGAGGTACAAGTGAGATAAAAATGTATAAAATGCAAGTATAGGTGCAAAATGTTGAAGTATTCACAACAAGACGGCAAGTTGTCCTCTACGAAGGTCGTTTCAGCAAACTGCGCTTTCCCGGGGGGGAACGAGGGGCGGGGTGTGTGGGTTGAGAGCGTCTTGGCAACGCATCAGAGGTTGATTCGAGGTGGGTTTGGGCACGCGCGGGCACTTCCCCCGGACCTGTTTTATTATTGGCGTATATTATATACCTGGTATGTGTATAGGTTGAGGTTGGAGTTGGTTGACAACGACACCGTAAAACATGCCGCTCACTACATGAGCTAGACCACCAGGGTACCGTTTTTTTTTGTTATTTTTTGGCGGTCGATCACAGCTGGCGATCGAGCTAGGCCATTTGTGCAGGGTACTCCGCACAAGGGGAATGATCGTATCACACTACCAGCAAGGCACCCACGAGGCAGTTACATAGTACTCCCATTGCTGTCTCTGGAAGTGGCCATACCGGAAATTACATTAACTCATTGAAGCTGTCGTCCATAAGCAAGTCCGTCTCACAAGCGGTTCATAGCAGGATGTAGCGTACCCTTCGTGCGACTCGCCGAACACCTCACGGCGCTTCGCCCTTGGTGCGAACAATGTCTGCCTGGTCGGTGAAAACCCGACGTGCTCCGTCCCGGCTTTGTAGGTATGCGAGGCTCTATGGTGATACGACTAAGGCCATGCATGAATATCGAGTACCCCCCCCCCCCCCTCCACGTTTAGCCGAAAATGTCGGAGATAAACCCCCTTTTGGACCATTTCCGTCTTGGTCGGGAAAATGATACTTGAGACCTACTGTGAGTAACCCGAGCAGAGGCAGAGGCACCCTACATGTGTAGTCGGTGCCTACTATCTGTGTGTCCCCGCTGCCATTACCTATATCGCATGATTACATCCACCCGACTACCCCTTCCACCCCCCCCCCCCTCGTCACCCCCCCCCCCACCACCACTCACCACCCAATTCCTGCCGCACCCCCTTCGCTCTTTGCAACAAACACCACCCACCCGAAAACCGCTACCCCCCGCCCCCCTCCTATTCCCCCTCCCCCCCCAACCACCCCTCCATCCATATTCCTTCAGCCCAAACGCGGGGGTAAGAGCGGAGGCGGGCGTGGCGGCGGGGGTAGGGGTAGAGGTGGCGCAGATGCCCCAGATGCAGGAGGTCGAGGGCGGGGGAGAGGCGACGCGGGCGGGGAGAGAGGGGCAGGTGGCAGGGGCGGGGGTGGTAGGCCGACTGATGCTGCGGTGATCCAGAAGCTGACTAACAGGGTAACTTCTGGGGCAACATCGGGAGTGAGCAAGGGTCTGGGAGGCGGTGGGGGCGCCGGGGGCGCCGGGGGGAGGGATCCGCTGAAGGGGGTGGATGTGGCGGGCCTGGAAGAGATCAGCATCGCTGAGGGGGACTGGCAGAACGTGTTCAGGTGTGGTGTTATGGGGCGTGGCACGGTTTTGACATGGATGGGGAAGCTACTCGTACGATAGGGTGGAGTTTAGAGTAGGGGAGGGGAGGGAAGGGGAGGGGAGGGTGTGGGGTGGTATGGGTGATATAGGTTACGGCAGGGTAGGGCAAGGTTGGGTGAGTGGGTGTGGCTGGCCTCGAAGAGATTGGTATCTTCAAGGGGGGGTGGAAAAAAGGCATGGTGTGGGTAAGGTAGAGTAGGGTAGGGTAGGTTAGGGAACGGCAGGGTAGGGTAGGGTAGGGTATGGTGGCAGGGTAGGGTAGGGTAGGGTAGTAGGGCAGTAGGGTAGGGTAGGATATGATAAGGTAGGCTAAGGCAGGGTAAGGTAGACTAGGGCATAATTGGTTTGGATAGGGTAGGGTGCACGTGGCGGGCCTGGAAGAGATCAGCATCGCTGACGGAGACTGGCAGACAAACTATGTTCAGGTGTGGTAGTGCATGGTGCGGTATGGTATGGGTAAGGCAAGGTGGGTTAGGTTAGGTTAGGTTAGGTTTGGTTGGATTAGGGGGTAAGGTAGAGTAAGGTAGGGTGGGGGAGAGCATAGTGGGATGGGGTAGGGGAGGGCAGGGTGGAAGGGGGCGGGAGAGAGGGGGGTGGGGTGGGGTATGGTGGACATGGCAGACCTGGAGATCAACATCGTTCAGGTGGACTGAAACATCATGTTCTGGTGTGATATTCTAGGCTGTGGTATGGGTAGGGAAGGATAGGGTAGAATAGAGTAAATCAGGGTAGGCTAGGGTACGGCAGGGTACGGTTGGGTGCGTGTGGGTACCCCGATTTAAAAGCGTGCCGTGACAAGCAAGTCGAAACGAGCGTTCTTAACTACGCGTTGCTATTATCTGTAGTGGGAAAAAAATAGTTTTTGGGATAGGCGGGACATGCCGATTTGACCGGTCTCAAGTCTCGAATGCTCTTGTTCTATGCGCTCTTAAATGGGGGTATCCACTGTACGGTAGGCTGGGACGGGTGTGGCGGACCTGGATGCGTTCAGCATCGCTGAGAGGGACTGGCAGAAGGTGTTCAGATTTGACATTGTAGGGCGTGGCGTAGTTTGGTGTGGGTGCCGTAGGGTCTGGTGGGGTAGGGTAGGGTAGGGTAGGGTAGGCTGGATGTCACGGGCCTGGAGGAGATTATCATCGCTGATGGACACTGGCAGAACGTCTTCAAGTGTGGTACTGCCGGGAGCGGTATTGTTTGGGTAAGGTAGGGTTGGGTGGGGTAGAGTAGTCCCCCCTCCCCCGCCCCTATCCTCCCTGCCCCCCAGCCCACCCCTCCGCGTCTTCACGCTTCCACCGCCCCCTCCCCCTCCCCCCCCCCTATTTCCGCATCCGTTGCGACAGGCTCCTCAAGGACATCGGTCTCTTCGATTCGACGGGGCCTTCCACTCCAGCAGGGGGGGGGCAGCTGGAATCCATCCCCGGAAACAGCAACAATACCTCCTCCTCTTCATCAGAGGTTGGTGGGGTTGATGGTGACCTTGTGGGGGCAACTAGAGCGGCCGCAGGCGGGGCCGGTGGTGGTGGTTGCGGTGATGAACGGGGGGTGCGTCCATCGCCCCCCCCCCCCGGTTTATCTTCGCGGTCTCCTCCCCCAGCCCCTCCAGCTGCCATCGCTACCGCTGCCGCTACCGCTTGTAGGTCCAAGTCTTCCCCCACTGTTGGGGGAGATGCGGGCACCGACCCCTCGGGGGGAAACGCCTCACCGGAACACCACGATGACATGGTCAACTACCTCACAAAAGTGTTGGCGTTCCCTACAGCCGACGCCTTGCGGGCGCTATCGAACACCTCAGGAACAGACCTCGCCGAAGCTCTGGACTACCTGTGCCTGCACACCGATGCTGCGGGCCTGAAGCGTGGGTTTCACAGAGGAACTGGCGGCCGCCTTGGGGTCGGTGGTGGTGGAGGGGGGAGGGGTGCATCTGGGGGAGGCGGTACGGGTAGGGGTAAGGGGGGTGCAGGAGGGGGGAAGCGGAAGGTCGTGACGGAGACTGTGGGTGCGAGGATTGAGGTGAGTCCGGCGTGTTGCGGGTAGGATCGGGGGGGTGGGGGGGGGGGCTAGGTGGTTTGTGCTTTTCTTTTTCGAATAGCTTTGGTTGTGTTTTGTGTTTTGGAGTTACAGGGGCAAGATTGAGAGATTGATGTGCGGTGCTGGAGGCGGGGCGGATCTGCGCTGTTTTTTTTCAAATGTTTTTTTGTTTTGGTTTTTGTTGTTGCGGTTGGGAGTGGTGTTAAGGGTCTGCTGTGTTGTGGTGTGGTAATGGTGGAGGTCGTGTCATTGGTCTTGGTGTTGGTGGTGGAGGTTTGTGGCGGTGGTACGCGTGTTGTAGTTGATGTTGTCGTTCTGCGCTTACTTGTGTTTTCATTTATTTGGTTTGGTTCTGTTTTTTCCGACGCGTGCTACGATAGAGGTGCAACAGTTTCTTTCTGAGGTTTTCCTCAATTTGGGAGCTTAAGACCTGTCCCAAGAACTGGTTCGGAGTAAAATAAAACTGCTACTTGATGAAAAATTCCCATGGCCAAGGAACGCAACAAGAATCATACAAAAAAGTGGCTTATTTTTTTTTTTTCTGACGATTTTGGGTTAAGGAACCGTCATTCAGAAATCTTTTCAGAAGAAAAGTGATACCTGTATCGTAGCATGAGTATTTCGTGTTGTGTTCTTGTTTTTGACTTTTGTGCTGCTTGTGTGTTGTGCCTTGTGTACGTTTTTTTTATGTGTGGTATTGTTCTTTTTGTGTCTTGTGCTTTTGTTATGTTTCGTGTTTTGCGGTTTTGCCCAAGTTGTTTCCTGTTTCTTTGTGCTTTTTGTCTGTGTGCGTGTTTTTTAACCGAATGACCAGGTCGCCACCAGTGCAGACTGGAAGGTGGAGCACCGCGTCCTCTCACTGGTAAGGATGGGTTTCCCAAGGAAGGAGGCCGAATTCGCCCTTGCCTCGCCCCGTTCGGGCGAAGTCATGGGACACGACACTCTGACGCTCCTGCTCGAACCTTTGCGCCCCTCGTCGTCTTCTTCCTCCCGCTTAGCCCGCGCCGGAGGCCTTTCCTCGGATGGTTCCGCGGCGAGGACTGAAGAGGTTTGTTTCTTTTATGCAACATATCTTTGTTTTTTCCAAACATTGATGAAGGAGGCGATGGGTTTGGTACGGGTGAGGGGGTAGGCGAGGAGGGGATTGGGGTCGAGGGGGTGCGTTGCGGGGAGTCCAGTTCCCTGCTTGTTAGCGTTCGCCATAAGGTAGGGGTGTAATGTAGGAGGCAAGGAATCATTGCGCAGAAACCATCAGCGACAGCGTAAAGATGAATGGATGGGGGGGGGGTTATGTTGTAGTATGCTCATACATATATTATGTCTACGAATATGGAAGTCGCCCCTTTGATGTCGACCTTGTCTTGGTCTTCAAGTGTAGGTATGCATACATCATGTATACGGATATGGAGGTCGTCTCCTCTGATCTCGACCTTGTCCTGGTCTTGCACGGGTTCGGTTGAGGCTTTGATGCACTGTGGCTTTTGGGTCATGGGGCAAGGAGTCTCTTGTCCTCCTTGAGTCTGCCTCGCCTCAGTGGACTGTGGAAACCCCGGGAACTCCCCCCCCTCCTCATGCTGGTTTTATTTTTGAGCTTTTCGTTTCGTCGCGTGACTGTTTCAGGAGGTTGTCCTTCGCTCCATTTTCGGAGAAGAGGCGTTTCGATCGGTGGAGGGAAATGGGACGCTACGCTGGGAGGTGGATACGGTTCTGGAGTTCAACGGAGGACGCGGTGGTGGAGGGGGGAGAGGGGGGGGTGTTTCGAATAATTCGACCGTCTCGTTCTTGTTCCAGAAAGACCGAATGTGAGGGCGGTGGAGACGTGGCGGGCGCCGGTGGTAGGAGAGCTCGCATTTTTTTTTGTTTCCGGTTTGTTTGTCTTGCTGCTCGTCTCACCGACCAAACGCCAATGCCAACCATACCACCAACACCAACAGCAGTGTCGTCAATCCTAAACATGAACGCCAACGCCGGCGCTATCAGCAAACAGCGACACCAATCGCCAAGAAAAGTACGGCAAAGGACGCGTGCTCACGGTAGAGGAGATTTTTTTTTTTTTTTTTCCGAGGCTCCCACTTGTAATTTCAGGATGTTGATTCCCCACCCAAAGAACTGATTTTGATCAAAACGAAAATCGCAACGCGATGGACAATCCCATTATTGGCCTAGGTACGCTGACAACAAAAAACTGCGAGAAAGGAACGAAATTCCGACGATTTTGGGGTTATCCCCTTTAGAGCCCCGAAATCCCTCCCTGTACTAACTTCAAGTGCATTTGTAAAAAAAAGGGTTTCCAGTTGTAAAGGCGTTAAGGAGCGCTGTCGTTCAGAAAATATTTGTTGGCCAAAAAGGGCTACCTCTATCGTAGCACGCGTCAAAGTTAGCGCTATTAATAGCGCAAAACCCCAACAAAAACGCCAACGCCTGGTGTATCACCGACGCCAACGTCAACACCAATACCAACACCAAAGTCAACGCTTCCGCCAACTTCAACAATGGTACCAGCTCTAGCACTACCGCGAACATCATTGTCGGCGGCGGCACTAACACCAACCTCAGCACTAAGGGCAGTCTACGCTAATGCCGAGACAACATCAACATCAACACCAAGTGCAATACGCATACCAACACCAAGTTCAATACCAATACGAACACCACTTTCAACGCCATCGCCAGCGCCAGTGTTAACGCAAGCATCGACGCCAACACCAGCATTGACGCCAACACCAACACCAACACCAACGCTTAATCTAACGCCGACACCGACATCAAAACCAACATTAACACCAACACGAGCTTCAACACCAACACCAATACTACCACTAAACCAATATCAGTTTTTTCGCCAACATGAACACAAACGTCAACGTTATCAGTAACGCCAATACCAACGCCGACACAAGTAATAGCACCAACACCAACACAAATCTACCGCCAACACCGACATTATCATCAATGTTAACACCAACACTAACACCAACATCAACATCAACACCGACATCAACGCTAACACTATCGCCAACGTCAACACCGACACCTACCCCAACAAACATTCTAACATCAGCAACAACGACGCCATCACCAGTAAGACCACCACCAATAACGCCAATGTCACTGCCGAAACTAATGCCAACATCAACAATAAGACGTCAACACCGGCATCAACACTACTGCCAACCCAAACACAACACCGACAACAATTACATCAACGTTACCAAGGGCAACAACACCACCACCACCAACAGCACCAACAACTGCAACAATTGCAGTAACGATAACCGCAACATCGCAACGCCAACAGCCACAACAACAATGCCAACACCAACACTAGCATCAACGCCAGCACTAGCACCACGAACGTCGCCAACACTCACAGCATCTTTATGTCCAGTACCAACGCCAACGCCTACACTTAGCGCCAATATCAATGCCACTACCAACACCGACACCGACAGAAACAACAACAATGCTATCACCGACACTACCACCAATACCAATACCTTCACTAACATCTCCAACGCAAACACCTACACTTGTGTGAAACCAAGGGCCACCACCAAAACAATACCCACACCAATGAAATGACGCCGAACACTACAGTGGCAACACCAACAACACCAACAACAACTACAACACGACGATGACAACCGTACCAACGCGAAAACAAGGGCAGCATCAACGCCAACCCAGGTTCCTCAATAAGGCGGTATCCCTATGTAACGCGGTCAAAATGGCCTAGATAGCACTCATAACTTGGAATGACGAAGGCGGCTTCCCTCTATAAGGCGGTCATATTGCTCTGGCACACCATATCGCCTCACTGGGGCCCTACTGCACCAACACTATCACCAACACCAACCAGGCTATCGGCAGGGGGGCCACTATTAGGCGGCGTGCTATTGATGGCCTCCTTATCTTTTCGGTGTGGGTTTCAGTTCCTCGATATGCACCGCACCGCCATGGATTGTTTGGTTCACAGCACGAAAGAGAATAAAACTCCGTCTTTTTGACCGATACATAGATATGTTCGTGCGAGTGGCCTGTAGTTTGATTTGCCAATGGGGTGCCCCCCCCCGACCGCAACCTTAGTGCAACAGCAACAAAGAAACAGCACGACGCCAATAACCCCAACAATACCATCACCAATACGAACACCGGCACCGAGGCCAACATTGCCACTAACAACATCGCCGATGCTAACACCAGCATCTGCGCTACCGCCGACCTACGCCGGCGCCAACGCCTACACCAGCGCCAACACCGACACTAGTGTCAACCATATCGCCGACACAAACGCCAACGCTGACACAAAAATAACAATGCCAACACTGACATGAACGCCAAAACCAATGCAAACACCGACACCAACACTGACTTCATCACCAACGCCGGTTTCTGTCGCTTAGGTACCCACACGAGGCGCCGTTGGTTTTTGATGCCGAACGAGGCTTTGCCCTCAGGGTAGGCCCGTGTCAACTCCATATCGATATCACCTCTATCAACTACGAAGCGATGTTATCAATTTCATGTGGCTACTGTCTGAACTTCTTGTTAATGTTAGTATCGATACTTTCAGTTGCTAACAATATCAACATTATCATAACTGCGAATTGCTGTCGTCCAGGTACCCACAGGAAAAACCGTTTGTTTTGAATGTAAATGACGCTTTGCCCCCCGAGCTGGCGCAGAAGCTCATAGAGGCGGCTATTGCGTACACATGTCGATATTACATACATATCGATATTTGTAACTCATATCGATATTATCAACTTAAGGACGATATTCACACACTCAACATCAATGTTACCAATATATATATCCCGGTACATGTACGTGTGTTTTTATTGGCGAAACATCCTTGAGACCGAGTGTTTCATCGAAACTCGCATGTGCAAGCTGCGCATATCGATATTATCGACTTTACATGAATGTATCGATATTATCAATTTCATATCGATATCACCAAATTCATGTTATTTTTTTCACTCAATATCGATACTGTCGAAACTTCTTGTTAGTAGTATTATCGATATTATCCGCTTATTATCGACATTTTATAATGCTGTCGCCCAGGTACCCACAGGAAGCACCGTTGGTTTTGATAACGAACGAGACTTTGCCCCCCGGGTTGGCCAGGAAGCTTATGGAGGCGGCTAATGAGCACGCGGCGAGAATGGTGGGTTGCAGTAAAATCGTGCTCCCGGGTTGGTGCAGTAACTTTTTAGGGCGGGCGGCCAGTTTAATGCGGTACCCTTTAGTGCGGGGCCCCGGTTTAGAGCGGTGAAAACCGTGCGGGCGGCCAGTTTAATGCGGTACCCTTTAGTGCGGGGCCCCGGTTTAGAGCGGTGAAAACCGTTCTGTCACGATCTCGTAGCGAGCATGGTGGGCTGCAGTACAGTCGTGGTCCCGCGGTTGTGCAGTACTCTTTTAGTGCGGGGGTCCATTTCAGTGCGTTAGCCTTTAGTGCGGGTCCCGGTTCAAGGCGGTGAAAACCGTTTTGTCACGATCTCGCAGCGAACATGGTGGGTTGCAGTACAGTCGTGGTCCAGCGGTTGTGCAGCACTCTTTTAGTGCGGGGGTCCATTTTAGTGCGGTAACCTTCAGTGCGGGTCCCGGTTTAGCGCGGTGAAAACCGTTTAGTCGCGATCTCGCAGCGAACATGGTGGGTTGCGGTACAGTCGTGATCCAGCGGTTGTGCGGCACTCTTTTAGTGCGGGGGTCCATTTTAGTACGGTAACCTTTCGTGCGGGTCCCGGTTTAAGGCGGTGAAAATCGTTTTGTCGCATGGCCTCGTCTTACAGAGTACGGCACTATCCCGGGATGTATAGTGCGGGCTCCTACTTCAGTGCCGATCTTGTCGTCGGCAAGCCACCGCACTGATGAGGGACCACGATTTTGTGGAAGTGCTTCAAGGGTGTGATGTTGTAGGGTATGCGAAGGATAGTGAGTTGTGAATGTGCCCGGGTATGTACCCCTTTTTGTCATCCCGTCTATGATCTTCGCACTTCATCTTTCCCCGTCTCCCTCCCTAGACGTGACTCAGATCCTGGGTCATTTTGGCATGCTATCCCCCCCCCCCTGCCCTCTACCGCACGCGCCTTCCTTTTTTTTTTAGTCGCGAGAATGCTTTAGCCCTTTCTTCCATCGCCGACTCGCATCGAACTGCGCATATGCACCCGTGTATCTCCTCGGGCATGACCAACATAGCCAAGTTTGCTGTGTACGAGCCCGACAAAGAACATAAGCCCCGTATGCATAACGCTTGAAAAGTGTGCAAAACTCCGAGATCGTAGGGAGGGGATGATGCACCCACATCCCCGGATCAACCAATGGATGTTTCAATATGTTGACGTGTCTGCGTGGCGCTACGGTTGTATTCGTGTCTTTTAGGTTTATGATAGCCTACCGCATGTCCTCAAATCCATATCGAGCTTGTATTTGTTGTTTGTCGTATAATATCGAACTTTGAGGTATTGTCGGGCTGGTATTTCGTTTCTTGCGGGATTCCTGGGAGGCGACATATTATCCCTCTCAACCTGACGTGTGTTCCTGTGTATATAGTGCTAAACGTGTTTCTTCCCTTGAGGGTCGGGCCGGATCCGATGGTGTGAGGTCTGATTGGCTGGTGGTGTTCATGTTAGTCGGTCGCCCCGGTGGCGTATCAGGTTATCCTCGAGCCTGGTATAGGTCAGTTTCGTGAGTTCGAGCCCCGCCGAGTGCATACTCGTACAAATTCGTTGGGGCTTTTTCTTGTTCGCGAACTGACTTGCGGAAAGCGCCAGAGCGTGAGTCAGCAATACTCGATGAAAAATCGACGAGCAGTGGGATTGCTGAACCCTATGCGCGATAAAAATTGAAGGCAAGAACCGGGGGGGAGGAAGGGACGACACCTGTTACCACGGCTTGTCCAGTAGCTGGAAAGTAACAGCGTAAGAAAAAAATGAAAAAAAATGAAAAAAATGTTAGTAGTAGTAGTAGTAGTAGTAGTAGTAGTAGTAGTAGTAGTAGTAGTAGTAGTAGCAGTAGTAGCAGTAGTAGCAGTAGTAGCAGTAGTAGCAGTAGTAGTAGTAGTAGTAGTAGTAGTAGTAGTAGCAGCCGTAGTAGTAGTAGTAGTAGTAGTAGAAGTAGTAGTAGTAGTAGTAGTAGTAGTCAGTAGTAGTAGTATTAGATAGTAGTAGTTGTCGTGCTGTTCATCCTCAACACTCCCTTAACATGCGCCCCTGTTCCTAAACCTGGATCTCCCCTCAAGGCCGGCCCGGACCCGATGGTGTACCGCCTCATCGGCTGGCTTCAAGAAGCGGCGGAGGGTTGCCATGCCGCGTTCCTGTCGGAGACCAGGGAGAGGGAGGAGCGCGTTGCCGCGGAAAAACGGGAGGTGGGTGTGTATCCATGTGTTGGCGTGTGCGCGCTGCGATTACAAGGGAACCTACTAACTGCTGTACAATCGTAGTCAGGACTCTATATGGTTAGTAAAAACAGTGGAGTACCTGGTATGCTGTTTTTCGTGTATATCGTGCGTCCTGGTTACCATGGTCCCCCCTAGTAGCAGGAGTGGCGAGTGCTTTTTTTTTCCCCCCCTTGGAAACGCGGGCGGTGGGGGGTGTTGTGTGTCCATGATTGGTGTACTGACGCTAGATAGAACGGACGGGTTTGCTTTTTTTTTTCTTTCGTCGCGGAGAAATGTGCGGCTGGTGAGTGTTGCCCGCGATTTTTGTGAGTGTTGCCCATGATTTTTGTGCGCGGGTTGTATATATTTGTGTAAATTATATGTGGACACACTACACGGTAGAGATGCACCAACCATTGTTTTTTTGCCTTCCGAGGGTGGCGGCCTGAGGAGCTCTACACCTCACCCTCCCAAAAGAAATGTGATTTTGAGAAAATGAGAGGGCAACCCGATGAACAATCCCTCTTGTCCTACGAGGTATTAAAAAAAATACTTATGTTGCAAAACAAGAAGGATTGATATTTCCGACGGTTTTGGATTCATATCGCTAAACAAAGAATCGACGTTTCCGACGGTTTCGGATTCATATTGCTAAACAAGAAGAATCGACATTTCCGACGGTTTTTTGGATTCGTAATTTGCCGAACAAGTTTTTTTTTTTTTTTTTTTTCACGTTTCTGACGATTTTTTTGGGGTGGTTAACCCCTCTGGGACTAGGCTCTTCGCAGCCCGCTGGTCGAGCAGCCCGCGCGCGCGCCGAGACTGCCACAAAAAAGTTGGGTCCGCACAGCAGACGCGGCGCGTTCTTCGCCCTACAAGAGACTTCTTGTGTAGAAGTGCAGCCCTCAGCTAAACTCGCACCGCGGCCGTGTCGCCTCCCGGTAACACGCTGGGGACGTCTGTCCTTACACTAGAAAGGTCCCTCGGCCCTCAGAACATCATATCTGTACGCCCTGAGAGCAGTCAACCTTTAGTATGTAAAAATGACCGCAAAAAATGATCACTGAATCGGCGTCGAAGTGCCCTGCGGGAATGGCGTACTTCTGTACTTTTTTTTTTTTTTTTATCCTCCGGCGGATGGGGAAAAATAAAGCTTTAGCTCACCACACTTCCACGTATTTTCATACGCGTCGTGTGTCGATTTAACCCAGTTGCTGTAACTCCTCTGAAAACACACAAGACAGCTGCGGGCTTGGGAAGGCGTAGGATCTCACAGTTGAGGACCCCACGCGGCGTGCGCGCTTCATGCGCCTACCGGCGTACCCCTGTATGCCGAGTCCAGGGGTGTTGCCAGGTGTGCGTGTGTGCGTGCGTGGCTGTGCTGTACAACGCCCTGCGTTCAAGTTCGGGCATGTATTTTTCCATCCCCGGGCTGAACAGACTGGTCTGTCCGGTGAAAAAATACGAGAATTGATCATTTTTTATTATCACGCAAACCCCCTTGGAGTCCCAGAAGGGCCAAGAAACCTCCGTCCTTCGGAAAAGTGTTTTAAGCCCAAAAAAAAGCGCCACCCCTACGGGTAGCGTGCGTCTATGGCTGACGCGTTACGCTACGCTACGATAGAGGTAGCAGTTTTCGTCCAAAATGTTTTCTGAAAGACGGGGCTCCTTAACCCAAAATCGTCGGAAATACTAGGCCATTTTTTTTTTTTTGTGCATAATTTCTTGTCGCGTATACCTACGGTAGGCCGTACGTAATGCATATTTTTTTTCCAATCCGGTATGTGCCTGGTACATGGCAGTTTTTTTTTTTTTTTTCTTTCTCCGAATCGTTTTTTTTTGTTAAGGAGTCTTGAGAAGCTTCCCGAATTGAGAAACCCTCAGAAAAAAAAACGTGGTGCATCTCCTATCGTAGCGTGCGTCCATAGATTCAGCAGTGGGTTACCCCGATT
Organism: Undaria pinnatifida; assembly: GCA_012845835.1. Lineage (NCBI taxonomy): Eukaryota > Phaeophyceae > Laminariales > Alariaceae > Undaria > Undaria pinnatifida. The sequence goes on from JABAKD010000001.1 coordinate 10,335,175, forward strand.
CATGACAAGCCGAAACAAGCGCTCTTGACGCTTTTACGACTGGAAACTTACTTGAAGTTAGTATAGGGGCGGTCATTTTGGGGTTCTAAAGAGTCTTACTACGGAAGCCCCCCCTACCTTCTCTTGGACGATTTTTTTTTCGCCGGTTTCAAAACCAGCTCCGGGTCGTATCTCCTAAAAACGCGGTGTCCCTCGACACCCCGACGTCGATCGTTAGACCTTTGCACACAAGAAAATATACTTCGAAGTATGGATACTTCTTTTTTTTGAATGGTATCCTTCCTTGTGTCGAGCAGCCATGATGATGAAACGTTCGTTGAAGAAAATGGCTGGTGATGGGGGGGGGGGCTATCGTAGAATCAGTCCAAAAGGGGTTATAACTCCACATTGCCCTTATCTGTAGTGGCAAATATGTAGGTTTAGTATAGGCGAGACACGCCGATTTGACCGCTGGAAAGTCCCGAAAGCTCTTGTCCCGGGCGCTCTTAAGCCGGAGCACCCACTGCCTTGTAGTGTGCAGAAAGAACCGGTGCTAGATTTTTTTTGTTTTCTTGTTTCGCACACGCGGGTGTCTCAAAGTCTGTTTGGTCGAGCTGTGAGTCGACACGTCTTGACTGAGTGTGTGCGTGCTGGGTATCAATGTGCGTACGCCTCTTTCCCCTTCCCGAACAAACAATTTTTAGCAATACCAACTTATCAGAGGGCAGCGCTTGCACGAGGCAGACAAGGTGGTAGCAAAATTTTCTCAGAGCCTATCCCAGCAACAACGACAAACGTAGCAGCGGCACCAACAACAACCTTCCTCGCTAGTAGTCGATTTTCTTCTTTTTCTGCCAAACGAGCAAACTATAGTAATAAAACTTATCAGGGGGCAGCGCTTGCACGAGGCAAGCAAGGGAGTGGCGAAAGGTTCCCAGGACCTATCCCAGCAACAACGACAAACGTAGCAGCGGCACCAACAACAACCTTCCTCGCTAGTAGTCGATTTTCTTCTTTCTCTGCCAAACGAGCAAATTATATTAATAAAACTTATCAGGGGGCAGCGCTTGCACGAGGCAAGCAAGGGAGTGGCGAAAGGTTCCCAGGACCTATCCCAGCAACAACGACAAAAATAGCAGCAGCAACAGCAACCTTTTCCCCCTGCTCGATGCATCGATCTTCATCGGTTTTACTCTGCGTGTTAACTTTCGTTCACCTCCCCCCTTCTACAAAACAAACGGTTAATACCAGAGGGCAGCCAATGCGCGAGCCAAGCAAGGTGGCAAAGGATCTCGAGGCCTATCCCAGCAGCAGCAACAACAGCAACAACAGCAACGGCAGCAACCACGGACCACGACGGAGCGTACTCTGGAGCGGCAGGAGAAAAAGAAGGCGGAGGATGAGGCGTCACGGGGCAGGGGACGTGCCGACGAGGAGGAGTGGAGGCTGGAATACCTTAAAGGCGTGAACGAAGGACTCGACAACGACAAGGTTTTTTTTGTTTTCTGTGCCCCGCCAGGGAAATTTCTTAGAATGCTGGAAAAGTTCTAGGACAGGGGTTCGGAATTTTGTCAGCATGCTGGGAAATTTCTAGGAAGAGCCGGGAGTTTTCTAGGATTGGTGGAAAAATCTCGGATCCTGAGTGACTTATCGGATATCTCGAAAATGTCATGAGGAATTATTGTGGATTTTTACTCGTTTTTGACGAAGCTGGGCGAAATCTCCTTGTTTTTGCTTTCTATTCTCCACCTCGCACCGCCCCCGCTCCCATCCCATATTTATGGCCCCCTCCCTCCCTCCCCCCCCCCCCAACATCTTCTTCTGCCTCGCCCTAGGCGAAGCAAGCAGCGGACGTAGCTACCGGACGGGCGGGGTCAAAACCTTCCGCGTCCCCTGTCCCCTCCCCAGCGATGCCTTCAGGATCGAAAACCTCGGGAAATTCTCCTTCCGCTGGCACGCCGAAGGTTTTGGTGAAATCATTACGATACTTGTAGGGTACTTGTGTATAGATTGTTGGCTACTTCGAGAGAATGCGAGCTTCTACTCAACGTACGTACGTATCGTATGTATACCCTCCTCCCCACCCCCTCCCTCCCTCCGTTCCGCCTCTTCTCCCCTCGGCCGCTCCCCCCCCTTCTCCCCCCCTTCCCCGCATTGACACCTGCCTCGTAAAAATACAGGCGCCTCCGATATATCCCCCTTATGGGAAAAACGCAACATCAACCTCCTCCCCCCTCCCCCCTCCCCGCCCGTCCAACCCTTCTGCACCCTCCCTACCCCTATCCCCCCCTCCTCTTCCCCCCTTACTCCCCTCCCCCCCCCCCCCCCCCTCCAATTGCAGGCGACTCCGCAATCGACATCTTCTGGAGAAAACATCGTATCAACCTCACAGGAAACCTCAATGGCCATGCACAAGCTCCACCTGGCGCTGACGGAAGACTACGGGGGAGGGAATTCGAGAGGGAAGGGAGGGGGGGGAGGGGGGGAGGGGATGTCTTTGGCGGTTGCTGATGGTTACAAGCCGTCTCCCTACCTTCGTGAGGTTATGGCGGTTGTCGAGGATACTAAGGTTAGATAATGGGGGAGGCGGGAAGGGGGTTTGAGAAGGGGTAGGGGGTAGGCGGACGGCCGAGAGGCTAGGGGGGGAGGGGAGGATGGGGTGAGGGGGTGGGGGGGGGGGGAGGGGCGTACTCAGTTGTTGGTTGCCTTGGTCATTTGAACATTGACCACGCATCCGTTTCGAGACAAAGCATGGAGGAGGAGAGGAGGGGAGAAGGGGGAGGGGGGGGGAGTGGTAGGAACGAGAGTTTGAGGGGAAGCGAGGGAGGATTCCTGGAGGGGTGGCCCGAGGGAATGTCTTTTGACGGTCGCTAATAGTCAGTAGTCATCCTACCACCTTCCTGGGGTTATTTATGGTAGTGGTCGAGGGTTCTAAGTTAGGGGAGGAGCGTGTGTGGTGGCGATGGTGGTGGTGGGTTGTGCGTGGCTGTGTTGTCATTGTCGTGGCTGGTGGTAGTGTTCGTGGTCGTGCTGGTGGTCGTGGTTGGGGGGGGGAGGCTGAGAATGGGGCGAGGGGGGGGGGGGGAAGGGGGGGGGCAGTAGGGGTGATGAGAGGGGTACTGGGTTTTTGTATGCCCCCCCAGTCGGAAATACGGGTCAGGGTTTGGGAGATGCATTGTTTCGCATACTCCTGGCTACCCTCCCTTTTTAATATTAAAAACAAGAAAATCAAGCGCCCGTCCGTCCTTTTCTTGCTTTTTTTTTTTTTGTTTATTCCTAACATTAATGGCACTAACCGCCCTCCCCTTTTTTTTTTCAATCATCGTTTTTTTTTCGTGTTCTGTGGTTGCCTAGGTGAGCCAGCCGTGGCTGGAAGCGCAGGAGGCGAAGGAACTCCCGCTGCCCCCCCTCGCGCACGCCGCCGGCCAAGCCATGGAAACCCAGCAGCAACAGCAGCAGCAGCGACGACAACAACAGCGGCAACAACGAGGGCAGGGCGAGTATTTCGCGAGCGATCGGTAACAGCAGTCGTGGAAAAAGCTCAAACACCTATCGGCGGGCTTTGCCGCCGACTCCCCACGTGCCCCGTAATACTTACTATCAATTCTTCAAAAGACATACCACGCTAGTTTCCTGGGGTAGGTCGCGAACAGTCATGGGTGTGGTTATAGGAAGGTATGCTCGCACCCCCAACCCAAAGCTTTTGTGCAAGGCATGTGACTTCGTACGGAAAGCCTACTTACCCACCTACACCCACGCACCCACCCGCACCCGCCCATCCACTTACCCATTCACCCACCAGCCCGCCCACCCACCCACCCACCCACTCACCCACCCACCCTCCTACCCACCTACCCCACCCCATCCACGCACCCACCCACACCCGTCCATCCACCCGTGTACCCACCCGCCCGCATGCCACCTCACATGTCGACAATGCCAACAACAGGTGACCTTTCTCGTGGCGCTGGCGGCGGCGAAGGTAATAATATCGGCAACGGTAACTATAACGGTAACAGTATCAGTAACGGTAACAATATCGGTAACGGTATCAGCAACGGTAACTATAACGGTAACGGAATCACTGGTAGCGGTGGCGGAAACGGTAATGGTGGTGGTAGCATGGTAGTGGTAGCGGTAATGGTACTAGTAGAGGTAATGGTAACGGTATTGGTAACGGTAACGGTATTGGTAACGGTATTGGAAACGGGAACGTTAACGTTATTGGTAGCCTTATCGGTAACGGAAACGGTAACGGTATTGATAGCGATTTAGGTAGCCGTGACGGTAACTTCGATGGTAACGGAAATATGGTAGCGGTATCGGCCACGGTAACAACCACGGTAACGGGAACGGTACCACTATTGGTACTGGTAACGGGAACGGGAACTGACGTTAACGGTAGCAGTCATGGTGACGGGAACAGTAGCAGTAAACGGTGTCAGCAAACGGTAACAGTCACGGTAGCGTTAACAGTCATGGTAACAGTATCGGCAACGGTAACAGTCACGATACCGGCATCGGTAACGGTGACGGTAACGGTAACGGTAGCAGTAATGGTGATGGAAACGTAAGGGTAACGGCGTCGGTAACGGTAGCAGTACTGATAGCTCTATCGGTAGCGATAGCGGTATCCAAAACGGCAGTGGTGACAGCAGTAGGTTCATGCCACGCTAGGAGTTCAGCGGACGGCTCTGTCCTGGCATGAGGAGCTCAAGATCTCAACCCAAAACATGACCATCGAAGACATTCGTTCGCCCAGCCCTCGAGACCAGTGTTTCTGTTCGTTTGTCCTAGAAACAACCGTTGTACTCGTAAATTTTTCGTAATAGCCGATAGTTCCGCACTTGAGAAGCTCGACTCCGCACAAACGTTTAGTTCAACAACTGCGACCACTACCGTGGGATGACTCGGTAGGGGTTGCAGTCACGGTGACCATCACGGTAACGTTAGCGGTAACAGTCACGGTAGCGGCAACGGTCACGGTACCGGTACCGGTACCGGTAACGATGACAGTAAAGGCAACAGCAGCGACGGCACACTGACGGGTATCGGTAACGGTAAAACGGTTTCGTGGCGGTAGCGATACGGGTAGCGATACCGGTGGCGTTAGTCGAAAAAGGACGCGGAAACGGTAACGGTATGGGCAGCGCTAACGCCCACGGTAACGGTGACGTTAACAACAGCGGTATCAGTTGCTGGAAACGCTGGCGGTAGCGTTTTCGCACCACGGTAGGGTTGCACTTCTCGGACCAAACGCTTCTGACCGATCTGACGGGTTGAGTGTGGAACTCTTGGCTAGCAGGATATTTTTTTTTCGAGTTTTTATTTGTGTTGGGACTACCGCACAGAGATATTGGTCGGTATACGCGAACGAATGTACCTCGAAAAAATGTTTCGGGTCGTGAGATGTTGAGCTACCTCCTCCTCGTGTTGGGAGCTCAGAAAGTTCTTGGAATCTTCTGCACCCCTAGCGTGGGATGACTCAACGGTGTCCGAAACGGCAGCACTAACGGTACCGTATGTCTAGCGTCAACGGCGACAGTAGCGGTGGCAACTCTAACAGTAACGGCAACGGCAACTGTAACCGCGGGAATATTGTTCCAGGTGACGAAGAGGAGAGGATGAAGGCGAGGGAGAGAGCTCTCAGTGACGGCCTCCGTAAGGAGTTCAACAAGAAGAAGCTTACAAGGTGGGTATTGTATTGGAGGAGGGAGGAGGAGGGAGGAGGAGGGCGGGGGGAGGACCCGCGGAAAGGGAGGCATACAAGTATGTAAGTACATGGTGAGTGTTGTAGTTCTCTCGAGCTTGTGGCGCCGTGACGTGCGGCGCAATAACAACGAGACTACCAACGCCTACACTAGGCCGCCGCCACCACTACCAACTCCAACACTAACACCAACCACTTCCTCCCGCTAGTACCGTCGCCATCACCACGACCACTCCCATCCACCCCCTCCTGATCACCACCAGTACTACCTCTAGCCCCAGCCACCAACACCAACGCCAACACCAACACCGCCACCAACGCCATTGCCACCAACACCATCGCCACCAACACCATTGTCGCCACCACCGCCGCCGCCGCCACCACCACCACCACCACCACCACGACCACCACCACCACCACCACCACCACCAACAACAACAACAACAACCACCACCACCACCACCACCACCACCACCACACCACCACCATCACCCTGACGCCAAACCCCCCTCCCTCCCGCCACACCCACCATTGTCACAACCACGGCCACCACTTCCACCCCCCCGCCCCCCTTCTCCTTCCCATCCCCCCGACCCCCTACCCCGCCCCGCCACCACCACCAATAGAAGATCACCAAAACAAGTACCTCTACCGCCTTCACCACTCTTTTTTCATCAACTTTTTTCTTTAGTTAACTCGCCGTTCTGTCGTGGCCGTGACACGCACCGCGCAGACCCTATAACAGGAGATGGTGCTGTTGAAACGGTCCAAAGCTTCCAGCCTACGAGATGCCTCGGCACGTTTTCGCCACCCCCCGCCCGCCCTAGATGTACAGAAAGTCTATGACACGGTATGGAGGAATAGGGTCGCGGAAAAAGATGTGGGAAATGGGGATCAGAGGAAAGATGTGGAGAATGATGGAAAATATGACGGAATGTGCGAGAAGTGCTGTCATGCTGGACGGGGAAATATCCAAATATGTTGACATTTTGCAAGGAGTTGCACAGGGATGTACACTCTCACCCAATCTATTCAAGGTATATATTCATGACATGATAGTAGCAGTCGAAGCAGCAAAGCAAGGAGTCAGGATGGGGGAATATACGGCGTCGGGGTTGATGTTTGCGGATGATTTTGTGTTGACATCATAAACACCCGAAGGATCGCAGAAACAGATAGAGAAAGCACTAGAGTACACACGGAAATGGAGAGTGACATCGAACGTAAAAATTTGCGCAGTAGTTGTATGTAACGAAGATAAGGTGAATCCGGTAAGTTTCTAACGGAAGTGGCGAGAAGATGAACTTGTCGATCGTAGACCAATATACGTACCTTGGTGTAGAGATCTCAAAGGATTGCTCTTGGGATGCACACATGGCGAAAGTAATAGGAAAGGGTAAATCACAAGTAGGCAAGATGGATGCGGTCCTAACCGACATGCAACTTGACACTAGGATTAAGATATGTATTTTGATGAATGTGGTTGTGCCAAAGTTGGAGCGTGCAGGAGAAGTATGGGAAGGGGAACGCGAAGTTCGTAAAGCTGCTGGAAACAGTGCAGATGACATCAGCCTACACATACACTAGGATGCTCAAGTACGACGAGTAAATTCAGTACGAAGAGCAGAACTAGGAATGTACCCACTTAAAACAAATAGAGACGTGAGGAAGTTGAAAGGGCAATATAAAGTAAATAATGTGCCAGAAAAGAGGTTGTCAGGCATAGTATCAGGGCTGCATGAGAGAAAATAACAAAAGGGCGAGCTGGAATAAGATGGGATAACGTAGTCGAGAAAATGTTGAAGGATCTAGGGGGAGACGAAGAAGAGGTACTGCCTGTAGAGAAGTTTGGCGGGTACAAGACAGAAGTAAAATAAATGGTGGAAGAGAGGGAAAGGCTAGCGCTAAGAAATAAGGTGAAAGAGGAGAAACACTATTAGAGATAAACGGGGGGTTGAGGGAAGATATTGGAACGAAAAAAGACGTATCTGCACGGCCCAATGGACTACGCGAACTAGTTGAAACTGATATTTCGTGTAGGGGACCTGGTTCTACCAGAAACGAGAAAGAGATATACCAGCACTCGTAGTCGGGAGGAGGAGGACGTGGCTACAGACACGTGCCCGTGTGAAACAACAATAGAGAGTAGGACTCACATACTTGGAGACTGAAATATTCAAGGAGGAACGGGATGCGTTAGAGGAGGAGATGGGGAAATTTGACGTATGTGACATGGAAAAGTTTGGTAGGCTAAGGGAGTAGCAAGAAAACGATCGCTATCCTAGGAGATAGATGTTGGCCGCAGACGGCGAAACAAGACGGGGATAGGATAAGCTAACAGTTATTAAGTGGTATATGGAAGAAGCGTGAAGGCGCCCAAATGTTGGAGGTGTCTTTATTGGGAGTGGGAACGGTGCTCCGTCTCGAAAGGGATGCGAGGTCGATGGTCAAATGACTAAAGCAAGCAACAAATGAGTACGCCCCGCCCCCCCCTCCCCCCCCGGCTCGCCCGCCCGCCCGCCCGCCCGCACCACTACCCCATCGATTTCGTCATCGAATGTTCATCAACAGTTTTAATAGCCATGGTCATGAAGCATTTTCGTAGATAATTTTCGTCAACCAAGATTTCGTCAACCGTTTTTATCAACCATTTTCGCAAGCGTGTTACATCAAACATTTTTGTCAACCATGTTTGCGCAACGACTATTTCATTCTCCCGCAGGTCCTACCAGGAGATGCTGTCGAAGCGGTCCAGACTGCCAGCCTTTGAGATGCGGCGGCACATTATTGACACCGTCCGACGGAGCCAGGTTGTCGTCATCTCCGGAGAAACGGGGTGCGGCAAGACCACGCAGGTGCCTTTCAGTGCCTTTGACAGCGTTTTTTTTTAATGAATTGTAAAATGCAACGGCGCCGGTTGTAGGGCAGAAAGAACATAAATCGTTGGCCACTGAATCGGTCCAGCTCGCAGCTATATATATACTTGTATATATATATTTATGCTATCGAATGATTCGAAAGCAAGAGGGAAATTAACCGAGTAGTCATCTCGAACAAAAGCGATGCGACGACACCACGAAGGTGCCGTTTCGTGTCGTGACGGCGGTTTCATTGTTTCCGGCAGTTGTTCACGAAGTCCTCACAGTTATTTTACCCGAAGCCAAATGTACATATTTGCCGCGAAATAACCCTGAATCGTATTGTACGATGGGCACTGGAATCGATTGAATAGAACCGGAGAAATAGTTGTGTGTCTGTCGCCGGAGCAAGTGGGGACGTTCACTGTTTCCGGCAGTTGTTCACGAAAGTCATTGCAGTTTTTTTACCCAAAGCCAAATATGCATATTTGCCGCGAAATAACCCTGAATCGTATTGTACGATAGGCACTGGAATCGATTGAAATATAAACGGAGAAATAGTTGGGTGTCTATCGCCAGAGAAAATGGGGGCGACAAGATCACGCTTGGGCGTTGCCAGTCGTTGAAGTTTGAAATCACGCGCGTGCGCTACGAACCAGTCCTTGAATACCTTTAAATGTAGCCCCGGAAAATAGTGAACATACTGTAAACCTTTTCCTATTGAAAGGAGAGACGACGTTGTTGAACACCATCAATAGACGCGTTCTTCGATAAAGGTAAGGTAACACTTTTTGGGCCAAGATATTTTCAGAACGACGAGACTCCCTGACCCAAAATCGTCCAAATGTCACCCTCGTTGTGCAAAATTATGTCCTTTACCTGGTGTATCATACCTGGACCACGGGTTTGTTAGTCGGATTGCGCTTTTTTTTTTCTTGCTCTGGAAAAGTCCCTTGTTTTTGGGTGACGAACAGAGCGCCCGAGGCGGGGAGCTCCAGGAAAAGAATGTGGTACCTCTGCCGCCGTAACATATGTCAATACATCGATCCGCCAACGAATCTACCGCTCAAACTAATCAGCTCGCAGACCATCCGATCAGACCGAGCAGACCAAACCAATCGGACTACCCAAACAATCGACCCACCTCATCACCAACAAACCGTCCAACCAATCAATCAACCAACCAAGCAATCAATCAATCAATCAGTAAGCCATTCAGTCAGTCAACCAATCAACCAATCAATCAATCAATCAATCAATCAAACAATCAATCAAACCAACCACCCTATCGATCAATCAATCAATCAATCAACCAATCAACCAATCAATCAACCAACAATCAATCAATCAACTCATCAATCAATCAATCAACCAACCAATCAATCAATCAATCAATCAATCAATCAATCAATCAATCAATCAATCAATCAATCAATCAATCAATCAATCAATCAATCAATCAATCAATCAATCAATCAATCAATCAACCAATCAACCCATTTACGCCGATACCACCCAACCAATAATATCAACGCATGAACCAAACAATCCCAATGAACACCCACCTAACGATCCAAAACCACGAACCAAATCATCCAATTTGATCGTCTCGCCCATCGAGCACCCTACACGTCACCAACCAATCACCCCAAACATCAGTCCAACAAACGTTTTAAAAGGAAATCAGCCATTAACCCTGCCGGCCAACCCCTTCAAACCCAGCCAGGGTCGTTCCTAACGAACGCAACAGTTAACGGTTCCTGGCAACAAGTCACGATTCCTGACATTTCAAAATTCTAAAATGTCACGTTTACAATAAAAAAAACACGTTTTTTCGTTGGGAATCCTGGCATTATTTTCATGTAAATTTTCACAACGATTCAAGAATCAGAGGATTCCTGGCAAATATCACGATTCGTGAAAATGTCTGTTTGTTTTGGTCACGATGCCTGACTTTTTTTTGTGCTCGGTAGGGATGACCCCCAGAAAAGCCATTGAGACTCGCCAATGGGAACGAACCAACCAATCAACCAACCAATCAACCAACGCAGGTTCCCCAGCTGGTGCTGGACATTGAGACTCGCCAATGAGAACGAACCAACCAATCAACCAACCAATCAACCAACGCAGGTTCCCCAGCTGGTGCTGGACGAGATGGTGGAAAACGGCGAAGGGGCCGCGGCGAACGTTATCGTAACCCAGCCTAGGCGTATCTCCGCCGTGGGAGTTGCAGAGAGAATCGCGGCCGAGAAGATAGAGGGTATCGGAGAAACAGTCGGGTGAGCTAAGGTTTTCAATTTTGATCTACAGTAGGAGCCCAGTCTACTGATGATACGTTCGTCTTTTTTTTCGCTCTGCTTTTTTTGTTGCTGTTAAGACTAGTCCACTGCACCAGTAGTGTGTTGTTATTACGGGGGAACCTAGTAAATAGGACCTACGGTGGACACAAAAACCTATATATTAATCTATTTTTACTAACAATATTTGGTCCTATTTACTATCGTCCTCCGTATTAGTAGTACAGTATTTATATTTTTTTCATTTTTTTTTTTTTTTTTTGCTCCTTTCAAAACGACTTTTCTTAGTTTTTGTGTTGCCAGGCGAGACGTATCTCGACCGTGTATAGGAGTTGTAGAGAGAATCACCGCAGATTAATTCGAGGGGATTTGGGAAACGATGCGGTGACCTCGCTATCAGATGTAGTGGGCGTCCCCTGTGGTTCGATAGTGAGCCGCGCAACTGTTGAGGTCGATGTCGTAGGTTCGAACCCCGCAACGGACTCTTACACAAAGTGACAGCCCGAAAAACCCGAAAGTGCGTGTTGGCGAAGTTCGATCCAACGTCGACGAGCATACCAAGCTAAAAAGTGGGAATGCTGAACACTCAGCGTGATAAAGATGACCGGGGGGGGGTGAAGGGACAACACCTGTGACCACTTGTGATCACGGCTTGTCCAGAAGGTGGCTGAGGGTAAAATCTGTTACACGAGCTGAGACTGGAAAGTAAAAAGTGATTACTTGAAGAAAAAAATAAAAGAATGGTCTATTATGAAGTAGGTTTGGTAATGCTTTTGGCCCTTTGTTTCGCTTTATTTCTGATTTACTGCTGTTTCTAGTTTGGTTTGTTTTCCGCCTTATTTTTTTTTTTTTTGTGTTTTGTTTTATTTTGTTTTGCTTTGTTTTGTTTTGTTTTGTTTTGTTTTGCTTTGTTTTGTTTTGTTTTGTTTTGTTTTGTTTTGTTTTGCTTTGCTTTGTTTTGTTTTGTTTTGTTTTGTTTTGTTTTGTTTTGTTTTGTTTTGTTTTGCTTTGCTTTGTTTTGTTTTGTTTTGTTTTGTTTTGTTTTGTTTTGTTTTGTTTTGTTTTGTTTTGTTTTGTTTTGTTTTGTTTTGTTTTGTTTTGTTTTGTTTTGTTTTGTTTTGTTTTGTTTTGTTTTGTTTTGTGTTGTGTTGTTTTGTGTGTGTGTGTTTTTTGTGTGTGTTGCCAGTCGAGACGCGACGTATAGATGTTGCAGATGTTGTCGCCGCTGAGAAATCCGAGGAGATTGGGGCGACCTTCGGGTTGTTTTCGCTATTAGAGTATTTTGAACAAAACTTCTGAACACGTCAGCTGTGAGTTCGGTAAAATTTAGGGCCGATATTCATCTTTGCAAGCTGCGTGGCAACACCTAATTTTGAAGGAGTATTTGTTTGTCTATGTGTCGAGTGTAGTGTTGGGGATGATTTTTGGTTCTTTTTTTGCCGCTACGAGTTGTTTTTGTTTTTCTGTTTCTGGTTTGGTATGTTTTCCTTTTTATTTCATTTTGTATGTTTTGTGTTGCCAGCCGAGGCGTATTTCCGCAGTGAGAGCGGCAGAATCTTCGCGTCCCAGAAGATTGAGGGATGTCGGGAAACTGTGCGGGTGGCTCACTCCGTGCGATTTACGTATAGCCTCCGTGCGTTTGTATTAGTCTGATGCCCCGGACAATAGACAGTTATCCACGCAAAAAAATAATTATCGATCGGATCCTGTTGCAATTTATCGAGGCTGGGGATCCGTTCACAAATTGTCGATCGGTCTGATCATGTTGCAATGTTTTGCATGTTGTTGGAGCATCTAACCCCCCTCTCCTACTCAGCCTCGTAATCCACCCCACCCCCCCCCTCCCCCCCTTATTCATGCCGCCTTATGAACGCCTCCGTTTCATTTTGTAAAATTATTCTAACGGCGTCAGCCGCGAGTTCGACGAATTTACGGTCGATACTCATATGGGCAAGCTGCGTACTACATCGATCGCCCGTTTTGAATATGTTCCATGAGCCAGGACCTAATATAAGAATGCATTGTATTACATTTACCGCGCCATAAAACAATCAACAGGTATCAGATTCGGCTGGAGTCTAAGAGGAGCAGGGCCACCCGACTCCTTCTATGCACGACGGGTATCCTCCTGAGGCGTCTCCAGGTGGACCCCTGGCTGTCATCGGTCAGCCACGTCTTTGTCGACGAGGTGCGGTGGACGTTTTCCTTTTTATGTTTTTTTTTCTTCCTTGGTCTGTTGTTTTGTGAAGTTTTTATCATAAGACGCGACAGAGGTTGCACCTTTTTCGGCGTTTTTTTTTTTTCTTTTCTCTGAATGACGGGGCTCCTTAAGATGCCGCTTTTTGTTTCGTGAGGTGTAGAGCTCCTCAGACAGGCGAGGAGCTCCAGAAAACAAGAAAAAAAAAAAATCATGAATCACGCGGCTTGTACGTGTGTTCGTGTTTGCGTTGCAGTAGCCCCTGTCATGAAGTGTACGGACGATGTTGATCGGCGCACGAGAGGAACCTGGGCTCTGACTTTCTGTTTATCATCCTCCTGCCGTCTCCCCGAATACCGAAAAACCGGCTGGTTTATCTTGTTGATTTGTAAATCACCGCCCCTAAATGGTACCAGGTACATCAGGTATATGTATACCCCCAAAATTAGTAAATCATTAAATTAGTAATTTGGTAATTTAATTGCCCCCTCCCTACAGTATACATAAGCAACCTCCCGCAAATAACACATGGAGTAGTTACCCCCCCCCCATAAATAAGCAAGTAACATTACCGAACTATGACCTCGTTTGGGCTGGTCGGTGTTACTTGCCGGAGCACGTACGCGGTGGCTGGCTAATTTTTCTTCATTTAGTTTTTCGAAGACTTTTGTCTCCCTGTTCAACTTGCGACACCCCCCGGGTCTCGATCCAGCCGCATTCCGAAGGGGAACCTTGTAACTGAACGAAGAAATTAGTTGAATGTTTGTTGCCCCCCCATCCCCCCTCCCCCCCCCCCCCCCCCCCTGCATATGTTTTAGGTGCACGAGAGGGACCTGGACACTGACTTTCTGCTCATTATCCTGAAGGGTCTGCTGGCCAAGCGCCCCGGTCTGAAACTGGTCCTGATGAGCGCCACACTCAACGCCGACATGTTCAGTGACTTCTTCGGAGGTAAGCCAACGACCGGTTCGTGAGGCTGGCGTGTTGTTATCTCGGGATGACCAGTTACTAATGTTTTCGCTCTCTTAAGTGTGACTTTATAGAGCTGCCGTTCGCTCTTGACCCTTTTTTGGACCCGTGTGACTTGGTCATTGCATGGCGGACTTGAAACGTGAGGAGTGCGGTCTTAATTTTTATAGCACCCCTTTATAGCCCCGAAATATCTACCTGTACTAATTTCGAGTAACTTTTTCCCAAACACGAGTTTCCAGTTGTAAAGGCGTTCTTCACACTGTTTTCCAAGTTGTTTTGGTCTCCTGGAAAAGTGGGTGCAATCCTGGATGAGATAAGAGCTGCCGTGAACCTGGAACGACGGCGGTGCACGCCTGCATTGAATTCGTGTACTACCTTTAAGCTGCTGCTGCTGCTGCTTCTGAGGAGGAGCGCCGTTCAACAAGGGGACGCGGAGCTCAAGTATGATACCCGGGTTGATTTTTCTGGCTTGAATTTTGTACCAGGGCATACCGTTCTCAGGAAACCCTCTTGGTTGTAAGTAGTCTGTTCGTGTAGCGACCTCAGAGGTCAGGATTCATTGGCCTATGTATATCATCAAAAAATGTACTCCGGAGTATTATATTTGGTAAACTCTCGGCCGAGGTGTCGTCGTATCACACAGCGTGCAAAGATGAGTGTCGACCACTGACTTTCGTCGAACTCAGACCGATGACAATGGAAGGCCAAAAGTTTGAAATTCCCGAAGATCCCATCCAAACACCCTGCCTAAACGGTCGCCTATGGACCCAATTTGGTAGATTTTTTTTTTTTTACTTTCCAGAATTCCGAGAAAAAACGATTTCTCGCGGCGATCTTGGCCAACATCGGCCTGAAAAATTCTCAAGCAGATCTTGGATTAGACGCTGCGCAATTTCGTGTTCTCCACACACTTCGTTCGACGAAATCAACGACAGCGTTGTGAACTCTGAACGTGGCGAGCTCGTTGGGGGCTCCGACCCCCCCCTTGGTGTACAACGCTCACTCTACGGCCGGTGATCAAGCCTGATCGGTGCCCGCCACAAATCAACACACATTGGGCGGCTGGTGTGTAAAAAACTGAGACAAAAACTCTATCGCCTCCCAACGGGCAAGAAACAGAATTTTGAGTGGATATGACGGAAGACCACAGGACAAAACAAGCAACCTCTCACGCCCTAGGGCATGGATCGAGGTGAACTCTTCGGCGCTGTTACCTACACTCATGTGCCCTTGTCCGGGACGAAGAGGAGTGGCCATCGGTTGTCTCATCTCGAGATCGAAGGTCAATCGTGTTTGGTGGCCAGTGTTGATCAAGGCTTGACGAAAAATATACAAATTGACCTGTTGGACCGCAGGACCCAAAAAAACCCAACATTTTTTTTTTTTCGTAATATATTCCCCGTAGCTACGTTACCCGGAATCTTTCAGCAAACAACCCCCCCAAAAAAATTGCAAAGTTTTTGGCCAAACTATCGGCTTTCCATTGTCTTTTTTTTTCGGAAATGTGAGGAGCGTCGGCTTCAGAGCTCTGCCGTCAAACCTTTCGGGCGGCCCTTTTGATGTTGATCAAATATGTCCTTGGCGGGTCTAGTTATGTCAACATGTGTCGGTTGACGGTCTAGTTTTGTCCCGTCAAGGCCTCTTTAGACGTAATGTACTGGTTTTGGTGTGGAGCGATCGGTCCTTGACGGTTGTCCGTCAGTTTTGTCGCGTCAAGGCCTCTTTCGACGTAATGTATTGGTTTTAGTATGGAGCTGTCCATGACGGTTGTCCGTCAAAAGTCAAGAGTGCCGTCAACCGACCTCTTTGACTTTGATTGTAGCAACCCGACCTAAAAAGTGAGAAGTACACAGTCTTGATTTATATTATAGCCGGTCTTCACATCCGCGCCACCCTCAACGCGGACATGTTCAGTTCACGACAGAGCTGCTGTTCGCTAGTAAACCGTTTTGGACCCTTTTTGACTTGACCGCTGTATGGGGGACTAAACGCGTGAGGACTGCGGTCTTGACCACTGCCGTGCGATTTTATCTCCCCACTAGTTCCGAGTTGTTTTGTCCCCTAAAACGTTGGGTTTTTCTCCACACTATTTCCAAGTTGTTTTGTCCCCTAAAACGTTGGGTTCATTTCCACGCTATTTCCAAGTTGTTTTGTCCCCTAAGACGTTGGGTTCATCTCCACACTATTTCCAAGTTGTTTTGTCCCCTAAAACGTTGGGTTTATCTCCACACTATTTCTAAGTTGTTTTGTCCCCTAAAACGTAGGGTTTATCTCCCCACTATTTCCAAGTTGTTTTGTCCCCTTACACGTTGGGCGCAGTCCCAAAACGAGGTAAGAGCTGTCGGGAACGTTTTTTGGAGACCCTGTTGACTTGATTGTAGTGTTGCGACCGTAAACTTGCCGCGCTTAACGCCGAAATGTTTAAGGAGGCGTGTTACGATGTACGGGTAGGTAGCACTATCTGTTTGGCTGAATCGTCTTCTGAATGACGGGGACGGGGCTCCTTGACCGTTTTATCGCCTTAGTCCCCGACATGGGGAAAAATCATTTGGAGTTAGACTAGGATATCGCCCCGGTGGCGTATCAGGTCATCCTCGAGCCTGGTGTAGATCAGTTTCGTGAGTTCGAGTCCACCCCGAGAGCATACTCGTATAAGTTCGTAGGGACTTTTTCTTGTGCACAAATCGACTTGCGGAAAGCGCGAGAGCGTTAGTTAGCAAGGTTCGATGAACAATCGGGTGTTTGCGTAGATCAAATTATGGTTTGGTCTTGCGAACCAGGCTATTCACCATGTTCATAACCGAATCCGATATGAAAACGCTTGCGAAGACCCACAACACGATTTTCGTTTTTTATGAAGACAAAAAATTCTACGAATTTTCGCCAACACCTCTTAGCCCGTCCTTCGCGACGTACACCCGAACTCAGTCGGGCGCGCCGACGCAGCCCTTCAAATGGAACGGGGGCCTGTATTCCAGCGGGAGCTCGTACCCTCTGTGCGGGCTGGTGCTGCTGCGCCTCCGATTTTTCAGGGAGCAGCTCTACCCGGAGTGCAGGGCATGGGTATGCTGCTGTCTAGGCAGTTGAACAGCGCAGCGTACGCAGCGATCGCGGGTGGGATGCAACAGCATCAACAGCAGCAGGAGCAGCTCCAGCAGCAGCTTCACCAGCAGCACCAACAGGAACAGCAGCAGCAGCATCAGCAGCAATAACAACAGCAGCAATAGCAGCAGCAACCACGGCAGACAACAATGCACCAACCTCTTCCGCCTCCCATCCAAGACTCTACGAGCGCTCTTCCGCGTCTCGGGCCGGGGCGTTGCTCTGCGTCTTCGCTGCTACACAACAACACACGCAGCTGCAACACACGAGGCAAATCGTGATGCGATGGTGATTTCTTGCCAACTTCACGCCGCATATGCAGTGATTTGATTCGCCCGGGGTAACCCGGGTGGTCTTGGCCAACGATATTTTATTCTTTTCGAAACCCAAAAGACCCAAACCCAATCCCAAAATAATCTGGTCTTGAGGGCGTTTTCGGACGATTTTAGGGCGTTTGGGAACTTTATTTTGGGAAGTTGATTATTTTTTGGGACCGGGAGAATAGAAAATGACCAAACCACACCATAATCTGATCTTCGCATACACCATAATCGACGAGCAGTGGGATTGCTGAACCCTATGCGCGATTCAAATCGAAGGCAAGAACCGGGGGGGAGAAGGGACGCCACCTGTGACCACGGCTGTTGTCCAGAAGCTGGAAAGTAAAAGTGTGAAAAAAAAAAGGTTTTGGAGCTGGGAATGGGTTGAACAAAATTCGTCGGAAATTCGTTCTTGTTTCGCACTATGTTCCTTTGTGTGCCTAAGCCGTGGAGTCAGGGGAGCACAGAAGAAAAAAAAAAATCTGTACCCACATTTTTCTCTCATGGAGTCAGGCAGGGAGGTTTTCTAAAAACCAGGTTGAAAAATGTTGTTACTAAGAGGTCCTGTTCTCGATTCGCACAGAAATCACAACGCTCCGGTTTTTTTTCTTCGTTTTGACCTTTCTAGGAGTGTGTGTTATAGTATTGCCCCGCCATTGCCGCCGGGGATTTCGGTAGTCCGTTTCTCGTCTTCCGTTCTCCGTTTGTGGCTTTTGCTTTAGCATTTTCCGTGCAGCTTCGTAGCCTCGCCGGTTACGGAGAGGCGTGGGAGTAGGTTTCGAAGAGCCGCATCTTCGAGACATGTTCTAGACCGTGGTGCTTCCCCGAATCTTCCATCTTTCTGCATATACTTCGAAGTACGGCTCATCGGGGTGGGCTGGTGTTATGTTACCCTGGGAGCCTAGCAAGATGCAGCATCTAGGGCACGGGTATGGTAGAAAAGGGTTTCACGCGCCTTTGAAGGCATGTGCATGCAGGAGGGGATGATGCATTTGCCCCATGGGCTCGCAACGCGTTGGGCTGTTTAGTTCTATCCATGGCTTGTGGGACTACAGCAGTACAGGAGCTTATATAATACCAGATACGAGTGAGTGGCCAACGCGGAACCTGCCTAGTACAGAGACCTGCGAGAGGGTGAGAGGGTGGCCTGTGTCTGGTAAAGAGCCCGTGATCTTATATGTGGCTCCGTTTTCTCTTGTTTGTGTGCTCCCCTGGTCGCGTAGCACGTTTTTTTTTTTGTTTGTTTTCCGAAACAGCCTTTGGGTGGGGTACAGAGCTCCTCAAGCCAAGAAGCTTGCAAGAGGAAAATCAATGGTTGGTGCACCTTTGCCGTACATGGCATTCGTCTCAATTCTCATTTTCTCGGAGGCAGGCCGCCCACGGTGGACCTGATCTCCCAACGCTAATCCCGCATCCGGAAGCTCCCCCCCCCCCCCCCCCATCTCCTACTCTCTCTACCCCCCCCCCCCATCTCCTACTCTATCTCCACCCCCCCCCCCCCATCTCCTACTCTATCTAACCCCCCACCCACCCCATTTCCTACTCTCTCTATCCCCCCCCCCCCCGCGCAATCCCTGCCTGGTCGGTGAAAACCCGACGTTACGTTCCCTCCCCGGCATGGCCGGGATGCGAGGGTCAATGGTCATGTATGTCTGACTACGGATAAGCATGAAAGGAATGCACCCCCCCCCCCTACAATGCCGTGGTTTAAAAACGCCCACGGTGAAAACCATGGACAGGACCTCACATGTAGGCCCGTGGTTCCTGAACGCCGTTAGGCAAGCTCGTGGTGGAAACCCCGGGGAGATCCTATGGAAACCTCCTACTCCCTCCCCCCCCTCCCCCCACGCGCCCACCCATCCCGTTAACGTGAAAACCTTTTATCCTCCTCACGCAACCCCCCCCGCCCGTCTATTCTCGCCGTATAAAAAAACGCGTCCAGGCGCGCCGGTGGTGGAGATCCCGGGGCGGGCCCACCCAGTAACCCCTTTCTATCTTGAAGATATATTAGAGCGAACCGGTTACATGGTGGATCCAAAGGGGGATTTTGCTTTTAAGGGGAAAGGAGGCGGTGGGGGCGGAGGCGGAGGAGGGGGAGGAAGGGGAGGTATGAAGCCGGGAGATTGGGAGTGTCCTTCGTGCGGGAACAACTGCTTCGCTAGCAAGTCGGTTTGTAACAGGTGAGGTGGGAGGGTGGGGGGTGTACTCGATATTCATGAATGGCCGTAGTCGTATGACCATAGACCCTTACATCCCCACTATGCCGGGACGGAGCACGTCGGGTTTTCACCGACCAGGCAGGCATTGCTTGTACCAAGCGCGAAGCGCCGTGCACATGAAGGATGAGCTGCATCCTGCTGGGAACCGCTCGTTAGGCGGGATTGCATGTGGATGACAGCTGCAGCTGCAATGAGTTAATTGAATTTCCGGTATGTCCACTTCCAGAGACAGTACTGTGTGTTTAGCGGGGGTGAGCCCCCCCCTGTATTTAGGGACTTTTTCTTGTGTCAAAATTGACTCGCGGAAAGCGCGAGAGCGTGAGTTCTCACCTAATTCGATAAAAATCAACAAGCGATGGGAATCCTGAACTCTCTGCCCGATAAAATGAAGGCAGGGGGGGGAGGTGTACTCGATATTTCATTCATGGCCGTAGTCGTATGACAATGGAGTACGCGTACTCATGTGTTGCTTGCCTTAGTCATTTGACCATTGACCACGCATCCTTTTCGAGACGGAGCACCGTTCCTACTCAAATAGAGACACCTCCAACAATCCAGTACGTGGGGGGGGGGGGAAAGAAAGGACACCTGTGTTATTTTTCTCTTTTGTCCAGAAGCTGGAAAGGGGGGGGGGGGGCAAGGGAGGTGAGGCGGGGGGGAGTGGAAACCCACGATAAGAGAGGGGTAGCACTCTGGTGGAAACGCCTATGACTGAGTTTTTTTTTCCCCCTTTACTTTTTTCTCGTTGTTTATCAGGCTGCTCTTTTCCCCTCACTATCGGTTTTGGGCAGAGGGTACCCGCCGCAAAACAGAATCTCTTTTTTTATATATGTGCGCTCGGAACCTACCCGACTTTTCGGGCCGACCATTCGGGTACTGGCCGTGTCGACGACCGGGCAACTTGATACAGTGGATACCCCGATTTAAGCGGTCCCGAGTTGATAAGAGCATTCGGGAGTTGAGGGCGGTCTATTCGGCATGTCCCGCCTATACTAAAGGCTATATATTTCCCACTATACACAGAAAAGAGCGCTTTGTAGTTAACCCCTTTAACACTGGAAACCCGTTTTGGGGACAAAATTACCTTTGATTTTGTATAGGGAGGGGATTGGGGGCTCTAAAAGGGTGAAGGGCGTATGTTTCGGCTTGTCACGGGCCGCTCTTAAATCGGGGTAACCCACTGTATGTGTGATGCCTGCGTAGTGTGCCGGATACCCGGACACCGCAAAAATATACCAGGTATTTTAAAGCTCGTTTTTTATTTAGCGGCGCGAAGCGTCGGGCTTGAGTGGAGCATTATGCTAGACTACTGCGGTGGATTTCATTTTCATGGTACGTTTTCTTTTTTTTTTTTTTTTTTTTTCGCCTCGTCAAAGGTGTGGTTCCCGCAAGGCGGCCGATGGAACGGGGGACGGAGAGTTTTCCATTGCGAGGAGGGGGAGGGTGTATCCCCGATTTTTAACGATTTGTTTAGTTTGTAGGTAGGGTCGCTTTTGACGAAGGCAAAAAGTCACGAATCCTGACAATATGTTACGATTCTTGACGTTTTGAAATGATGAAATGTCACTTTTTCGGAATCCTGACATCTTTTTTTTTATTGGAAAATGGAGAATGTCGAAACGATTTTAAAGTTAGGATTTCTGACAAATATCGGGATTTTTGAAAATGGCACGCTTTTTTTTTTGTCACCGTTCCTGACTTTATTTTTGTTTGTCTTCGTTAGGAATGGCTCTTATAAATACGATACTTGTATTAATGCATTTATATTATTGTTATTATTGTTGTTGTTGTTGTTGTTGTTGTTGTTGTTGTTGTTGTTGTTGTTGTTGTTGTTGTTGTTGTTGTTGTTGTTGATGTTGTTGTTGTTGTTGTTGTTGTTTTTGTTGTATTATTTGTATTTGTATTTGTATTTGTATTTGTGTTTGTATTTTATCACTAATTGTCAAGGACGTCAGCCGTGAGTTCGACGAATTTCAGGTCAATACTCATCTTTGCAAGCCGCGTTGTTGGTACTCGTAATCTTCCATATGGGTGATTTTTCATTGTAATTGGGAGGTGTCCTATTTTTTGTCCGCTATAATGGTAACTGTTGGTTTTCAAACTTTAGGTGGGGAATTTTGAGCTAGGTAAAACATCACATCTATTTTATAAATTTATTACTGTAGTTTCCACTATACTGCTCTATCATATGTGTGGTAGGCGGTTTATTTTGTTTTTTCTCCCCCCGGCTTTAATATCGGGAAGAGTACGAACACAGAATATTATATGTTATCTATATGTTGCTCTTAATACAGCATTCGAGAGTTAAAGTCAGCTACTCCCACCCCCAAAAAAATAAAAACTCTGTGGGGCACGGACCCACGGTTCCAAATTGATACGCTGTCACTCTAATATTTAAATACATGTACTATATATATTTTCGGGACGTCAGGTGTGAGTTGGACGAATTTCAAGTCAGTACTCATATTTTGAATCTGCTTGCTGGTACTTGTACTATGCTATGTGGGTGAAATTTTTTCGGGAGGGGTCCTTTTCTTTTATCAACAAATGTTTTTCTCCACTACATTGATTGGTGTTATTATTTTTACTTTTTTAGGTGGGGAATTTTGAAGTAATCTATCATGTCTATTTTATGAATATATTTCTGTAGTTTCCACTATAATACTCTACCATGTGTGTGGTGGATGGTTTACGGGTGGATGGCTTGGTCCTTGTGGTTACGTGCGGAAGTAAGTTTTCTCTACCTGGGCGTGGTTTATATTATTATTATTTATTTTATTTTTCACTATAGTGGCGGGTTTTGGTAGTATGAAGACAGTAGTAGTGATCTGTTGTGTTTGTGTATTTGTATTTGTATTTGTATTTGTATTTGTGTTTGTGTTTGCGTTTGTATTTGTGGTTGTATTTGTGGTTGTATTTGTATGTGTATTTGTATTTATATTTGTGTTTGTGTTCGTATTTGTATTTGTATTTGTATTTGTATTTGTATTTGTGTTTGTATTCGTGTTTGTATTTGTATTTGTATTTGTATTTGTATTTGTAGTTGTATTTGTATTTATATTTGTAGTTGTATTTGTAGTTGTATTAGTAGTTGTAGTTGTTGTAGTTGTATTTGACCTTGTATTTGTACTTGTATTTGTACTTGTATTTGTATTTGTATTTGTATTATTATAGGTGACGACTTTGAAACAGAGTAGTTCGTACTTCATTCTAAGTACGTGGTTCTTCTGTATATTTCTTTTAATTTGTCTTGCCTTTTCGCAGGTGTGGCTCCCGCAAGCCCGACGGAGCGGGGGGCGGAGGGTTTTCCATGGGAGGAAGGGGAGGGGGGGCGGGGGGGCAAAATGGAAAGCGGCCGGGGGATTGGGATTGCCCGAGCTGCGGAAACAACTGCTTCGCGAGCAAATCGACGTGCAACAGGTGGTTATTATTTTTTTTTTTTCGCGAGTTTTTTTTTTCTTTGTTTTTCGTTTCACCAGCATTTTTTTTTTTTTTCTTTATATACTTCAGCTGTGAGATCGAAAACTTTTTTAAAAACAGTCATATTTGTAAGGTTATGTTGCTAGTTTTTTCCATTGTGGGTAACCAGGATTATTGGTGGGTAACAGGTACCTGGTATTTTTTCATAGGGCTGTTCACGGGTCAGGATCTGACCTGGGGGTCAGCCGATGAGGTAATCACACTCTCGTGGGTAGAATTGGGTCGGGTCGGGTCGGGTCGGGTCGGGTCGGGTCGGGTCGGGTCGGGTCGGGTCGGGTCGGGTCGGGTCGGGTCGGGTCGGGTCGGGTCGGGTCGGGTCGGGTCGGGTCGGGTCGGGTCGGGTCGGGTCGGGTCGGGTCGGGTCGGGTCGGGTCGGGTCGGGTCGGGTCGGGTCGGGTCGGGTCGGGTCGGGTCGGGTCGGGTCGGGTCGGGTCCGGTCGGGTCGGGTCGGGTCGGGTCGGGTCGGGTCGGGTCGGGTCCGGTCGGGTCGGGTCGGGTCGGGTCCGGTCGGGTCGGGTCCGGTCGGATCGCGTCCGGTCGGGTCCGGTCGGGTTGGATCCGGTCGGATCGGGTCCGGTCGGGTCCGGTCGAGGCGGGTCGGTCACTGTGACCCGGCCCTACCTTCTACAAGTGACCCGCCCCGAGAAAGCCGTGCTTTTTCTCGAGGTTTTTGTACTTTGCTATTTCATACCTGGTATAACGGTCCACAAACCTGTTGTATCTTTGTGCGTTTTGCAAATATCTAAGTTCTGGCTTTTGTCATCAACAGTAACCAGGTATACCAGTACAGTACGACCGGCTACCTGGTATTGTTGTTTATTTACTTTCACATTGTATTCGCTGTGAATATAGTTAACTTGTTTACTACCAGGTATACAATAATACTATTATTTACCTGGGGTGAACATTGGAATACACCTTAGTTCGACCCGATGAACCCGTTCATCCTTTCCGTGTGGATTTCCTGTCGTAGGTGCGGCGCATCCAAGAACGCTCCCAAGAATGCTCCTGCCATCGCTCCGGCGAACGGTCCTGGGATCATTCCTGGCGACGGTAAAGGACCCCCCGCGGTGCCGGAGAGGCCGACAATGGCGCAGATCAAGAAGCGGTACCGAGGTTTCAGCGACCACGTGCACCAGAGTCTGTCGGTGAGAGATTTTGGAGGTGGTGGTGGTGGTTGTGATGGTAGTGGTGGTGGTGGTGGTGGTACCGGCAATGGGGGACGGGAGAGGGGGAAGAGAGGGGCGAGGGGGAGGGGGAAGGTATATTGTGGGAGGGGGGGGGGAAGAGGGAGAAGGGGGGTGTAGTTTGGGTGATGGCGGTGGTGGTGGCGGTGGTATTCTTGGGGGAGTGGGGGGTGGGGGCGTAGTGTTGTTGTTGTTGTTGTTGTTGTTGTTGTTGTTGTTGTTGTTGCTGTTGCTGTTGTCGCTGTTGTTTCTTGTGTATTCATGTTTTGGTCGTGTTACTCTTTGTCGTCGTTGTTGCTGTAACTTATCGTATTTGTTTGTGGTGCGGATGGAAACTATTTGGAACTACTAACTTTTTACCGTGTTTACAACCTATCATTTCGTTGGTCCCCTTGTTTTGGGGCGAATCCAGTGATGAATTGTGAACTAGCAATACTTCCTAGTGTTGGGCTTTATGAGTGAATTGCGCGGTTTTGTCTTTTTTTTCAGTTCTTGTTTTCGTTTTTGTCATTTATAACTTTTGCCACTACCCTTTTTTAGTGTTGGACCTAAGGATGAATATGTAAGTTCGACGCTTTTTTTTCGTTGTCCTTTTTTTTTGAATGGTTTTGATTTCTTGAAACAGGTTGTGGACGAGGAAGTGATCAACTACGAGGCGATCACCAGCTTGTTGGAGTACATCACCATGAACTTCGAAGAGGGTGAGCTCAATGTTCCTATGGCGACGGTGGGTGATGGTGGTGGTGGTGGTTGTGGTGGTGATGTTGGTGTTGGTGCCGTTGGTCGTGTTTGTGTTGGTGTTGGTGTTTGCGTTGGTGTTGGTGTTGGTGTTGATGTTGGTGCTGGTGATGATGATGACAAGAGTTTTGTCGATAGGAGTGATGATGGTGATGGCGACGATGAGAGTGATGCTGCTGCTGATGATGATGATGATGGTGATGGCTACGATGAGAGTGATGCTGCTGCTGATGATGAAGATGATGATGAGGACGATGATGACAATAGTGCTGACTAATATTACGATGAGTTTTGTGATTGTCACGATGATGGTGACGACGATGGCAATGAAAATGTCATTAATGGCGATGACGACGATGATGCGGATGGTGATACGACGGCGAGGATACTGATGTTATAACCGAGTAGACTCCTTGGGTGCTCCAACGTACATGCCTTACCATGCACGCCTTTTCCCCACTCTGCTTGGGTCGTGACGGTGAAGGCGCCATCTTGGTGTTCCTGCCTGGGCTGGCCGAGATAACTAAGATGCTGGAAGCCCTGGCCAGCAACCCTCTGTTCAACGACAAGGTGCGCTGCCCGAAACATATGATTTGTATGAGTTGCATGATTTGTATGTGCTTTTTAAGTTTTTGAAGCGTTAGTCGTTTTGTCGGCGTAGCTCTCCTTCATGCTGCACGAGAAGACGAGACGTGGGTCTCTGTATGACTTGGATAAGTGTGTGTGTTTTCCGATTTCTTGTGATTTGTATGATTGGTACCAGGCATGATGTTGCGGGTTTGTGTGACGTTGTTTCATGGTATAGCGTAGTGCTCAAGGTTCTGCGTATCTCTGAAGAAGCAGCGGGTGTACCCGTTAGCCTGTGTAGTTTGTATTTTTTTTCATATTGGTTGTATGTTTTGTACTTCCTCCGACACATAAGTGAAGCCGGTTATGTTTACACGGGCCCTTGGCCGTGTCCGGTGCCGTTGGCGATGATATGGTTGTTTATTTTTTGTCATTTGTTGATTTAAAACCCCCTTTTTTTTTTCTTTTTTTTTCTTCCTCATGCAGCCTTCTGCATGGGCCGACGGCCGAAAAATAAACAGTCCGCCGAAAAAAGGATGTGTACCTTTTTCAGGGGCGGAAAAAATATAAATAAGTAAAAAAACCCAAGATTCGTCCCCACTGTCACGTGGGTGCTATTAATAGGTGGTCCCACGCCGCGCTGAAGGCTTCCGCGTCGTGTTTTACCACCCTTTCCAACGCCCTGGCTTTCTGCCGTTCCTTCTCCCCGGTATAATCCACATGGAAGTCGTTATCGCCTATTATTTTCTATCGAACCGAGAAGGTAATTGTGACGATTAGAAACCTATTGGCTAAGAAACGTAACCGTACGCTGATCGTTTGGCCCGTGGAGCTCTTCGTGGCTTGTAGACAGCCCTTCGAAAACCGAAAAAATCCAATCTCATCGACAGCTTTTTTTTCTAGCCGCCTATTTGGATAATTGTGATGATACATGAAGCAGCGGTTTACCTACATCAGGTAAGGGGTGCTGCCTTTGTGTTGAACCGTGTGTTGAAGCCTGTATGCTTCTTTCACTGTTTCTTTTTTTTGTTTGATGGTTTTTTTCTCGCACTTTCTCGGGCCTGCAGAAGCAGACGCGGGTGGCACCCACCCCACGGCTTTTACCGTCTATATCTCGGTGCCGTGAAAGATGTTCGATGTGCCCCCCGGATCTTTTTTATTTTGTACCAGGTATGATTTACTGTTTTACTTTTTGTATGTTTTTTCCCCATGAAATTGTATGATTTGTATGATTTTCGATTTTTTTTTTTTTTCATCATGATGTATAGACTATGTTTGTTTTGTACGCATTTAATCGCTGTGCTTGATTTGTTCACGTGTGATAAACTCTCCGGCCTGCGGGACAAGGCGCGGGTAATGGTGAATGCTCTTCGTTTTTTTTTTTTTTTTTTTCTTTTTTTTTTTCAATCTTCATATTATTTTGATGATTTTTCAATGTACAATTTAACGTGCGCGCTCGTCCTTTTCGCGACTTGATACATTCTCGGGGGGCTTGCAGGAGAAGACGCGAGTGCACCCGCTGCACGGCTCACTGTCCACCTCCGAGCAGAAGACGATCTTCGATGTGCCGCCCAAGGGGGTGAGGAAGATCGTGGTGTCGACTAACATCGCAGAAACCTCCATCACCATCGAGGACTGCGTCTTCGTCGTCGACAGCTGCAGGGTCAAAGGTTAGGGAGAGGGGTGACGGGTAGGGGAGTGGAGGGGGGGGCAAGGGATGGGGGGGGGGGGGGGGGGCGTACTCGTTTGTTGCTTGCCTTTTGATCGTTGACCACGCATCCCGTTCGAAAAAGGTGGGGGGGGGGGGGCTCTTTTTGGGATTGAGTTACCATTTTTTTTGAGGATTTTATTTTGGTGACGTGTGTGGATGGGGTTTGTGTTATTCTGGTTTTATACTTCTGTGTTTTTGCTGCGTTTGTTGTGTTTTTGTTTTCGGTTGTTTCTGTGGGAGCTTGTTTATGACATTGTAGTTGTGAATCCTCCCCCCCCTCATCCCTTCCCCTCCCCTCTCCGCCTCCCCTCACGCCCCTTCCGGATGTATGTTGAAAACTTAACTACTGTTATCAGAAAACCGGTTTGACGACGCCAACATGATGCCCATGCTGCTGGAGTGCTGGGTTTCCAAAGCATCGGCCAAGCAGAGGAGGGGACGCGCGGGACGAGTGCGACCGGGGGTGTGCTTCCACATGTGCTCTTCGGGCACGTTCGAGGACACGCTCAGCGAGTTTCAGGTTAGTCGTTGCATGGGGGTTAGGGAAGGTTTAAGGCCGGGGAGGTTGGCGGGTTAGATACAGCTTGGTAAGGGCTAGACCGGTCGCCCCGGTGGCGTATCAGGTTATCCTCGAGCCTGCTATAGGTCAGTTTCGTGAGTCCGAATCCCCCCGAGTGCATGCTCGTATAAATGCGTGGGGACTTTTTCTTCGTGCACAAATTGACTCGCGGGAAGCGCGAGAAATGTGAGTTAGCAACACTCGATGGAAAATCGACGAGCAGTGGGATTGCTGAACCCTATGCGCGATAAAAATTGAAGGTAAGTAGAACCGGGGGGGGAGAAGGGACGACATCTGTGACCACGGCTTGTGCAGAAGCTGGAAAGTAGATGTGTGTGAAGACAAAAAGAAAAAAAAAAGAGAGAGCGCGCGCGCGGGGGGGGGGGAGGGGGTAACACTCATTTCATGCATGGCCGTAGACGTATGACCGCTGAGCCTCGCACCCCGACGATGCCGGGACGGAGCACGTCGTTTTTTTTTCACCGACCGGGCAGATACCGCGTGCACCAAGCGCGAAGCGAAGCGCTGTGAGGTGTTGGGCGTGTGGTGTGCGTGCATGGTGACCTGCACTAAGCTAAGAACCATTTCTCCCGGCGGACTTTCCGCGTCTTGTGCGTCCTTTCTTGCATATGGATGACAGCTTCGAGTAAAGTAATTTTTTGTGTCCTGGTGTGACCCACGTCCTGAGACAGCGGTGGGGATACTACGTAACTGCCTCGTGGGTTGTCTTACCGCATGTGCACTACGTGGTGTTATCCCCCCGTGCGCGGATTTAAGAAGATTTTCCACCCCGCTCAGTATGATGTAGCTCGACCATCGTCTCGGTTACCACCAAAACCCGAAAACGAAAAAAAAAGACGCCGACCTGTCTGTCTAGCTCACGTGGGAGGGGCGGGCGGGATAGAGAAGGGGGGGTGCGTGATGTGCTTCCGCATGTGTTCATCGGTAACCTTTGAGGGCATGCTCGACCGTCACAGATTCTGCTTAATTGCTTTTTGTCCCTCACCCCCCCCCCCCCCCCCCTCCCCCCGAATGCGCGCCATTTTACAGTTGCCGGAAATGCTGCGAGTC
This sequence comes from Undaria pinnatifida, assembly GCA_012845835.1. Taxonomy (NCBI): domain Eukaryota; class Phaeophyceae; order Laminariales; family Alariaceae; genus Undaria; species Undaria pinnatifida. Next base: position 10,364,142 of record JABAKD010000001.1, read on the forward strand.
AGCCTTGACGACATGGTGCTGCAGATTCTTCTCCTTGATAAGGGAGATCCTGCGGAGTTTTTGGCCTCCGCGGTCAACCCACCTACGGAGCTGTCGGTGACCAACTCCATCAAATACCTCTGCGAATTGCAGGTGACAGATTGGGCCATATCGATGCCATTTTTGTTGTTTTTGTTGGCCCAAACAATTGGGACTCATGAGGTACCTCAACCGCGAAACATATTCGTTGTATATTCGCGCAACTTTTTTGTTGCTTATTGCATTTTTTTTTAGAAGGTAATCGCTTTTTACTTTCCAGCTGAACTCGCAAGAGGTGTTATTGTGCCCTCGGCCACACTCTGGACAAGCGGTGGTCGCCGGTGTCTTCCCTTCTCCACGGGTAAGGGTGCGTGCCTTCATTTTTTATCGATCACGTGGCTCGGCATTCCCACTCATCAGTTTTTTATCCTCGTCGATTTTTCATCTAAAAATTCGCCAACTCGCGGTCTCGTACATTCGAACTGTCAACCATTGTGTAGCACAGAGTCCCTTTCGGGGTCTGAAGCCACGGTATCGACCTCAATAGTCGCTCGGCTAACTCTTGAACCACGGGGGGCGCCGTAGCAGTAGATACATGACCCCCCCGTATGATAGATTACCCCCCTCCCCCTACGATAGATTACCTCCCCCTATGATAGATTTCGCCCCCACCCCCCCGTGATAGATTACCCCCCCCCCCCTCCCCCCCCTACGATAGATTACCGCCCCCTATGATAGACCCCCCCCCCCCCCGCTACGATAGATTACCCCCCCCCTATGATAGACACCCGCCCCCCACCCCCCGCTACGATAGATTACCCCCCGCTACGATAGATTACCCCCCCCCCCCCCCCTATGATAGATTACCCCCCCCCCCCCCCCCACGATGGAATACTCTCCGCCCCTTGTGTTGGTTATTTTAGCTTGGCAGGCCGCCCAGCTAGGCGAGGAGAGAAAACCCGTTTTGACGGTTGACGTACAGAGGGGCTACTTTAAGACCGGAATATTTCTGGCTCACGGGGAAGCTGGACGGTGGACGTAACCGTGATCCGATGCTGGCTTACTTGTTGGTAATTGCAGCACGTACACCGCTCATGCATCCGTATACAACGGCAGCTAGCTAGCGCTGCTGGAGTAGTAATGGGGATTGCCGTTAGGGACAGCTCGCGCTATCGCTAGCACGGGAGCTGAAGGGCATGCCGGCAAACCAGCTGGATTGCGAATGCCATTTTAGTTAAATCGACACACGGTGTGTGTGAAGATGCGTGGAAGTGGTAGCGAGCGTAAGCTTTTTTTTTTTCCCCCCATCCGCCGGGGGACAAAAAACAAAACAAAAAAAAACGAAAGAAAACAATGGTTGACGCCGCCCACCTCTGGTATTGTTGTTGTATCGGTACTGTTAGTATCAAAGTGGTAGTAATGGAGCGTCTGCGCCAACGATTTTTTTTCGAGGAAAAAAACTCATCCATGGATCTATTACCGGCCACTCATCACTATCCGTAAGCAAATTTGCCCTAGTGTGCGTGAGATAGTCATATTTGGGAAGGAAGTTGCAGTAGAGCCATATGTGAGAGATTGGAGATTCGACCGCTGCACTTTTTTTTTCCGAACACTCTCCGGACGCTTTGGATTGGCCAAGCTTGCTTGCCCCGAGAGTGTCCTCGGTGTCTGCCGGCGGGGTTTCGCTAGAAGAAAGCATGCTCCTGCTTCCTTGCCGCGTATTGCTGCATGCTTCTGTCGACTGCCTGCTGCTGCTGCTGCAAGCGCTGCTGCTGCTGCAAGCGCTGCTGCAAGCGTGTGCAACAAACAAGCGCTACTGGATGCAAGCGTTGCTGCTGCTAGCAAGCGCTAGGCTGCTGCGACGCAAGCGTAAGCAAGCGCTGGTACAAGCGCTGCTGCCGCTTGATGCTGCCGCTGCTGCTTGGTGGTGGTGCTGCTGCTGCTCCTGCTGCAATCGTGCGCACGCTATCCGCCACGCCCGTGATCTTCGCAGCTACGATGCCTTGTCCACGGTTGACCCTTGCTTGGTCGCCATCGAAGAAGAGAGGACAGACGACGAGAAAATCGCCAGGGCCATGTTCCCGTTGTGGCGGTGTTGATTGCTGCGAGTGTCGTGGAGCGCAGGATAGACCGCACTTACTTCTGCTTGTTGGTGCTTGCTGCATCTAGCTTCTGCATGCTTCTGCTGCTGCTGCGGCCAGGTCCTGCTGCGCCGATGCTACGCGGCTGCTCGTCCTCGTGCACATGTCGGTCTGCTGGTGCTGCAAGCGTTCCGTTTTCTGAAGTAAGAATCCAACGCATCGCATTTCTTCGCTATCGATTGTGCGCACGGCGGAAGGTCTTCAGGCATGACTTATGTTTTCGACGGAATCACGTGTAAGAGCTAAAATTGTGTAGACGCAGACACTCTAAATATGTCGTTTTTTAACTATTAGCTCTAAACTCGATTGGACTGGTCGGTGTCACTTGTTGGGCTGGCTAACTGTTTTTTCTCCACTGTGTAGTTTTTCGGAGTTTTTCCCCCCTTTTCAACTTTCGACCCCCCCGGACTTTCGTTCCAATCTTATTCCGAACGGGAAGCTTGCACATGCTCTTCGATCGGAAAACTATGGACATACACGAAGGTGTGTACACGCCCGCCCCCACTCCTATTTTAACTACGAGTGTTACTTTTATTTTTAAGCACGCCCCCCACCCCGATTTTTTTTTCTTTCTTGGTCTTGCAGGCCACCCAGCTAGACGAGGAGGAGAAGCCTGTCTTGACAGCGCTGGGCTTCCATCTCGCCACCCTCCCGGTGGAGCCGCGGGTCGGCAAGATGATGCTGTACGGTGCCATCTTTGGCTGCGTTGAGGCTGCGGTGACCATTGCCGCCGCCATGAGCTGCCGCAACCCGTTTGTGGCGCCCTTCGACAAGTGAGAGAGGGTTTGATATCGATCAACCACTTTTCGGACAAACCCCCGAGTTCAACCGACCAAACCCTACGCGAACCAACCCAACCCAAACCGAACCGAAAAACCAATCACAATGATGACAAGATACCAACCGTCCAATCAGAGACGCTTGCTAGAGGTATACCTTTTTTTGGCGAAAATGTTTTGTGCATGGCGGGGCTCCTTAACCCAAAATCGTCGAAAATGGACATTTATTTTTGCGTGATGATTCTCGTTGTGTACCTAGGCCACCGGGTTTTTCATCCGGTACACGTACTTGTAGCAGTTTTCATTTTTTCTTCTCCAAATCAGTTTTTTGGGAGAGTTCTTGAGCTCCCAAATTGAGGGGTAGTATTAAGAAAAAATAGTGGAGCACCTCTATAGTAGCACGCGTCCAGAACCATCTAACCATACCAACCAATTTGTGTGTGTGTTTTTTTCAGGCGCGATATCGCGGATGAGACTAGGCTGACCTTCACCCGAGCTGACCCTGTCCGATCACTTTCACGCTCCCCTGGGACACAAGGCAACACAATCCAACCCGACCCAATCCAACCCAACCCAGCCCAACTCAACCCAACCCAACCCAACCGGACCCAACTCAACCCAACCCAACCCAACCCAGCCCAACCCAACCCAACCCAACCCAACCCAACCCAACCCAACCCAACCCAACCCAACCCAACCCAACCCAACCCAACCCAACCCAACCCACCCAATCAGAACAAAGTAACATATACCAACTGCCCAATCAGACCTATTCAACCCATCTAACCAACCAATCGAAATCACGCAGGACCCAATCAAAACAATGTAACATATACCAACCGCCCAATCAGACCTATTCAACCCATCTAACCGACCAATCGAAATCACGCAGGCGCGATATCGCAGACGAGGCAAGGCGGACCTTTCTCGTTAGCTCGCCCCGACCACCTCACGCCCAAGCACCCAACCAAACCAGCCCGTAATCAACCCTACCAATCAAAGCAATAGCACAAAGCCAAAACCGTCCAATCAAATCAAACAAACCAACAAAATCGACCCATCACAGGCGCGATATCGCGGACGAGGCCAGGCGGAGCTTCGCGTTAGCTCTCTCCGACCACCTCACGCTCCTCAAGGCCTTCGACGGCTGGCGCTTGGCCAGGGGGTGTGGCTCGAGGGCAGAGCGAGAATACATCAGGGACCACTTCCTGTCTAGGCAGACGCTTGTCATGGTGGAGGAGATGAGGAGGCAGTTTCGGGATCTCCTGAGGGATATTGGTTTTATCGAGAGTGAGTGAGAGAGATTTTTTTCTTTTTTTTCGTACGTGTCTTTTTTCTTCTGATATCATTGTTGTTGTTTTTTTTCAGTTTCTTGTGTCAGCTTTTTTCTTGTAGCATTTAGTTTACGTTTTTTTCACCTTTTTTCATGTGGAAAGAGCAGGGATGGGCACTATACAATATGGAATGACGCCTGGGTAGCAGGTGCGGAGCGAGGGGAGAGCGAGGGTACGTCAGAGGCGACTTTCATGTCGAGATAGGCGCTGGTCATGGTAGAGTTGAGGAAGCTTCTCCGGAGGGAGTCTTCTCAGGGGTATACCTGGTACACTTTATCGAGAGTGACTTGTTGATGCGAATATATATATGTATACTTTAATTTTCATGTTGCTTCGAGTTTTCGCTACACGTTTTTTTTTTTGTTGCCCTTTTTGTTGTCTGCTTGGTTGTAAAGAGGGAAAGAGAATAACAACCACTCTACGTATATCGCAGTCACGACCTAAGTCGTATATGCCATTTGACCAGCAATATGTAGCCGTCCGTGCTTGTCTCGGATTGTCTCCCCCCCCCCACCTCCTCCTTTCCTCCTCAGGCGGCAGAGGCAGCAGTGGAGGTGGTGGAGGCGTCTACGGCAGGAACAGCAACAACAACAACAACCAGGTGGAGCACTCGAGCAACATCAACGGGGGTAACATCCAGTTGATCAAGGCCGTCGTTTGCGCCGGGCTCTACCCCAACGTGACAGTAGCCCCGCCTACTCTCTGCTCCAACTCCTCTGCCGCTAACGCATCTGGCAAGGCTGGGGGTGCTAAGGGGGGAAAGTCGTCTGGGGGAGGGGCAGGAGCCGGAAAGACCGCGGGAGAGGTGAGAGAATGAGAGGATACCGTAGAGCACACGTGCACCAAGGATTTGAGAGCTGTTTTTATCCATCTGCGGAGGGGGGCGGGGAGCGGGGGGCGGGGGGAGGGGTTCTCACTTCATGCCTATACGCAGTCTTATGACCATTGACCCTCGCATCGCTGCAATGCCGGAATGGAGCACGTCGGTTTTGTTTGTTTCACCGACCAGGCAGACATCGCGTGCACCAAGCGCGAAGCGCAGTGAGGCGTTCGCCGAGTCGCATGAAGGGTGAGCTGCGTTCTGCTAAGAACCACTTGCGAGGCGGACTTCCGCTCCCTGTGTGTGCTGTCTTTGCAAATCGGACGGCAGCGTCGAATTAATTTAGTTGTGTTCTGGTGTATCCCGATTGCAGGCGGGGGGGGGGGGGGGGGGGGGGGGGGGGGCATGAGGAACGAAAGCGGTCCCGGTAGAAATGTGTGGGCATGCCTCGCTCGGCGTTGGCACTCCCCTCGTCGTGGAGACGATTTAGTTTCTTTTTTAATGTCAAATCCAAGCTTCCGAATGTACGAGAAATAACAATGAACTCGAAATATCAAATATCAAACATTGAAATCCCCAAGATCGAAAATACGACATCGCAGGTGTCGTTCCTGGGTCGGAAGGGGTCGATGTTTCTGCATCCCATGGCGGTTAACTTCGACAAGGAGCTGGATAGCCGCTACGGTGTCTACCACGAGGTCGTCAAGACTTCCAAGGTAGGCGAAACAGGGATAGGGTTGTAGGTTGGCGTTACTTGTTTTGGGGGCAGGGGGGGGTGTCTGTTACTCTGGGATGTGTCGTATGGATTACACTTGGGGCGGGGTGTTATATCGATTGGAGAGGAGGGGAAAGGGGGTCGGGGGGGGATGGGGGAGAGGTCACTACGTGTTGTCTTTGACGACGGCGTTAAGCCTTCTAAGGTGAATGGCATCCGGTTTGATGTTACGAGATGTGGCTATCCTTTTTTTTGCTCACGAGGTCAGTTCACGTTAGTGTTTTTGTTTTGTTTTTTTTGTTGTCGTTGCCTATTTGTTTTGCACGTGCCTGTATTTTAGAAGGCTGTGCTGCTTGCTGCACGCCTGTTGTGGTGGTGACCTGTTCCGTTCCGTTTTGTTAGTTCGTTTTTATATTTTATTGGTGCCTGTGATTTTGTTTTTGTCAATAACAGGTTACTGTGCTCGCCCAACGCTTACCTTTTGTGATTGTCCGTGCTGCTGTTGTTTTTGTCTAGTTAATGCTTTCTCCTATTTTTGGTTTTTGCCGGTAACTATATTTACCAGGTGTATATCCGAGACATGACTACCGTGACGCCGCTCATGCTAGCCCTCTTCGGCGGATCGCTCCAAGTCCACCACGAAAAACAGGTAGGGGAAGGGCCCCACCAAGCGACGCGCATTGTTATGTTCGCTTACTCCGTCCCCCCGCCGCTGTTAGTACACGTACTGTTGCTGTGTATGTTACCGTTACCGTTACCGTTTTGTGTTACCATTGCCGCACCGTTTTGTGTTGCCGTTTCCGTGCCGTTTTGTGTTACCGTTACCGCCAGAGTTACGTTGCGGTATCGTTAATGTTACCGTACCGTCTACGTTTACCGTTCGATTTACCGCCTCCGTTACCGGTAGAGTTACCGCTGCCGTTGCTGTAACCTCTACCGTAACGGCTGCTGAAAACGCGGTCACCACTTGAACCGCCTCTGGTGTTGCTGTTGTTGCTGTTGTTGCTGTTGTTGCTGTTGTTGCTGTTTCCTTTGTTGCTGTTGCCTTTGCTGCTGCTGTTGCCGTTGTTGCTGTTGCCGTTGTTGCCGTTGCTGTTGCTGTTGCTGTTGCTGTTGCTGTTGCTGTTGCTGTTGCTGTTGCTGTTGCTGTTGCTGGTGCTGGTGCTAGCTAGGGTTCAGACGGTTTCCTACAATGGATGCCCCCCCCTCCCCCCCCCCCCCCCAAGCGCTATCCCCCCATCTCCCCACCCCCCCCCCATTACAATGAAACCCCGCACGTTTTTGGCTGGTGATACGAGGCGATCACGGTGGACAAATGGCTTCACTTCAGGGCTGAGCGAAGGGCCGCCACCCTGGTCAAGTACCTCAGGGTGCACATGGAGAGGCTTCTCTTGAGGAAGATTACTCACCCGCAAGAGGATGTCTCCAGCAACGGCCGCGACATTATTCAGGCGAGAAATATGCAAACTTGACCCCCTACGCTTTTGTAGGGATACGAGGGCGTGTGGTCATTCTTCTCACGGTTATGTATGGGATGAGTACACCCGCCCTCCCCCTCCAGTCTGTATCTCCGCCTGCTCACTCTTTTTTTTGCCCCCCCCCCCCCCCTCCGCCTGCCTCCTCTTTGCCTCGTTCTCCCCAAGGGTACAACTTCTCTTACTCTTCCAATGCCACCTTCCTCATCCGGCCAACCCCCCCAACCCCCCTCATCCCTTGCTCCGTCTCGAGAGGGATGTGTGGTCAACGGTCAAATGACTAAGGCTAGCAACAAATGAGTACCGCCCCCCCCCCCGCCTTCTTTTTTTCTCTTGTTCTCCACACGCCTCACAAATTACGCTTCCCCCCCCCCCTCTCTTTCTGTCGTTCACAACACATGCTTCTACTCCCTCATCTCCACGACAACAGTCGGTATCAACACTTCTGCGATCCGCGGCACGTAAGGCGGGAGTTCAGCAGGATTACAGCGCTGACATGCTTGCCGCAGAAATAAACGGCGTTCGGCAAGGGTCCGGCGGGTTTGAGCCGAGCGGAGGCGGTGATGGAGGCGGGGGGTGGGGTGGGGGTGGGGGCTTTGGTCAGCAGCACGCCGGGGGGGGCATGAGGCAGCAACAACAGGTGCGGTGAACAAAACTATTTTGGTGGTCGTGGTGGATGCTGTGTAGGGGAAGGGGCAAAAGGGTGGGAGGTACGATAGAGTGGAAAGGTGCTTTTATGTTGTAGTGTGCGGCCGCAGGTATTTTTTGTTATCCGTGAGATGTTTGGGCGGACCTCTCGTCCGTTTCTTTTTTTTTTTCCGTCCCCGTTTTTGTCTTTCTCTGTGGCATTTCTGACGAGATAATCGGCATAGATTACGTTTGGCAAATACAAAATATAGAACCAGCCAGCCCATCGACCAAACAACCGAAAATCAAATTTACAATCAATCAGCCAACCAAGTAACCAACGAATCAACCATGATGCCATCGCAGGGTACGGAGGAGCAGCAGCAACAGCAGAAGCAGCTCCGAGTAATGCAGAGGCGCGAGCAAGACGACTCCGTGCGGCGGGGAGCTATGCCCGCAGGCGGCAGCCAGAGCTACCAGCAGCGAAACAATGCCACCACCGCTAACAACAACGCCTTCAACAGCAACAACAACTTCAACAACAACAACAGCAACAACAACAACAACTCCAGTGGCGCTTTCAGCAGCCGCAGCGGTAACTTTAGCGGTAACAGTAGCGGTAGAAGTAACGGCAACGGTAACCCTGGCGGTAACAGCGGGGGGGATGGAGTAAGCGAGGAGGAATTGTTCGCGCCGCTTCGCGTGGGCCTTGCTCCCACCGATGCCCCCGTTTCTATCCCCACAGCTACCCCAAGAACATCGAATGGAGCACGCGGTGGTAGTGCGTTTACCGTGGGTGGTGGCGGTAGTGGTGGTGGTGGTGGTAGCCATGGTGGTGTTGGTGTTGTTGGTGTTGTTGGCGTTGGTGGGGGTAGTTTCGGGGGACGTTCTTCTCCAGGACGAGGTTCGCCGCATTACAGTGGCCAAGGGGGAGTCAGGAGCGGGGCCGGGGGCGGCGGCAGTTTTGGTGGTGGAGGAGGCGGCCCCGGCGGACGGGGGCGGGGTGGGGCACCTGGTGGCTTTAGGGGTGGTGGTGGGGGTGGTGGTGGGGGTGGTGGGAGGGGTGGTGGGAGGGGTGGTGGTGGGAGGGGTGGCGGGGGGGGCAGGGGTGGCGGGGGGGGCAGGGGCAGGGGAGGGGGCGGTGGAGGGGGAAGAGGACGTTGATGGAATGAATTTTGGGAGTTGGAGCACCCCCCCCCTCCCTCCCCCCGTCCCTTCGAAACGAATGTGGAAATACTGACGGTCTTTTGCGTTTTGGGGTATCGTAAAGGGCAAGGGTTGATTGTTCTGTACAAATCCCGCAGAATTTTTCCGGTTGTTTCCCGAAGGAAGCCGAATAGGATGGCCCTTGTGGTCGATGGCTCTTTCCGGTAGGGCAAGTGGACTGTGGTTGCAAGTTTTCGCTCTTTTTTTGTGGCTTCGTTTTCGTTCTTTTATCCTTCGACAGATGAGGAAACCTGAGGCTTGAGCTCACCACGGTCCCACGTATTTTAATACGTGTCGTGTGTCAATTTCACTGGGATCGCCAAACAACGGCGCTGCTGCGGCAAAGTAAAAAAGCGCAAGGTGCCGCGATCTCTGGCGGCTGTGGCAACGAACTGGTTGTTGGATTGGGGGATGCTTTCTCCGCCGAGGAGGCGATAATATGCACCGGTAGACGATGCTGTCAGGACCGGCGTGAGACTGCCGCTAAAAAAAACAGCTGGAATTGGGGACGGGGGCTGGGATAAGGAAGCACCGCGTGCGACGAAAGTGTGACGTTTTGTGCTGTTTTGTTTTGTTGTGTTGGTATTTGCTCGTCGCATTATTGTAGCGCTTGGGTTTGAATTTCATCCGTTCGCTTCTTACGGTGACTCACACACTGTGGTTTTGGAGAAGGGGCTCTTCCCCCCCCTGATAGGAAATGATACGCCCCTTAGGTTAACTGGGAGGCGGGGGGGGGGCGATGTTCGACGCTGAAATGTTCTGTATGGCTGGGGTTCCCCACTGAGGAGATAGTTATTATCCCATGTTTGTCCAGCTCCGCGTGGCGTGTACATTTGTTTTTCGTTGCGTGCTGGGCCTAGCTGATGGGTTTGTTAATCGGGTTTGCGCGTGCGGACTGTTTTGACCACACAAGTCGCTCCTCATGCCCTGTCATTATCCGACGGATGCTGATATGCATGCCGTAGAGCTGCACACCTTTTTTTTTGTTTGTTTTACGCTCCTCGCTTGACGAGCCCTTTACCTATTCCCCAAAAAAAGCTGATTGCGAAAAACGCGTGCTACGACAGAGGTCTTAGCACTTCATGGTTAGTTCGTTTTATGAACGGCGGAGCTCCTTTTTAACCCTTGTCAATTTTGGCCAAATTTTATATCTTGTGTACCTAGGTCTTCGATTTGTTATTCGGGACCTCTTGCACTTTTACTCTTATCAACAATCAGTTTTTGGGGGCGAGGCGTCTAGAGCTCCTCAAGCCATCAACATTGCAGGAAAAAAAAAACAAAATAGACCTTGGTGCATCTTTTCCGTAGCATGCGTGCCTTAGCTCGTACCTTAACTTGTACCCGTTGTGAAACCATCCAACGGCCTAGGTATACAGTTGCCATTTTTTTTTTCTTTTCCGATAAAAACAAAAATGTGACTCTGGGGACAGTTTTGGGTTACATTATAAAAAATGAAAATACACTCCAGCTGTGAGATCGAATATTTTGTCGAAACTCACCTTTGCAAGCTGTGTGTGATACTCCGATCGCGCGTATTACGAGTTGGTGTCCTCATTAAGGATATAGGTCGGCGACTCCCCTTACAACTACAGTGTAGCTATCAGGGTCAACAGGGTGATGTTGGTCAGTCTGTGCGCGGGAACTATAAACCCGTTTTTGAGGGGGACAAAATCTGACAGCTGTGGAAGGAAATGCATCAGTTTATCACGTGAATCCTGTAAGTCGAATAACCGGTGAGGGGAGGGCAGAGTTTTGAAGGAGGTGGGGGCCTGGTTTTGATCAAAAGGGAGCGGGGTTGGAGGGCGGGGGAAGGGGGGGGGGGGGGGGGCGGACGGGCCGGCAATTTGTGTGTGAAAGCTATAAATCCTTCAAGGGGAAAAATCTGACGGTTTTGGAAAAAAATGCACCACTTCATCATGGGGAGGGGGGGGGAGGTGGAGGGGGGGGGGGGGGGGGGGGGGCTTTAGGTGGCGTAGATGTAGGGGTTTGCTATACGTGTGGTGCTAGGTCTAGGTGATGGTGCGGGTGGTGGGGGAGGAGGGGGCGTTGGGGGCGGGGGGGGGTGTGGGGGGTGGGAAGCAGCGGCATGGATGACTCTAGAAAGATAATGAGGTGATATCCAGTGCGTGGGAGTGTTTATTACTGTGGCGGATTTCGATATTAGATGGGGCGTTTGAGCAAGGGAGAGCGAGAAAAGAAAGAAACAAAAAAAGGGGGGGGGGGGGGGGGGGTTAGAGGTTTAGGTCACATATAGTATTCAAATACACTCCCGCTGTGAGATCAAAGATATGTAGGGGCTTGCTACAGCTTCTGGCGCCGCGCAGCCTGCCGTTGACTATGGTGTCGGACCTGGCAGGGTTCCGCAGATGTCTTCCTCTCTGGTCGACCCTCCGCCACGCGTTTCGCGCCTTTAGCTGCCGCTCCGAGCGCATCTCGAGCCCCAACGCCTGTCTCGACGGTACCCATCCCGTCTGATCGCGACCGAGCGGAGCCTTTGGGTCTCCCGCTTTTAGGCTTTCGGATTCCATCTCCGCCCCTACGGCCGATTTGGACGCCTCTGGTCGACCCTCCGCCACGCGTTTCGCGCCTTTAGCTGCCGCTCCGAGCGCATCTCGAGCCCCAACGCCTGTCTCGACGGTACCCATCCCGTCTGATCGCGACCGAGCGGAGCCTTTGGGTCTCCCGCTTTTAGGCCTTCGGATTCCATCTCCGCCCCTACGGCCGATTTGGACGCCCTCGGCGCTGCTGCCGAGCTACACTTTGGTGATTCCGCTGCGCGTCATTCGCACGCCGACTAGGAGAGAGAGCAACATGCAGAGCCTGGGTGCTACGCCGCCAAACAATTCATTCTTCTCGGCCGGCCATTGGCCTTGCCCACCGAATTCTTAGCGCGTCTCCCCTCACACCGCCCCCCCCCCCCCCTCTCGGAGGTCCAGGAGCTCGCTGGCAAAGGTCGCCTCCATGCTACCGACGAGGACGTTGTCCTCCTCGCTCATAATCCAACCCCGGCCCACTATTCCTTACGGCCTCCGGGGCGCGCGATTTGCCTTTTGGGCGAAAACCCAATCCGCCGCTACTCATTCGCCCTTGGATCATGCAAGCTTGCCATTCGACTGCTTCCTGCCATCTAGGCACGGCACGCACACTTTGCATGCTCGAGCGTATCTATTGGTGGATAGGAATGAGCATATGCACCCGCTGGAGGTTGCGCCATTGCTTGAAGTGCCAAGCGCGGAAGACACCGCGATTAGCCGGTCGATGGCCCGTCATTTAGATTCCCCTCCCTCCGGGGCCGGGCATTGCGGTAAGCGTAGACTATTTTGGGCCATTGCCGGTCGCGCCTCGGGGTAACACCTATATTTTGCTTTTCATCAACCGCCTTAGCCGTCGTGCGATCATGTTCGCCGTCACCGCCGCTGAATTTACAGCTGAAGGCACGGCCAATATCCTTATCAACCGGTGCATTCCTCTTTAGGGGTGTCCACGGAGCATCCTCTCGGACAACGGCCTCCAGTTCAGCTCCAAGCTTTCCCTCGTCGTATATGAGCTTCTTGGTCTTCGGAAAATCGCCACAAGCCCCTACCATTCAAGGGGCAATGGTGGTGTGTAGCGCGTTAACTACACAATGGCCCAAATGCTGGCTATGGTCGTCAACGAACGCCAAGACGATTGGAATGCGCAGTAGCCGCACGCGGAGTTCAACTACAACAATTCGATCACTGCCGTCACTGGCCTGGACCCCAACGAGGTTCACATCATGGGCAGGCTCCCGCGCCTCCCTCTCACTATTTTCGACCGCTCCGGGGTCGTCGGCCATCAGAGTCTGGCCCGCGACCACCTCGCACACTGCGACCTGGCGTCAGAACGCCAACAGCGCGCCAACGATGTTGTTCGCAAGCTACATGTCTTAACAGTTTCCCGTGTGGAACGGCGAAACTCAGCCCTCTCGGACGCTTTGCGCTAGGTTCCCCAACTTCATTGAGGGTAATTGGGTTTGGCTGTATAATACAGCCTTCACTCTTCGCCAAGGCGCGAAAGACGGCATGGATGCAAAGAAGGTGCTCAAGACCAAATTCGCACGAAATTGGACGGGCCCCTACGAGATCCTTGTTGTCGGCCGTTCCCCTTCATCGACACACTGGACGGTTCCCCTCTCGGGGATAAGCACCTCTATTTGGACCTCCCCACAGACATGCCCGGCGCGGATGCGCACTGCCGCGTCTCTGTCGAGCGCTGCAATCCCTGCACCAACCCCCATGATCGCGGCGACATGCCTAAGTATCTTCCGGATGGGTTGACGCAGTACGTGCTCAACTATTTTACGAAACAATCCCTCTCCATATCGCGCGACCCACGACGACGTGTCGGCGTCCCTCTAGCGGCTAGAGGTGAAAGGATGACCGGCCACCAATTGGTCAGTGGTCGGGGTGGGATCATCGCGGTGATGTATGAGACGCATTGGACTGGGCTCTCCCGTCCGTCGTGGGAACGGGAGATGAACCTCCAGCTCTCACGCCAGCAGATGTTGCTCTACTGAGCTGGCACTCCAAACCAACACCGCCAAACCGACCGTTTGTCTCGTCAGATGCGCATTGGAGCTGCACAACGGGAGCTTTCCCATGCTAACGGCGAACGTTGCTTGGCACCTGGCTACGGCTGCGTGCCGCGCACTGACTGGCCACGCCACTACAGCACCACGGTGCTCCCCAATGAGGCCCAGAGTTTCGGTACAAAAGCCGATGACGGCTTGTGGTGGCCTGGGACAATCAGCGCTTGCACATCCATCGACGGGGAATACTTGGTACGTTTTCCAGACGAATCGGGACCGATTAAGCTTCCGTTCTCTCCGACTCACTACACGACTTCGACAGGGGAGGTGCGTAAGGTTGCCGGCACCTTGACCTCCGTCGGGGTAGATCAGTTGCACGCGGGATTAAAATTAACGTATATTATTCTCGAGGCGCGGACGTGGCTAGTTGACGTTCAGGCCACCACTCCCCTCGAGTAGTTGGATCCGGTTTCCCCGGTTTTGAATTTTGCCTCTTCGGCGGACATTCGTTTTTTTTCTCGGTTTTTGTTTCAGTTTTCCCGGGGGGGGGTCCAGGTAATTCTCTACCCGGCTTCGACGTCGCCCCCGCAGGGTGGGGCACGATGTCCATTCCGCGCGCGCGAGTTGGTTTTCGTACATAGCGCGTTCTGGTACGTTTTTCCGACCGCTTGGGGTCTTGCGCGCGAGGTTTTTTACCCCAGAGCTTTCGCATTTTGTTATGGTTTCCGTTTTTCTGCATAGTTCCCGTTTTCCCTTCTCTCTGCCCCAGTTTCCCTCGCGAATCCACGGGAGTGATAGCTCCCGCGCCTGTCGATCCCGCCATTCGCTGGAGTGTTCTGTACCCTTTTCCGTCTTCTGTTCTTTGTTCGAGGTTTTCTGCGGTAGCATTTCCCTGAGGCTTCGTAGCCTTACAGAGTAGAGGTGTGGGAGTAGGTTGTAAAGAGCCGCCTCTTTGAGTCATGTTCTAGACCGTGGAACGGGTGCTTCGCATAATCTTCCATATTTCAGCATGTACGGCTAATCAGGGTGGGCTAGAATTATTATTTTCCCTGGGAACCTAAAAAGGCGTAAGACATGGGATACGGCTGAATATAAAAGGGTTTCACATGTCTTTGAAGGCATGTGCGTATAGGGAAACGGGGATGATGATTTTGCCTCGCGAAATTGAGCTCTATTTGGTTTGTCCGTGGCGAGTGTGGAACTAATACAAGAGCTTATCTACTACAAGTGAGTGACCAGCGTGGAATCTGCCAAGTAGAAAAACCTGCAAACGGTGCCCTGTGGCTGTAACAGCCCCTTAATCTTATTATGTTTTCTTAAGGATGGTTATCAACGGTCACGGCAATTGTGATGAGCGCAACAGCAGATTATGGTCGGAAGTCGAGCAAACCTGGCAATAATATAATAAAGGAACACTGAACAAGACACACCATTGACGGCATCATCGACGGGTGTAGTATATGTAAACAATTCAAAGATTACGAAATAGACTTCTTATACTGTGGTGCGATCGACCAAACAAGATTCTAATCAAAATTTAGCTTTGAAAGCGGCGTGTGACACTTCGACCGCCTGTGTTACAGAGGCGTGTATACCCTCGTGAAGGGTACAGGTCGGCGAGTCCCCTGCTATTGCCAGGGTCAACAGGACCAAGATGTTCAGCCTTGTTTTGCGCACGGAAACTGCGTAACCCGGACAAACCCATATACATCTGTGGAATCCAGCATGCACAAAACAACTTAGAGTGCAAGTTAACTTTTAGAGACAATTACTGCAGCATTTACCTGGCGCAGCTCCAGAGGCGAAACAAACACCACAAAAGACGCTCCAGGTCAGGCAAGACCTCTGTTGCAACGTAACGTCGCCCACAAAATGCCCCGATTCCGATAGGTAACTGGACTTCAACATTCATTTGTCACAGCCTCGTTTGTGCGCCACAACTATCGCGCATTACAGCGGTAGAGCTGTTGTTCTTTCAGTTTGGCAGGACCACGCGTCATCGAAAATTGAATCCCAACATAACCAAGACTACAAAAGTTCAAGAAAAAAACAGCAAGCAACCCACCTGCAAGACGGCGTGCGAAGTGAGTGCTCGCGCCCAGGCTAGATGTACGCCCAACGACTGGCTAGCGGGGATCTTGGGGATCTTGTGAAAATGCCGAACCAGCGTAGACAGCCAATTGCCAAACGGTACACCGATGAAGTAGCAACTATAGTCTAGTCTTATAGGCTATCCTCAGAGATGCTCAAGGTTTAGCACCGGTCTCTGTTTAGGCAAGTCTTAAGAGAGTGGCTTCGCATAATTTGGGACTGGGACGTGGCGGGGATTGCCTGGTGTTATAAGGATTAGTTTGGGTAAGCTATTGGTTAAGGTTTTAGAAGTAAGTGGTCAAAACGGACTAATACCCCACTAATTCCTTAACAAAGTCGTCGACAGACCATGTTTTTTTTGGTCGTGGGTTCGAGTCCCACATCCATCATAATAATATTTTTTTTCAGACTTTCCCCCGTGTCGAGCTTGAAGAAATGCTCCCCCCGGTATACCCAGGAAATGCAACCGATTGGATATTGACACGTCCGCCCGTTTTTGTTGTTGTTCTCACATTAACTCGCATAATCAAGTCCGTGGTCACAGGACAGGCTCCAGTCACTCTGGAGCTGAGGAACACCCCAGGGGAAAACCACAGACGAACCAAAGGTGATACACGCATATATCACAGCTGACGCAATTCATGCTTCCACGAGAAACAAACAAACATGATTTCGGCAGTCAGCTTACCATGTGTGCCAGGTCCATACTGGTGCATACGTCACACTACTCGCGCCTGGAAAAACCGACTATCCCGCTTGCCACCCAAGAAAGACTACCACGTATATATTGCACGTAGTACCTATCACTACGCATACTACGCACGACAGACGCAAGTCAATTGGAAAAGAAAACAAGCAAAAGAAAAGAAGATAAAAGAAAAGAAGATAAAAGAAATAATTCTAGAAAGCGAAAAACAAAAAAGGAAAGGAAAGAAAACAAAAGACAAGAAAAATCAAGAAAATGCAAGACAAGAGGAAGCAAGAAAAGGAAAATAGAAAATGTCATACTAGCAGACCCTAGGAACTGACTGAATACGGCGTTGGGCTCATGGAGGGTATCAAATGCATCGTCAATGGCACTAGGGAGAGAACGTAACATGGCGAAGAAGTCAGGGCGGTCTTACGATATTATTGTGACGGCGTTTGGAAGGTCCGCAAATTTGAAGACGATGATGGCCAGACTCAGACTTCAGTCTCTTGGGCAGGACGCCCCCCCTTCCCTCCTCCCCCCCTCGTCTCTGGAGGATTAGAGTCAAGTAGTCGGCTTCGCCGACTGGCGACTGGTTAGTAGTCGTGAAATGAAACCAACTCACAGCCCTACCTTCGTAGTAGATGCCGTTCCGATGTTTATCAAATATTAATATCCTTCCATAAAGCAGTAGAAGTAGTATCGATGACCGTCTGCCAATCATTTACACGCGTGCTACGATAGAGGTGTACACCACTTTTTTTCTATTACTACTCCACTCAATTTGGGAGCTTAAGACCTCTCCCAAAACTGATTCAGGAGAAAAACAAAACTACTGCCGGGATGCAAAATCCTATGGCCTAGGTACACAACGAGATTAATTGAAAAAAAGGCCTATTTCTGACGATTTTTTGGGTTAAGGAGCCCCGCCATTCAGAAACCATTTCAGACATAAAGCGCTACCTCTATCGTAGCATGTGACTTTTACCCTTTTCTTTCACCGCGTTTTCTCATTTTATCTGCTACTTCTAGCATGGCGTCGTGTTTTCGGCGGAATTTACGTATTACCTACACAATATGCTATAAAATACTTCGTACGACGTAGTCCGTTTGACCACTTGCAAGAGGTTAACCGATAGCTTACTCAAACTAAGCCTTATAACACTCTTCCCCCTTGACACGGCGGGATAGCAGGTCGGCCGGATATACGGGCGGACATGTCAACATATCCAAGCCGTTTCATTTCCGGTCTCCTGCACTACTTGCATTTTGCGTGGAAGCTCGTTAAAGCTTCCGTGGAAGCTTCACCGCTTCCATGGAAGCTTCCATGGAAGATATGGAAGCTATGGAAGCTTCCATGGAAGCTTCCATGGAAGCAATGGAAGCAGTGGAAGCTTCCATGGAAGATATGGAAGGTATGAAAGCTTCCACGGAAGTAACTTCCACGGGAGCTTCCACGAAAGCTTCCACGAAAGATTCCATGGAAGCAACTTCCACGAAAGCTTCCATGGAAGCTTTCATGAAAGCAGTGGAAGCTTTCGCGGAAGTTATGGAAGCTTTCACGGACGTAACTTCCACGGAAGCTTTCATGGAAGTAATGGAAGTAATGGAAGATTTCGCGGAAGTTATGGAAGCTTTCACGGAAGTAACTTCCACAGAAGATTTCGTGGAAGCTTCCGTGGAAGCTTCCATGGAAAATATGGAAGATGTGAAAGCTTTCACGGAAGCAACTTCTACGGGAGCTTCCACGAAAGCTTCCACGAAAACTTCCATGGAAGTAACTTCCACGAAAGCTTTCATGGAAGCTTTCATGGAAGTAATGGAAGCTTTCGCGGAAGTTATGGAAGCGTTCACGGGAGTAACTTCCACGGAAGCTTTTATGGAAGCTTTCATGGAAGTAATGCAAGCTTTCATGGAAGTAATAGAGGCTTTCACGGAAGTACGGAAGCTTCCGTGGAAGCTTCCATGGAAGATATTGAAGATATAAAAGCTTCCACGGCAGCAACTTCCACGGGAGCTTCCACGAAAGCTTCACCGAAAGCTTCAACTTCCACGAAAGCTTCCATGGAAGCTTTCATGAAAGTAATGGAAGCTTTCGTGGAAGTAATGAAAGTTTCCATGGAAGTAACTTTCATGGAAGCTTAGGGTTAGGGTTAGGGTTAGGTTGCTTCGGTAGAAGCTTCCGTGAAAGCTTTTATGAAAGCTTCCGTGGAAGTTGTTTCCGTGGAAGCTTTCGCGGAAGCTATCGTGGAATTTACTTCCGTGGAAGTTGATTCCGCGGAACTTTCATGGAAGCTTCCGTGGAAGTTGCTTCGGTGGAAGCTTCCGTAGAAGTTGTCTCAGTGGAAGCTGTCGTGGAAGTTGCTTCCATGGAAGCTTCGGTGGAAGCCTCCGTGGAAGCTTTCGTGGGAAGCTTTCGTGGAAGTCGCTTCCGTGGAAGCTTCCGTGAAAGTTGCTCCCGTGAAAGCTTTCATGGAAGCTTCCGTGGAAGTTGTCTCGGTGGAAGCTGTCGTGGAAGTTGCTTCCATGGAAGCTTCGGTGGAAGCCTCCGTGGAAGCTTTCGTGGGAGCTTCCGTGGAAGTCGCTTCCGTGGAAGCTTTCATGGAAGCTTCCGTGGAAGTTGCTTCGGTGGAAGCTTCGGTGGAAGCTTTCATGGAAGCTTCCGTGGAAGTTGCTTCCGTGGATGCTTCCGTGGAAGCTTTTATGGAAGCTTCCGTGAAAGTTTTCATGAAGGCTTCGGCGAAAGCTATCATGGAAGCTTCCACGGCATGGGAGCGTGGAAGCTTTCACGAGCTTCCACCAAAAATGCAGATAGTGCAGGTGGCCCTTCATTTCCTGGGTAAACAGAGGAAATTATTTTTCAAGTTCGACATGAGGAAAGTCTGAAAAAGTTTATTATAAAAATTAAAATACACTCCAACTGCGAGACCGAATATTTTGTCGAAAGTCATCTTTGAAAGCTGTGTGTGATATACTCCGATCGCGCGTTTATTATGGTGGATGTGGGATTTGAACCCACGACCCAAAAACCCATGGTGTGTCGACGACGCCATTTGCTAAGGTATTCGTGGGGTATTAGTCCGTTTGACCACTTGCCAAAAAGGTTAACGTATAGCTTTCCCAAACTAAGCCTTGTAACATGAGGATAAAAAGTTAGGGCCATTGTGTGAAAGCAAAAAAAAACATCGGGCAAACTATCTCCGTGAAAATATTTTTTTGGTCAGCGCCTGAAGTGCTACAACAGTGTAGCACAAAGCGCTCCGAATCACGTGTCAACATTTAAGAAAATAAATCGACAACTTGAGCTGCGAATAACCGATTTCCGACTATTTTTATTAAACGACCGGCAGGGTTTGACGGAAAACGCAGAATAAGTTGACGAAACTCAGAGAGCACATGCTCTCGCGGTGCGATGGACATGCTGTGGCTCCGAACTTTTATAAGATGCCTGATTTTGAGTAATCTCGCTGCATTTCTTCAGAAAACAGTTTCATATTTTTTTCCACGCCGCAAGTTATTTGAGTTACGCTTGGGATCATAGGACTCATGAGTAGGGCCAGAATGCACCGGTTCGGGCTGGTACTAAATCCGCAGCTGCGCGTTGATTGGCTGATCAAAAGCATTTTATGCGTATTATGGCCCAAGTCATCACCGTTCAATAAGTAAGGCTTTGTACAGTGAATGCCAGCTTTACAACCGGACCACAGCTCATAGAGACGGGAGGGTAGGTCTTCCGTTGGTAGTCGGCCTACGTGTGCATGACGTGCTGCTGCTGTCAGAGGTCATGGCATCATCTCAGAACAACAGTGGATAACAGTACGAGCGTGCTGAACTCGCCCCGTTCGGCCTCCATGCCGCTGTATATATATCTTCGATAGATAGCACGCGCTGCCCTTTCCGCATCGACTTACTCACTCACGACAAATGCTGTTTTACTTCCCATTTTATTATTATGTTGATTGTCGTTCTCGCGAATAGAATTTTTCTGGGTTGATATTTCATTTCCCACCCAGGCTGTTCCATTCGACAATGTGCAGCGTTGCAGAAGGGTGAACAGCAGCGCAACCATTGTCACAACGGTCAAAAAGGTGATGAAAATACAAAAATATACTTC
Organism: Undaria pinnatifida; assembly: GCA_012845835.1. Taxonomy (NCBI): domain Eukaryota; class Phaeophyceae; order Laminariales; family Alariaceae; genus Undaria; species Undaria pinnatifida. Next base: position 10,384,699 of record JABAKD010000001.1, read on the forward strand.
GAAGTAAATAATAATGCAGACGAGTCATCCCACCGGGCACTTTCGGGGCCAAACGTTTCTGACCAAGTTAACCCCTTTAGGGCCCCAAAACCCCTCCCTGTACCAACTTCAAGTAATTTTCCCCAAAAAGGGTTTCCAGTAGTGACGGCGTTAAGCTCAAGTGAGGAACTGTTTGATGATCATTATTAAGCGTAGGGGGCTTCCCCATTGCACAAACCGTTGCGGGGTGGTGGGTCAGCAGCAGGAAGATACATGTATTGCGCATATAGTCTATATATAGACTATTATATATTATAAAAAATGAAAATACACTCCAGCTGTGAGATCGAAGATTTCGTCGAAACTCATCTTTGCAAGCTAGCTGTGTGTGATACTCCGATCGCGCGTATTACGGGTTGTGTGTCCTCATTAAGGATATAGGCCGGCGACTCCTCTTGCACCTACAGTGTAGCTATCAGGGTCAATAGGGTGACGTTAGTCAGTCTGTGCGCGGAAACTATAAAGCCCGTCTTTTTTTAGAAGGACAAAATCTGACAGCTGTGGAGGGAAATGCATCAGTTTATCAAGTGAATCCTGTAAGTCGAACAACCGGTGAGGGGGGAGGGGCGGAGTTTTGAAGGACGTGGGGGCCTGGTTTTGATCAAAAGCGAGCGGGGTTGGAGGGGGGGGGGAGGGGGGGGGGGGGCGGACGGTCGGGCAATTTGTGCATATTATATTATCACGGCTCCCTGCCGAGGCGCAACGTAGAGAGAAGAAGAGCACTCGGAAGAAGGACAGGAAGAAGTGGGCGGCTAAACCACCCGTGACATATCCCGTCATCCCGATATCCCGCTGCCATGTAGTCAACTTGTCATTGGAAATTCCTACTATACTCAACCGTCATTACATCCGTACCATATCCAAGCATGCAATCCACATCCTCCCTGCTTCGTAAATTGTACGGCATGACACTATGCTATTGCCATATCCTCAGGGTAAACGATTCAAAGGAAAACACGGTCAATCAAGAATATCTTCACAGTAGTGATGTGACAAGAGAAGATTGCAGTTCCAGATGGTCCTTGAAAGTCACTCCATAGACTACACCAAGAGACACGATTCAGGGACAGTATCCAACACCAACCTTGGAATACCTGGTACAATAGACCATACGTCATGAGGTTTTGCAGACAAGTTGTTGGTGACGGTTGATGGTAGTGGGGGTGTGGTTAGTACCAGTAATATGACACCTCTATCTAGCGTATGTATGCACGATAGACTATATGATGTGCCACATACAATATGTGGTATCATCACAACGACATATCCGCGAAGAATAACAAGTGCTTTAAGGAAGGATATTCGATATATATCGGAAAGGCATCTATTAATACGCTACATTGTCGGAGGGCAATAATAATAATAATAATAATAATAATAATAATAATAATAATAATACTACTACTACTACTACTACTACTACTAATAATAATAATAATAATAATAATAATAATAATAATAATAATAATTATAATAATAATAAGTCATCGCCACGTCGGTCAATACTGACTGATGTATACCCAGCAGTAGTCTATATCTCGACAGTTTGCATGGCGTCTTGACACGGCAATACTCCACTTCACCATGGTACCTGCTGTACTAGACTACTACTATAGAAAAAAGACAAAGCCCAGACGGAAAAACGGTCTACATGACATGACCTGTTTGTTGCCTAGAGTCGGGTCGAAAAGGTGGAAAGGTTTCTCCGCTTGCGCGCTCGTGCCTCTCTCAGTGTCCTCCACCGCGGGGGTGGGCGGCGGTCAAGCAGGGGGTGGTGCCGCCGGAGGTTGCAGCTGCTGCTGCTGCTGCTTAGGTGGCGGCGGCAATAGCTCCTCCTGCTCTTCGTGCTCATCTTCCCTCTTCTCCAATTCCACCCTATTCCACCCTATAGACTAGACGATTTGCCCGCATCAACCACCTTGCCTTTTCCCTCCGTCTCAAACCGCTCCTCCGGCTGTTGCTGCTTCTGCGGTTGCTGCTTCTGCGGTTGCTGCTGTGTAGTGCTCTCGCTCCCAGTCTCAAGTGGTGGGATTATGATCTGTGACTCATACCTGGCCACGTCCGCTCCCTTCCCTTGTGTATCTGTTTTGGCCGCGAAATCCATTGTATTTGCTCCTGACGTATCGAGAAGCTGGAGTGCTTGAGGAGTACTTGCGAGTACTCGCACAATGATGGGTTTGCTTTCTTCCATCCGGCTTTCGACCAGTTCTGTAGAACTGACCCCATCCTTCAGAAACCTGATTGATGGTCAGAAAGCCATAACAGAAACCACCCTCGATTCCTTTCTTGAGCCGGTCCCTCACTGCGAGCAGCTCTTCCAGCTCCTGCATCTTAGCCCGTTGAGAGCTCCCTACTCTCCCAACCAACGCTTTCACGTCCAAACCATCCATTCATGACCTTGCCCTCGGGCATGGTGCAAATCAGACACTCAGCTTGCTCCCTTTCACAGGGAGGTCTTTTGTTGTGGAACACCCTGGCTTCAGAAAGGGAAATGTGGCATGTACGTGATGAGTTATCGTGTTTGATGATCCCTACACGAAGCGAAAATAAATGGCTTAGTCTACCCAGAGCACAAATGGCCGTGGGGTGGTGGGTCAGCCTGCAGCAGAGGTTGTTATATGCATTGCGAGTGTATTAGCATGGACTACCGGTATATTATCACGACTCCATGCCGAGGCGAAACGTAGAGAGAAGAGCACGCGGAAAAAGGAGAAGAAAACGTGAGGTGCTGAACAGTCCGGGGGACATATTCCTTCATCCCGAAACCCCGCTACCATGTACCAACCTATCGTTGTAAATCCCTACGATACTCAATCGCCATTATATATCTGTATCACGTCCAAGCATACAAGCAACAGGGACAACTGGCTAGGCTGATACTTTTACGAGTATGCTTGCTCTCGGACTTAGGGCTAAGATTTTTTGGTCACGGGTTGCGCGAACGAATGTCCTCGAAGTCATTTTTTTTTTTTTTCGGGTGAGAAGTTGAGCTGCTCATCATGTTAGGAGCTGAGACCTTCTGACCTTCGGATGACTCAGACCATGGGAGAGCAAAACGTAAAAGCGCAAAACAAACTCACCCACTTGGTATATTACAAGTACCAACAACGCAGCTTGCAAAGATGAGTATTGACCCGAAATTCGTCGAACTCACGGCTGACGTTGTTGAAATATTTTTATAAAATATACGCAACACCAACTACGAATACTAGATATATAGACGATATACTATGCTTTATATAGTCTATGCGCCCATGCCTCCCCGCCCTACCCCCGCCAGCCTACAGGGCCAAGCCCTCCCCCCCCAGGCACTCCCGAGGAAGAATGAAACGGCAATCCGCTGTCCGAATGAATGGCTGACTACTTGTATAGCAAGTGCTTTTTGTTCTTCGGATGAGCAATTCTTAACTAGGAAAACCAGCTACCAAAGGGTGATCCACAAATGATAAGCCCCTCAGAAGAGCGGTGATTGGTGGAAGGTGCTGCAGACGTGAGCAGTAAAAGGTCAGACAACACCACCAGCTCTGAGAGTCTGGCAGTGGCGAGAAAAGTGAGAGAGCGGGTGGAGCATGCCCTTGCTATCTCTCCAAGCTGCTCGAAACCTGCGGTCCTCTTTGTTTGACTACAACAATGCCAACTCGTAGGACCCTAGATGTACGGGACCCTCCAAAACATTCCGGGGTTCTTGAAAGACCAAGGCTACCTCCCCCATTTTCCGCTACTGGGTTTGAGTCGCTCGCACGAGAGTGACTCTGTGTGATGTCTCACTGACGAAAATGCGGTAGGTAGGTCATCTGCTTGGCGCAGCGTAGCTAACCATCCCATTACGGACTCATGCCGCGAAGTTATAACAGCACGAAAACGCTCAAGACCGGAAGCGGATCTCGCGCGATTTGACGTCGAACCACTGCGAAACAAATCATCAAAAGTGACCACTCTACCGTAGCTTTATGGTCAAAAACAACCGTCGTCATTTCGTAGTAGTTACCCCGCATGTTTGTCGAAACGCAGGGTAATACCCCGCCTACCACGTTGTTGCGCTGTGGATGCGCGCTGTTACACTCCATTGCCGCCTACCGCCTCCTGCGCAGATGCTGCTGGCCTGTGCTAGGTTTCAGCAACACGCTACCGGTGGAACTACTTGCAGAGCTATACCCACGACTGCGCTACAGCTGTGGCGAGGAGCATTGGTCAGCGATATTATATAGCTGTTCTCACCCTTGCATCTTGAACATATCCCAGAGTGACAGCCAGTAGTGGTTCATCTGCAGCGGTGGGCGAGTAGTACCTATTGCCGGTATTAGCGCCGTTGAAATCGCTTGGCCGTACTGGAACCCACTTTTATACTCTAATCGCACCAGTATCGGTACTATGCCCAATAGCACAGGGCGCGTTAGGTGTAGTCTATACTGCCGGCATTCATTGTAGTTGGCTGGCACATACTCGCGTTAAAGGAAGACCACTGCGCAGAGCAAGGCTACGGTAGGTAGCCGGATGTTAATACATGCTAATACATGGTAATACCCCCATTTTCACTACTGGGTTTTCACCACTCGCACGACTGACTCTCAATATACCTCACTCAAAAGAAGACACTGCAGTAGTCTGTTCGTAGGCGTTTTCGTTTTGGCGCAGCGTAGCAACTATTCCACTGCCGATTTTCATATCAAAATTACAGCAGCGCTAAAGGTGAAGACCGAAAAGCAACGGGGGGGGTCACTCGCGCGAGTGACCCCGACCCACGTGCAAAAAAGTCTCCAAAAGTGACCACCCTAGCTACCGCACGAGCCTCTTGGTCTGCAATAACCTAATCAACTAGGTCACGAGAATGCACTTTCGTCCCTTGACCGGCGGGAATTTATCAATATTTACCTTGACTGACGCCAAGCCAAGCTAGGATTTAGTGTAGAACGACCGGTTTGGCACTCTTGACCGCTGGACGCTTAGACTGACCGTCTCCTGGAATCTTTGACTACAATCCAAGGATGAGGGGAAGGTTCCCAGTTGAGGAGAGCTTTGTAGTTGGTGGTTTATGAGTGGTATGGTCGGGCTCAATAACTGAAACATCTATCATCGTGGCACGGCCCTTCGGCTTGTTCGGTGAATTCCAACCAAGGCGCGGGGTTGGAGGGAACAAACCCTGGCGGTAATGATGATGCCCCCCACCAGCCACGCAATCGTTCTAGACCCGCGATATTTTTAAAACACACGTACGTGTTCCTCCTTGTTGCGTTCGATGTCGAAAGGGCGCGCTACGGTCAAAAATGACGGCTGCGCAAAATGACGAAAAACCCATCAATCAATATATTACAAACGACTACCCGTCGTACCTCAGTATAATGCCATCCACAAACAAACGTAAACCAGGCAGACAAAACAAAATGCAGAAAAACACTCAACATTCTGCCGAAAGGAACGACAGGCAGTGCGTGCTGTAGCGCACCTGACCCAGATATGGACCAAGAACGGCGACGTATAGTCGCATAGTGATCCAACTCAGCACGACCATAAAATAGTTGGAACAACCACACACCGTATTGTAGGAGGGGAAAAACAATAATACTAAGGCTATATCTGTACTATCACCATCTGTATCTACTTTGTTGTTGCGTTCAGCACCACACGCGACACAGGAATATCCACGCCGGGGCGCGTCTGTTTGCGTGTCCTAAAACCCATCGACGCTATAGCTACGGTAGAGGAGCACCACTTTGGTTTATAGGCACGCTTCACTGAAGGAGTTCCACATACCTCACCCAACAAAAACAATTATTGAGAAAAATGAGAGTGCAACTCCCGATGAACAATCCCATGCCGTACGCCCACAAAACAAAAAATCAAAATTGCGAAACAAGAATGACATTTTCCGACCATCTCTCGTTACGAAGCCGCGCCCGCCATTCAGGCTTTTCGTTTTCGCCCATATAGGGCTACCTGCTATCGTAGCTCACGTCTGCTGTCCGCGGACGCATGATACGCCGATGGGGGTGCACTTCCCTGAAGGACGCTACCATTGACGGGGCACCTGCTATTATTGGTTGAGCTCCTCGCCTAGAGGAGCTGCCTATGGATGTCTCTTGATAAAGAAAAAACCTAGACACAAACTAATCGTGACACCTCGATGAACAGTCCCACGGCATGTACGGCTACACCGAGCAATACTAGCACTCCAACGATTCCGAGTAGGATCCCGGTTGAGGAACCTCGATGTCAAGACTGGTTTGATGAAAACATGACACACCCTTATCGTAAAACGCGTCCTCGTCTTGGACGCGATGACCTCCGTTGTACCTCATCCAAGACCAAGGCTACCGTGCTGTACTAATAATAGCATAATACCTCTTTTTCCCCTAGTAGACTTGAGCCACCAGCACGAATGACTCTGCACGTCACCGACGAAAACACTTCAGGCTACTTGGTTGGCGCAGCGTAGCTAACCATTCCATTGCCGATCCAGATCGCCAAGACATTCTTAAAACGGCACGAGAGCCTACAAAGAACACGAGGTCACTTGTGCGAGCGACCCCGAGCCCCCTGCAAACGATCTCTCCAAAAGTGACCCCTCCCAAACCGTAGCCTTGTTCCTAAATACCTAACTCCAAAAGGACGCGTGCTACGATTGAGATGCACCGTTTTTCTCTGATGTTTCGCAACTTCGGAGCTTAAGACCTTTCCCAAAAACTGATTTGGAGAAAACAAATAAGACTGGTACCGGGTGAAGAATCCGACGGCCGAGGTACGCTACGAGAACCATGCAAAAAAATGGCCTTTTATTATTTTTTTATTTCCCGACGATTTTGGGTTAAGGAGTCCCGGCATTCAGAAAACATTTCAGGCCAAAAGTGCTACCTCTATATCGTAGCACGTGTCCGAGAGCATCCTACCCTTAGCCCGACAAATACCCCATGCTCTACCATACCAGGTAGGCATTAATAAAATGATTATGTAAAAAAAAGCCGTACTCCAGCACTATTGGATAGGAGCTCCGCGGTCGATAGTCCCAGTCCAAACCGTTTAGGTCAAAACGTGTCACGCCCGTATCATAGCACAAGTGTTCAATTCAAGCCTTTGCCTCCCAGGGCAAATCTAATGTCCACACGGCAATCATTCCAAGCGTGGTTCCAGGACCCCCCCACACCCCGTTCTGCAGGAACTGTTGCGCTCTGTTGTTTGGACCTTCCCCGTCGACTAGTGCGGTACGCGTACGAAGATATCTTGCGTCTGGCGAAAACATGGACCGAAAAAAAGAGGCAGCGCGATGAGGACACATGGCACAAGGTAGAGGGGTCAGCAAACTCTTCTTAGGCTTCTCGACGGGTGCTGCGACAGAGTTAGCTCTTTTGGTCTGAAACGGTCTCTGGTCGGTTTCTCATATCAACGAAGGCGTTCTCAACCCAAAACCGTCGGAATTTCGTTCCTGACATGTTATTTTCATTTTTGTGCTGCGCCTATTAGGCCAGATGCGATTTCTCATCGGATAACACATGCTTTTTCGCCAAATTGTTTTTTCGGGAGAAGTGTATAGCTCCCCAAGCGGCGACCTTAGAAAAAAATGGCGCATCGCTACCACGTTGTATGCGTCCCTCGCTGGAGGACTTAGCTGCCTCACCCAAACACTGACCCTTGGCGTCAACCGCAAGCGGCTAGTCATTGTGAGGAATCATACAGTGAACCAGAAACGACTTTCCATCACGCTACTGGGTGGTTCCACAGTTTAGCCCCAACAAAAAACTATAGGGCCGACATACTAACCCCATTGCAGCACGCGTCTGAGACGGGCGTGGCAGGCGTGTTGGTTGGGGGGGGAGGAAGGCCATACGACCTTCTGTTTGATGTTTGGGAGCTTGCGAGAAGATGGAAATTAGAGAGACGGCATTCGACACTAAGCCAAGCCGAGCCAAGAGAAGCGACGGCAAGCAAGGCCATGCCCGCCCAGTGCAAGGTGAAGTCGGCCGAGTATCATGCAGTCCAGATAAAGCCAACCTAAACAATTCCAGGAGTATTTCGTGTTCACCACGCCATCCGCCCATTCAAAGCGTTCGAAGGTGTGTACGTCATCGACACATCGCCCAACTTGAGATACGCGCACACTTTTTTGTTGAGTGTTTCTTTTTTCACACACTTCCATTTTTCCAGCTTCTGGACAAGCCGTGGTCACAGAAGTCGTCCCTTCTCCCTCCCGGTTCTTGCCTTCGTTTTTTTTTCGCGTATAGGGCGCAGCAGTCCCACTGCTTGTCGGGTTTTCATCGAGTGTTGCTAGCTCACGCTCTCGCGCTTTCCGCAAGTGAATTTGTGCACAAGAAAAAGTCCCTACGAATTTATACGAGTATGCACTCGGCGGGACTCGAACTCACCAATATCTGACCTATACCAGACTCGAGGATAACCTGATACGCCAGCGGGGCGACCGGCCTTGACCCCCGCCACCTCATCCCCACCCAATTAACGTAATTGTATCCTTAGCATCCGAGCAAAGCCACCTCAAGACATTCGCTAACCACCGGCAGACCAATCCAACGTCGTCCAAACCCTGTCCAACCCAACCCAGCTAGAGCTAAGCCAAGCCAATCCACGTCACGTTAATCTAACCAAACAATACCCAACCCAACCTGACCTACCCTACCATACTGTACCCTTGTTGATTTATCACATTAGTACCCAATCATATCCTAACCTAACCTACCATAGTTTTACAGAATTGAACCGAGCCCAACCTGTAGTCGGATTTAACCGAACCGAACCGAACCGAACCGAACCATACCGATAAATACTTGAGCGTCGCCTGAACTGACCTGGCCGAATCGAACGGACTTGAACGGACCCGAACCACATTGAATCGAATCGAATTGAATCAAACCGAGCCTAACCGTAACGTAACGTAACGCAACGTAACGTAATACTCCGTATAACGTAACGCAACGTAACGTAACGTAACGTAACGTAACGTAACGTAACGTAACGTAACATAACGTAACGTAGCGTAGCGTAGCGTAACGTAGCGTAAAATAACGTAACCAACCGCAACCTCTAACCTAATCTAACCTCCAACCGAACCCAACGGCGTGTGCTAAGCTCACCTCGCAGTGCGTCCATTCGAAGTTTTCGTACATGTACGGCATCGACACCTCGTCCGGCGAAAGCTTAGCGTACAATTCTTCGTTCGTGTAGTAGACCTTAGCTCCCCCTATCTCATCACCCCCCGGTGGTATCCCGTCGTCATTTTTTGTAGCAGTAGTAGTAGCAGCCGTGTCAGAGAGCGGGAATAAATCGTGGAATGGTTGCATGTCGCCCGGGTTGTGACCGTAGCACGCGGTCTCGTCTATTCTCCACCTTTGGTCGAAGGTAGGACGATTCTCCAGGCGGTTGAGGTGCCACAACCTGAGTCGCAAGATATTGAGGAGTCGGTGTGGAAGGCGCAGAGGGGGGGTGGGGGGGTTGCGGGGGTCTACGACAAGGAATGCATCGTGAAACGGCTGTAAGTTGTACAGAATGTAACAGTAACACGTCGTATCTGTTTCCCGTTTATGCCAAGTGCAGGACGTTTCTCCAGACGGTTGACGTTCCGCATCCTGCGTCCACTCCGCAAGCAAATCGATGATTGGCGCGTCTCCGGACCGAGCGACAGGAGGGGGTACTTTGGGGAGGTGTCGTAGCGATTGGGGCTTGAGGATACACTTAGATCTGGGGAGGGGGGCTCGCCACTCTCGCCCCCGACCAACCCCACCAAAACCAATACCAGAACTCAATGAAAGGAGAAGGTATTCAGCGTGTTGCTGGCACTAGGTATCTTCTAGAAACGTTTGAAACTAACTGATCCTCAACCGGGGAAGTTCGGAAATTTATACCTATCATACGTGCACGAAACTGTAGCATGTGTTCGGCATCTGAGCCGTCCAACGGCCCAAACCAGCCCCCCTACAGATCCTACGGTAAGAGAAACTCACCTCACGTTTGTCTAAGGTTCCTTCCTTAGTCGAGAACCTCATCCACGCCTCATGAAAAAATGCTTGAAAGTTTGAGAAATACTGTGAGAGCTCAACCCGACGAAAAATAAACCCGTGGGGCCTAGGTGCTTTTGCGTACTACTAGTTGCGCAACGAATAGCCTTTGATGCAAAAATCCAACCAAGAATGGGACTCCGATTTGGGGCTAAGAAGCTGCTCCTTCGGTCATAATATATATATGCTTCGTATATATCAAGAATGTTCTACATAATAGCTCTTATCTAGAGCCAGAGTCATCCCACGGCAAAATGGTGCAAGTGGAAATTTCTGAGCTCCCAAGACAAGGAGCTATACATGAAATATTGCGTCAAAGGCAATTCCTTCGCGAGACCCGACCAACACGTCTAGACGCGCTACAATAGTAGTCCGAAAAACAACTAGTCCCGCAAAACCATCATACCAACCGATATTTTAACGCTTGAGCTCAACCGGTCAAGACTAGTGAGAAACGTTTGGCCCAAACAACGCAGCCCCTGCCGTGGGAGAAGTCGTTTTCACCTGTCAAAGGTCGGATGGATTACCCAGAAAGTTGGATCATTTGTGCTGGTAGCCTCATAGTGGGTGCCAATCTTCATCGGAACGCACAGGGAGGTGAGCATGTCCTCGTAGATTTCGTCGGTCTCCTCTTTCGTGTAGCCCGGAAAAGCTTCGAATGCGCCGCCCTAGTTCAGAAAACACGGGATACATGGTGCACGTTGTACGCGCGTACGTCGAGTTACAAACACGTTTCTCATCTGTATTTCCCCGGCCAAGAGAAGCTCGTGCACCACCCCTTTTACACCAATACCTTTCAATACAATAGTTGGGGCCAGCGTTCGCTCTCACCGTTCGCACTTCTGGTCAACGCCTTGCGAACGGGAACGGATGCCATTTGCGCAACGTTTTTTTTTGCGTAAAACATGCATCTATTGCCGATCAACTTGAGTGGTATTCGGTGTATTGTGGTGCCAAGCGTTTGCTTTACAGCAGAGAGGTTCCTCTGTAGTGCCGGTCTTGTAGTGCCAGCTGCCAGCCTTGAATGCTTGCGAAATCGCTACCTGGTACTCGTGGAGACAACCAGTAGTGTCTTGAGTTCACGGAATAGTGCCGGTTGCCGCTACAGTGACGAATTTCCCGGCACTGTAGCGGCCACCGGCACTACATGGAGGGACCACTAATATGCGTGCCGACGAAAAAGGGGACACAAGAGTCCTCTCGCACTAGGGGTGCAGAATATTCTAAGAAGTTTCCAAGCTCCAAAGGGGAGGAACTCAATGTAACTCACCCGAAACATGTCTTCGAAGGCGTTCGTTCGCGCAACTCGACCAACACAGTTTCTATGCGCTCTAGTCCAAAACCTATTATACTCGAATTTTTTTTTTATACCAGCCGATAGTGCCACAGTTGGCGATCTCAACCGGTCAGAAACGTTTGACCCACCAAGAGCAACCCTTACACCTCAACGGTAACCATCAACCATTAATGCACGCTCCTAAGAGTGGAAACCCTCTCGTACCCTCTTCGTCCCCAGGTGTTGCCCGTGTTTCTTGTCATACTATTTAATGTGTGCGTATATTTTGTGTATACGCCGTCCGGATGGGTAATAAAGCATTCCAGCCCACGACGAACCCCTTAAAAGTACCCAAATATCGGAGACAATTTGATGACCTCCACTCAACGGTTTAAACCAACAGCGAGCGAGCGATTGGTCCCAAGGTTGATCACCGCCCATAACATACCGGCCGTTCTGACCCACCTGCTCGTTGACTAGGTTGTCTATATACGTGAAATTCTTGTCGTAGAACACTCCGTCGGCCAGAATGGCAGAGTCCATAAGAATCTGAGGTGTTTGGGTATGTGACCGGGGGGGGGGGGGGGGGGGGGGCGGGGGGCGGTGGAGGTGGTGGCGTGAAAATGCCTACGCAAGTTTGGACCCAGTGCGGCTTGATTCCAGTCGCGACACATGCCCTTAAAATCTTCATGTCGTTTGGTTTGTTATCTGGAAGGAGAAAATACCTCGACGAAACAACAGATTGAGACGTCGAGCAGCGGAATGAAGACAACCCCAGACAGTAGACCCTGCCACATATTTGTCACTCACTATGGCTGGCGCACACCGAGTACAAGACGAAGAGGGGAACACCCTAAACGCTGGTTGAGTCGAGTTAGGGTTAGGGTTAGCCGTATTCCTATCGGAGCCAATCTGCGGCACTGTGGATCACGCGCTATCCGGTAAAAAGGGTGCACCCATTATGTTTCCTTCTTCTGTACAATGCCACGGTTGGGGGGGGGGGGGAGTCCCCGTCTGGGGCATTTTGCTTTTTCGCAGTGTGGCTCGGGGCGGGGGTCACGCGCACGCGCGCGAGTGATCCCCACCCTTTTCCTTGCAGGTCATAGGCGTTCGTGCTGTTTTAACTTCACGATACGTATCCCCAATGGGATGGTTAGCTACGCCGCGCCGCCAAACAAATCGCCCAAAGCGTGCTATTGTCTGTGAGGTACAGAGTCACTTGTGCGAGGGGCTCAGATCCGGGCACGAACAACGGGGTACCCCCCGTATCGTGTAGCTTTGATCTTCTGAGGATGGCTGCGTCAGGAAGCTATAACCCTTCTGCAAGGCAAGCACTGATTTTGAGGGGGCGCGTGCTACGGTGGAGGGTTGGACCACTTTTTCTTCCGATATCTCTCGATTTGGGAGCTCAAGACATACCTCTCCCAAATAACTCATTTTGGAAAAAAGTAAAACCTGCTACTGGATGAAAAAAAATCCGATGGCCTAGGTACACGATGAGAACCATGAGAAAACAAAAAATGGCGTTATTTCCGGCGATTTTGGGTTAAGGAGGAGCCCCGTCATTCAGAAACCATTCCAGACGAAAATTGATACCTCTACCGTAGCACGGGTTCCTTCGCGGCGGAGATCTTGCCCTCTCGGAGGCAGGGTCCACGCAGATGGCCTGGCCACATTCCTCTCACGTTTGCGTCAACGACATCTTGTTGAAATACAACATGCCCGGCATAATCAGCAACGCCTGTTAGAAGTGTCCACCATTTTGCTACGAGAGAACCGGCCTCCCCTGTCCCCGGCGTCCACAACGCCAGGAGGGAACACCGTCCATCCCATTTCCCCATCTCTACGGTGATATATAATACGTAGAGGCGGGTGATATTATAGGCTCTATTATTTTTGCATCTGGAGACGATAGCATATCGCGGGGTAGTAATACAATACCTGGTAGATGAATTGTTCTAGGGAGATCATATAGCTACGTAGACTACAGACGGTTGCACCATATACATGTGCACTCCACTACGTAACAAAAGCGAGGTTGGATTACGACGACGGTCCCGCCGGTGAAACGTACCTCGACGGAGGTCTTGCCCTCTCGTAGGTAGGGGACTACGACAACGGTCCTGCTGGTGGCACATACCTCAACAGCAGTCTTGCCCTTGCAGGCAGAATCCAAGCAGACGGCCTTGCACTCCTCCCACGTTTGGTCCATGGTGCACTTTGAGGGGCCGTCCAAGTACCCCGCTCGCCATAAGTACCGTTGCAGCGGCTGTTATCAGGGCAAACAAAAGGCGGCCGTGTTGGAGCGGGGATGGGGGACACGTGGTATGATAATACACAGGTAACCCTTTATAACTAACATTACTTCTGATTGATAGGGAATCCACTACTGTTAATACCCCAAAAACGACGCGTGCTACGATAGATGTGGCAGTTTTCGTCAAAAACGATTTCTGAATGACGGGATTCCTTAACCCAAAATCGTCAGAAATTGGCCACTATTTTCGCACGATTCTCTCGTCGTTTACCCAGGCCATAGGATTTTTCATCATCCGGGGTACGTAGCGGTTTTGCTTTTTCTCCAAATCCGTTTTTGGGAGAGGTCTTAAGCTTCGAAATTGGGAAAATCCCAGAAAAAAGTGGTGCACCTCTATCGGAGCACGCGTTGACAAAAACGTTAGAATTATTTTATGATTTTTTCGCTAAACAGTTTTTCGCTGTACTACATAGCAGGCCATGGGTGTCCATCGGGTTGCGCTGGCAGTTTTATCAAAATCAGCAAATTTTGGGTGAGGTATGGAGCTCCTCAAGCAGCCACCCTCAGAGAGGGGGCACAAAAATGGGGTTTGCACCCTTCTACCGTGACATGCGTCGGGGAAGGGAGGGGGAGGGGGGGAATGCAATAATCGTATCTTGTGCACCGTGAAGGGGTGCTACGATAGAGGTAGCACCTTTGTTGTGAAAATGGTTTCTGAATGACGGGGCTCCTGAACCCAAAATTGGTCGGAAAAAAACTAATAGGCCATTTTTTTCTTGCATGATTTTTGTCGTGTACCTAGGCCATATGGGATTTTTTACCCGGTTGTCACAGTTACATTTTTCTCTCCAAAAAAACTTTTTTGGGAGAGCTGTTAAGCGCTCAAATTTGGGAACCTTAAAAGGAAAAGAGTGGCGTAGCTACCTCTACCGTGACACGTGTCCGTGGCAGTCCCATACCCGTTGGATCATAGACCCTCGCATCCCCTAACAAACCCTAACCAAAGCTACAGTAATAGACTATTGTATACAGTATTGTAGACTGATTCTACCATAGCCCCCTAAAAAAACCGGCGATTTTTTTTTTTCTTCTTAAACGAACGTTTCATGGCTGCTCGACACGAGGGAGGATGCTATGAAAACAACATTTTCATGTTTGCAAAGGACTATTGAACGATGACGTCGGGGTGGCAAGGGGCACCGCATTTCAGGAGACACGGCCTGGCCCTGTTTTCAAAGCCGGCGATTTCGTCAAAGAAATGTTTGAGGGGGGCTCTAGCGTGGAACGTCTCTGTACCTCTGGCATCGTACTATGACGCGTGCTACGATCGAGACGAAGAGCCTTGGTGACTATTAATAGTGCAATAGTATAGACCAATGCTACGGGAGGGGTTTAGTTTACTTTCGGGACAATTTTGGCAGCGGCTCGTCGGGGTGGTCACTCGCGCGAGTGAGCCCCCCTCCCCTTTGCCCTGTGGTCAGAGAGAGAGAGAGGCGCTCGTGCTGGTTTAGGTTTTCCGATATGAATCCCCTCCAAAACGGGGATGGTTAGCTACGCCGCGCAAAAACAAATTGCATCCTAACGTGTTTCATGTCAGTAAGGCACAGCGGCCCTCGTACGAGCGACGAAAAAGTGAGGAAGAAAACCTCAACACCCCCGCCAGCTGACGCGTGCTACGATAGAGGCGGCACCACGTTCTCTCCGAGGTTTCTCAACTTGGGGAGCTTAAGACCTCGCTCCACCCCCAAAAACTGATTTTTGGAGGAAAATGAAAAAACTGCTGACCGGATGAAAACGCCTATGGCGTGTAGAGTTTCACAACGGAGAGAATCGTGTAGAAAAAAAATATGTCCGATTTCCGACGAATTTGGGTTATGGAGCCCCGTCGTTCAGAAACCATTTCAGACTTAAAGTGCTACCTCTATCGTAGCATGCGGCCGGTAGAAGTGGGAAAGGGGGTTTCTCCCCTACACCCCAGCCTTGATCAATGATAGTACTACGATAGGGAGCTCCTGTTGTTTGGGGTCTTGCACGTGACTAGCATGTGACTAATACAATACTAGAGGCCTTGCACGTGACGAGTACAACACGATCGTAACCTTGACGGTGACTAGCGCAATAGTACCGTAACCTTCAAGCCGACTGGTACAAACGTACAGGCCTTGAAGATGATTCAGCACAATAATGGAGGCCTTCAGTGTGACTGGTGCAATACCACTGCCTTGGCGGCTTGTGCAGTACTACCGTGTAACCTTGGTGACTGATGTCGTACGCAATTATAGGCCTTACATGCGTGTCTAGCACAATAACGTACCCTTCAAGGCGACCACGGCATCCTTGTTGACTGCTACAAGATATAATACGTAGCCTTGGTGAACCAGTGAAAAGACGCCTGATGCGAGAGGTAGCGCCTTTTTGTCCAAACTGGTTTCCGCGTCACAGGACACTCCTTACCCTAACACCGTTATCGTCGGAATGGGACTACGCTGTTTCTCGCAACTTTATCTTGTTTCACACGTCGGCCCCGTGGGATTCTTCATCGGTTTGCATATATATGCGTTGTCATTTTCTCGCACATTCCATGTTTGGGCAAGGCACAGAGCTCCTCAAGCCACCACACTCAGCGGACAAACCTCTATATATATCCTACCCTTAAGAGTGACGATTAATCTAGTACCCTACGGTTGAAGCCTTGTTGATCCTCCGAAAGCAAAGGAGTAGAAGGTGCACCATATATATTGTTTCTCAGACCCCTCGATTGAGGAGGTCAATGTGCCTCCCACACACTTGACATTTCGACAAAGGACGCGTGCTACGATACAGAGGTATAATAGTACATTTCTGGCTAAAAGTGTTTCTGGATCTATGAGAGGGCGCCCCTTAAACCAAAATCGTTGGAATGCCATTAATATTTCGCAAAATTAGTTACCTAGATACAATAGGATCAAGGGCTTGTTCATCGAGTAGAGCAGTTTTTACACTCAAAATTTGTGTTTAGTGTGACGTGTTTGACATATAGAGCTCCTCAATCAGCACCTTTTACCGTCGAATGTGTCGAAACATAAAACTTATATGTACTGGATTAGAACTTCCTCATGGCCTAGATACACGGGGAAATATTTTCTTGAACAAGAGTCGGTATTGGTCTCGCAGTTTGTTTAGCCAAAAAAAGGTATACCAGTCCGAACGATAGCTCCTCAAGTGAGGGGCTACCGGTTAGTCATTAAAGCAATTTCACGAGTACATTTTGCTCTTCTAGGACTAAAACGCATACAAGCTTTTTGGCCGGGTTGTGCGAGCGAATGCCTTGGAAGTCATGCCGCGGGCACCCGTGAGAGACCGAGCTCCTCATGTTGGGAGGTCAGAAACTTCTTAGAGTCTTCCGCACCCCTAGCGTAAGATGGCTCAGAACAATGATTTTTTCCGACGACGTTTGGTCAAGATGTCCCGGGACGTTCAGAAACGGGTTTCATTCAGCCAAAAGTGCGACCTCTATCGTAGCACGCGTCAAAAATCGACCATCATCGCGGGGCCGCCGTAGAACGAGCACAAAGGCTTACCGTGCTATTGTGCGCGAAGAGCTGGGTGATGTCTTTCTTCTGCTTGGCAAACGCCGTGGCCTGCTGGGACCAGCTCCCCCCCAGGAGCTCGTGGATGTGCCCGTGAGCGCCGCGGTTCAGCCACATCGTCAACTCCATCCTGCATAAGGAGGACAGACCGGGCCAATGAGATCCTAAAAACATGGTGTTTTGATCCAAGACTTTTAGGTCGATCTCAAAGCTGAAGTATTTGTGTGTGAGGTTTTTTTGTTTCAAACAAGAAATCCAAATTTGACAGCTGGAGTATATGCACGATCTGCATGGTCTAGCTTGCCATGCTGGGTGGGAGCCGTATGATCTGCATGTCTCCTGGGCGCCGTGGTTTTCGCACTGACACAGATCCTGCACGACACACCAGACCAACGCTACACGGTAGGCAAAATATGTTAGGAGACGGCACTTTCATCCCCCGACCGACACGGCAATTTTCCAATAATTTACCTTGACTGACAGCGAACTACTAGGTTTTGGTGTAGAACGATCGGTTTGACACTCTCAACCGCTGGACATTTTTTCTTGACCGACCGTCTCCTGACATCTTTGACGGTAGGGGCGGGGTCACGTCTGGGCCCTTTTGCGTCAACAAGAGCTCGTGGCCACCCGCGCGAGTGACCCCCCCTCCCCCCCCCTTGTTCCATTGCGGTCTTGACCATTTTTTTTCGCGACATAAAACCGCAATGGACGGTTTACATACGCTGCGTCATAGAAATCGCCGAACGTCATTTTTTTTTGCAGTGCAGAGTCGTTTAACGGTAGCCCCCCACCAACTTTTCCCTAACGAAATCGCCAGTTTCAAAACCAGCCCCCGGTCTTGTATCCTGAAATACGGTGCCCCTCGAAACCCGGAAATCGTCGATGGTTAGACCTTTCACCACAATAAAATATGTACGTAACGCTTTTTTTTTCGTTAGTATCCTTCTTTTGCGTTGAGCAGCCATGAAATGTTCGTCAAAGGAAATCGCTTGTTCGGGGGGAGGCTATCGTGGAATCAGCCTGCAAGGTACGGAGTCACTCGGGCGAGCGACTCAAGCGTCCCCCTAACGTAGCCTTGAGGTCATCACAGCGGCAGGACAGATGCCACACGTTTGAGATCCATGCATCACTTTTGTTTCTGGAGCTCGCACTCATGTAAGGAGCCCTCTGTACCTCACCAAAAAAAAAGTTTTTCAGAGCAAGCTGGAGGCGCAATCCGACGAACAAACCCGTAACGCAGGCAAACCAAATACTCACGTTGCACAAGGAAGAAAAAAAAAGAAGAAAAATCCGACGAGTTTTGGTCAAGGAGCCTCGTCATCCAGAAAAATGCTCTGTTTAGTCAAAACGTGACACCTCTATCGTAGCACGCAGCACAGATGATATGCATATGATCTACATCATCTCCAGTACTTGGATAATGTTATGTCGGGTAAACAAAACGCCCGTGAGCCCCCCCCCCTGTCCAGAGACATCGTCAGTTCCATCGTGCGGTATGAGGCGAGGGGTCCGGGGATTCGTTCTACACGGTACGCCCCCACCAAAAATACTCCTTAAACAAAATCGTCGGTTATGAATTTAGCTCCTCCCTGTCTCCTCACCTACGGCGGGCTGTGGTAGAATCAGTCCGAGGTGCACATAATAAGGCTGACAGGATTTGGCGCCCCTCGCCCATACTCGTCGCCAAAACCCTGTCTTGTAGGGTCGTCCCACGGTGTAGGGCTTGCAACGTTTTAGCCAGTGAAAGGTATACCTCCTCGCCGGTTGAGCTCCTTAAGTGAGGAACTAACGGCTAGTCTAATAATTCTACGAGCATCACTCGTCTTAGGACGAGGTCGTAAACGCTTGTCGGGCTTGCGCAAACGAATGCCTTCCAAGTCATGTTTCGGGTGAGGGAATACTGAGCTAGCTCCTCATGATAGGAAATGAAAAAATTCATAGAATCTGCTGCGCACACCCTACCGTGAGATGGCTCTAAAATTGTGCACCCGTGCTATTAATAGGGTAGAGCTAGAGCAACCATATTTTTGGCTCGAGGCTCCTCAATTTGACGCCCCGTTTTCATTCCTCACCCGAACACTATTTCTGGGTTTAAAACTGAAAGTGCAACCCGATGCCGAGAAGACTCATGGCCTTCTCTTGGTATAAAAAGTGCTCACATTGCAGGAAAACAAAAATATTAAATGATCTGTAATTCCCACACCTTTGGGTCAAAGAAGCCCGTCGTTCAGAACACAACGTATAGCCCCTATAAGTGATGACCTCTATCGTGGCATGCGTGCGGAGCTCAAAACCTCACTCAAAAGCTGATTCAGAGAAATGTGTAAGTCCACCCCAGTAAACAAATCCCATGGCCTCGTAGGCATCCCACAAAAAAGCATACTGCGAAACAAGAATGACCTACGTTTTCCGACGATTCCGGGTCAAGGAGCCCCCCCCCCCACCATTCAGAAAAATTGTTTTTTTTTGGCAAAACGCTGCCACACCTCTACCGTAGGCCGCGTCATCCACTGGTGCCAGCAAAGACAGCGCGAACCTCCTGGCGCAACCTGGCCGGTTCTTGCTGTTCGTAGGGAGTAACCCAATCCTCGGTTGTGCCTCTCGTCAGGACAAGGGAACGCAACCCTCTCTTGTCATCATAAACCCTAACCGACAACGCCCGTATTCTCCCGAGATCCCTTCTGCGATGTCTGCGAGGGCCGCGCAGGTACGGTGTTATTGCACATCACAGCTGGTGTTCCTATGATATTGACGCGTGCTTCGATAGATAGGCAGTGGTAGCACTTTTTCTCCTTACCCCGAAATCGTCGGCGGAACGTCATAGGGACAGCTTACGCTTTACCTACAATGGGATCCGAAGGGTGCGCCAGCTAGCGTTGGGCTGCGAAAGCAACTGAGTTAAATCGACACATGACGCGTATGAAAATACGTGGAAGTGTGGTGAGCTAAAGCTTTATTTTTCCCCATCCGCCGGAGGATAAAAAAAATAATAATAATATAATAATATTTTTTTTGACCAAAAACCGTCGGAGAATGCCATTTTTCTTTTTTTAAACAGAAGAGATGGATTCATAATTGTACACCTGGGGCATGGGCTCTGCAAGTCTTCATACGATACAGGGTTGCACTTTAAGTTTGCCCAAAAAACATTTTTTGCGTCAAGAGATATGGAGGGAGCTCCTGGAGGGAAGAGCCTCAGAAAACAAACGGCGCACCCGTGCAGCATGCTACACGATAGAGGTATCACTTTTCGTCTGAAAGAGTTTCTGAACTCGACAGGGTTCCTTAACCCAAAATCGTCGGAGATAGCCCATTTTTTCTGCCTGATTTTCGTCGTGTACCTAGTAGTAGTCGTAGTAGTAGGCCATGGGACTTTTTGTTCGGTGGTATCTACAATAGAAGTTTTATTTTCTCCTAAAAATCGGTTTTTGGGAGAGGTCGTAAGCTCGCACATTCAGAAAACTTGTTGAATCCTCAGCAAAAAAAATGGTGCACCTCTATCGTACCACGCTTCGCCTACACCGTAGAACCTGTCTCGGGCAGCTCCTCCTCGCTTGAAAACTCCAGTCGGTCAAAGGGTTTGGCCCACACATGCTGTGATTAGGCGCCCCGAAGTCATCCCACGCTACCAGAAGATTATACGAATTTTCTGAGCTTCTACCATGGGGAGCTAGCTCAATATCAAGGTCACACCCAAAAAACGACTTCAACTATTTACGTTCGCGCAATCCGACTAGCAATGTCATGGCGTATAATAGTCCCGAGACAAACACACCTGTAAACATATCATAAAACACCCACCGATTCTTCCACACTCTTGAGGAGCTCAGTTGGTCAGGAACATTTCGGGGACCCTTGGTCCCAAAAGTGCAACCGCTACCGTGAGAAAAGTTCCCGTTAGTACAAAAAATCTTCGGGGAAAACTGTGCACCAGCAACCCCCATTGTGGAGCGCCCCCGGCGGCTTACACCCCTCACCAGTTATCCACCAGCAGAGCATCGCGATATTCTTCGCAACCTGAAGGTTTCTTGTTGTTCGTGTAGCCCAATTCGTGGTCGTGTCGTGTCACAAACGGGGTCGGGTCGTTGTTCCACGCAGCCCGGAGCATCCCGTACGCGTTGTGATGCTGTGAAAACTCCGTGGCGTCCACCATAGCGGGGACAAAAGCGAAACGTCCCCTCTCTGGCGTTTTCAAATCCTGGGTGATCAAACATACAGAAAATAACATAGAAGGTATGTTTTTTTGTCTTTGTTCCGAAGAGGTTACAGCCTTCTTTAAGCGTTAAGGACTTGAAAGTACCCTGTGGCGTCTGGCATGGACGGGATGGATGAAAACCGTCTCCTCCCAGCCGGTCCCCTCCCAGGCGGTTTCACTACCCGAGTGTTCGGGTTATATACACAAACATCGTTTCGTTCAGAACACAATACGACGGAACTTTTTTTGTGCGCACGTATTATACAGTCTGCGACCACAGAGTGTGCACTCCCTTAGGGTAAATAATCAGGATGAAAAGCAAGTAGACCGGTGTGCTGGCTTGCATGTGCTTTGCCCTCGCGTCCATTGCCTTTGGCATCGCATCGGCCAAATCCCCTTGCCGTCGTTGCAATGTGTATCTCTGTCTCGTAGTTTGTGACCACAGAGCTCGTTTTTTCTATGAGGCGTTAGCACTGACACTGGCATTGGTTGTGCGGGATGCAGATGAAAGGAAATGTCCGTTTAATGTCAACAACACACACCCCACATGCGCTGATGCCGTTGGGTAGAAAAACGATTTCATGTAGCGAAGCTAGTCCAAACTGTAGGCCGGTCAACTGCAAAAATAGCGCCAACCATACATGCACGAACGCTTCACATCGACGACAGCCATCAGTGACACCTGTTGCTTTTGTCACCCGCCTCTTACCATACCTTACTGCAAATCATGTGTATATATTACTCCAATTCCAAGTAGATTTTGTCGAAAAAGTAGCACCACGGGTGCAGTTAGTTCCAAAGGGGCTATTTGGTGTCGCGTATTATCGCATCTCACGTTGGTGGGAGCGGCGTACCCGAACCAGTCGTCAGAAAAGACAGAGCTCGAGCGGAAGTTGGTCCAGTCGAAGTGCATCCCCTCGATCGTGAAGTCCCAGTATGGGAGGGCGATGGAAGGGTCGATTGTTTGCAGGGACTGCTCGAACATGAGAGAGAGGGCAATGTGGGTCGTCACAAACCCAGGACCAGCATGCCAGTGGTCGCAGCTCTTGGCACCACCTGCCGAAAAGTAGAAAGCGGACAAAATGCACGAGGGTTATAACCGCAACAGGGCATTCAGGAACCATGGTTGTCGGTACATTAAAAGGTGTATGACACACGGATGTGCTTCGTCGGGTATAGACACTGGAGATACCCGGGTGCCTTCCCTTGCGTTTTGTCGGGTACAAACACTGGGGTAACCCGGACACATATCCTTGTATTTCGTGGGGTATAGACACTGGGGATACCCGGGCACCTACCCTTATGTTTCATCGGGTACAACCACTGGGGATACCCGGGTATCTACCCTTGTGCAGCGTCACATATGGAAACTAGCAATATCCGAGTACTTTCCCGTGGGTATGAACACTGGAGATACCCGGGCACCTACTCTTGTGTTTCGTCAGGTATAGACACTGAGGATACCCGGGTATCTACCCTGATGTTTCGTCGGCCGTAGACACTGGCGACACCCGGGTATCTACCCTCGTGTAGCGTTGGGAATAGACACTGGCGATACCCGAGTACTTACCCGTGTGTTTCGTCGGCTTCAGACACTGGGGATACCCGGGAACCCACCCTTGTGCTTAGTCGGGTATAGGCACTGCAGACACCCAGGTACCTACCCTTGTGCTTCGTCGGACATGAACACTGGGGATACTCGAGTACATACCCTTGTGTTTTTGTCAGGTATAGACACTGGGGTTACCCGGACACGTGCCATTCTGTGACCCAGACAATATTATGACGCGTGTTACATTAGGGACAGCACTTTTCCTGAAAATATTTTTTGGCAGACGAGGCTCCATGACAGGCACGGCTATGTGGGCCGTCACGAACCCAGGGATGGAACGCCATTGGTCGCAGTCTTGAGCTCCGCCTTCAATAAGTAGAGCGTAGACAAGCCATTAATAACAGATCACGACGGGCTCGGAGCGAAGCGAGGGCACGTACACACCAGTTTACGGAAACAAAACCACAAAAACGACTGAGACACAACACGACTCTCTTCGTTCCTCGCATGAAGCTGAAATACTTACCTGCGTGCCGACGCTAGAGCCATACCCCGCGCCGCTCAATTTCTACATAGCCACGACCACAACACAGCAGCAGTGTAGCAGCACAGCTTTACACACGGACGACGTGCTCTTCCATTCTCGAGCGATATAAGAGCCTGCCATGCTAACGCGCACGAGACTACGGCGACGTGGGACAATGTCAGAACAGCAACGTCAACTGGAGCGTGTCCTGCGAACACGGCCTAAATCATGGCGATGAGCAACTGTGGCAACAAACAACACCAACAACAGTTGTAATTCCGCGGGCTTCTTGAAACCTCTCTCGCACCGTAGTAGAGGTGGATCCGGTTGAGGTAATCCTTGCTGTAGTATCCCGGCCCGTAGATCGCGCGCCCCACCGAGGTAGGAACCCGTTGCATAACCGACATAGCGTTGAAGAACACCTCGCGATCGCGATCTGTGAGCGATCGAATCTCGCGCCGCACGTACTTCACCGCCACTTCGAACTGGGTTGTTACCGACTTGCCCACCAGCGCGCTGCCCTGTAACGAGGGGGTCCCCGGGTTTCCGTGATTGCTCGATGTCACGGAGTTGTGGTACGCGGTGACGGAGCACTGCGGAAGA
The DNA here is from genome assembly GCA_012845835.1 of Undaria pinnatifida. Taxonomy (NCBI): domain Eukaryota; class Phaeophyceae; order Laminariales; family Alariaceae; genus Undaria; species Undaria pinnatifida. The sequence continues at coordinate 10,408,717 of JABAKD010000001.1, forward strand.
CCGTATAAACGAACAGGGTTGGGGAAAGCTTTGTGTCAGAGTGGGAAAATCATAAACTGGCGAACGTTGGTTTTGCTCTTTTCGAAGGGATGAATACGCGCTCCCCGGGTTTCGATGTGCGACGGATGCATCCGAGTTATCCAATGACGGAGCACTGACTGTATGTGGCAACACATATTGAAGAGAGCGCGCGGTGTTGGAGAGTGAGGAATATGTCGGTTTGTTAATGTCCCCGGGTTTCAAAGGTTATGTTTTTTTTTCTAGTTGCGGTACGCCGTGAGAAGCACTGCATACGACCAAAAATACGAACAGAACGCACGGTATTGAGGTGGAGAGTATCGCCACATGATGACGACTAGTTATTTTCCCGGGTTTCCATCGATGTTGGACGTTGCGGAGTTGCAGTACACGGTGATGGGTCACTTCATACGGCCATTGGATTACAGCAGACGGTGGCGGAAAGGGTTGTATTCGGATAGAGGGAAACAAATTTAGCGAGGAGACTTGGTGTTACTGTTTTTGACAAGATTAATGAGTGCTCCCCCAAGGTTTCCATGGCAGTTGGATGTTTTGGAGTAGTCATACGCGATGATGGAACACTGCGCGGGTCGTCGAAACGAAGAGGGTAGAGGGAAAAGGTCTGTACGAGAGTAGGGAAGGCGGAACCTTGGTGAGAACTGTCGAATGGGTTCAAAAGTGTGAACGCCTGCTCCCTGGGTTTCCCAGGCTGTTAGATGTTTCGGGATTGAGGTACGCGGTAACGGAGTACTACGAGCAGCCATTGCAAGGGCGATGTAAGAGAAAAACGCAGTACTTGAGTGTGGAAGATCGAAAATGGCACGCGCTGGGTAAGGTTTTGCGAAAGGTTGAACGTTAGACGCCGTGACTCGTGGACGGTACACACAAAGGATTGAGCTCTACTGTTTAACAAGAGGGCAAACACTGTTTTCCTGTGGGGCTGTGGGGGAGGGCGGGGTGGTAAAACAGCAGAGGTCAGATGCGACTGGCGCATTACCTCTACGGCGTGTTACACCAGCCATTACTGCTCTAGGCTGAAAGAAAGTGGATGCGCGTGTGCATTTTATATACTAAACGATGACACGAAACGGCCGAGGTGAACCACGTCTCTTCCTGGGGCTCCTCAATTCAGGAGCTCTATACCTCACCGCAACGACCTACTCTCAGGGGAACATGAAAGTGCGACCCAACGAGCAATCCCAATACATGTCCTAGGTATCCAAAATATTCGTATTGCGAAAAAAGAATGACACTCCCATGATTGTGGGTTGAAACGTACCCCCTTCAGAGCCCCAAAACCCCTCCCTACTCAAATTCCACGCAATTTCCCCCCAAAACGGGTTTCCAGTTGTAGAAGCGTTAACCCCTTTGGAGCCTCAAAACCCCTCACTTCACTAACTCCAAATAAACTGTCCTCAGAAACGGGTTTCCAGTTGTTGTAGAGAGGCTTAAAAGAATCTCGCTATTCGCGAAGTATGTTGGCCACAACCGGCATGTACACCTCTATCGTAGCACGATGGGTCGGTCTTACATTGAAAAGCCCAGTTGCGGTGAAGACAGTGGTGATAGCCGCTCCGTACCCCAGCACAGTTCCGTCCATCTCCCATCTGGAAAGCATAGATTGGAGGAACAGCAACGGCATGAGACGCATCAAAAGGAATCAGGGAGACACACAAATTAACCAAAGATGAGAACAGAGCAGCAGAAGGCACATCAAAAGAGGACGCGTGCTACGATTTAGATGGCACTTTTTAGGCCAAGATGATTTTCTGAATGACGAGGCTCGTTAACCCGAAAATCATCGATTTTTCGTACTCGTTTTCCCATAAGGATTGATTTTGCATGCCCTGGGCCACGATTTTGTTAATCGGATTTTTCACTTTTTAGTTCGCTCAAAATATCTATTTCGCACGTGCTACGACAGAGGTAGCACCTTTCGATATAGTTATTTTTGGTAACGATAACGAGGCTCTTTAATGACCCAACATCGTGGGAAGTAGCTTGCTTTTCAACATGATTATCGTTGTACACCTCTAGACGCCATGTGAGATTGTCTTATCGGGTAGCAGTTTTTAGATTTTGTCCAATTGATTGTATTGCGGACGTCTTGATTGAGCTCGTCTTAAATGCCGAGATGCCACAGAAAACAAAACGGCGCAGCTCCACCGTAGCATGGGTCTTTTGGACGAGGTAGACAGTCACCCTAGGGACGTCACATGCTACGATAGAGGTACCACTTTTCGTCTGAAACGGTTTCTGAATGGCAGGGCTTCTTCGCCCCGAATCGTCGAAACACGCGATGTTTTTGCACGATTCTTTTGTGTACCTAGGTCATGGGATTTTTTATCCGCGATAAAGTAGGTTTGGTTTCTCCAAAAATCAGTTTTTGGGTTAAGAACATGATGTCTTGAGCTCAAAAAGTGAGAAACCTAAAAAAAACAGTGGTGTGCACGCACCTCTATCGCAGCCCGCGTCGGATTTCACGTTTTGGGCTACACATTCTAGGCCGGTTGAGCTCCTCAGTCGAGGAACTGCCGGTTACTACGAAAACACACACGTGGTAATATACGATGTACCGTGTACGTTGTTCAAGGAGAACACGGTACCGCATAACACGCCCCAGGACAAAGTTCAGAGCCGATTCTCTCCAACACAAGGGGGGGGGAGGGGGGGAGGGGGGGGGGGGCGCACGATGGAACCAGAACATGTCTGACGCGTGCTACGATAGAGGTAGCACTTTTCGTACTCTGAATTTTGTTTCTGAATGATGGGGCTCCTTAACCCAAAATCGTCGGAGGTAAACCATTGTTGTTACGCACGGTTATCGTTGTCAACCTAGGCCACACGGGATTTCCCATCCGGTACGTGCGTCCATAGAAGTTTTATTTTTCTCCAAAAAACAAAAAAAAAAAAAACATTTTTTTGGGGTAGAGAGGAGGCCTTCTTAAGCTCCCAAATTCAGGAACCTCCAAGGAAAAAAAGTCGTGCACCTTCTATAGTACACGTAGTACGCGTCGTCTTTCGGAACAAAGCCGTCCCGCGGCCGGGGTGAAGCAGATTCCACGAATTTTCTGAAAAAATCCTAACACGAGGAGGGGCTTAATGTCGTCATCCATCACCACCCGAAAAGTTACTTCGAAGAAGACCGTTCGCACGGCCCCACCAACGCACTAAAGTGAGACGCATGCTACGATATAGAGGTAGCACGTTTTGGCTATGATTTTGTTTTCTGAATAACGCGACTCCTTAACCCGAAATCGTCGGAAATACGCCATTTTTGTAGCACGATTTCGTTGCCATGTACCTAGGCCATGGGCTCTTTCTCCCGGTCTATCTAGCGGTCTTGATTTTCGTCCAAACAGTTTTTTGGGGAGATGAGTCTCAAGCTCCAAAATTGAGGAAACCTCAGAAAAAAAAAGTGGGTGTGCGCCTCGATCTATCGTAGCAAGCGTCCCCACCTGTATATCCGGTAGGAGCCCCAAAAACAAAAATACTCTCATACACTCATCGTGCTAACATACGATAGTTCCACATGCGTGAGGAACTCAACCGGGGTCAGCAACATTAGTTGAACAAAAAAAACGTGCACCCCCTACGAACAGTGCTACTACTGTGGGATGACTCCAACGACCTCGGACGCGTGCAACGATAGAGAGGGGGACGACTTTTCTTCTGAGGTTCGTCAATTTTAGGGAGCTCAAAGAAAAACTCTTCTACTCTCCAAAACCTTGTTTTTTTTTTCTTTTGGGGAAGGGAGGAAAGATAAAAACTTGTATGTACGTACCGGATAAAAAATCCCGTGGCCTGGTGTAATGGACAGCCTTCCGTAGAAGGATCATTTATAGATTCGATGTGAAACTATGTCATGGTTGAGGTGAAACCACGTGATATTAGATGTCACATTCGCGTCAAGGCGATCATGGATAGGTGGTAATGTAGGTGATGATGATGGCACAAAGCAGGACGCCCCTCAACGCACTACCCTGCACTATCCTGCACTACCAAGCCTAGCCCTTTTATGTTTGTGTTTTAGCTTTCTATTTTTGGGAAATAACGCACAATCTTCGAGCCTAGCCAGCGAGCCATGAGGATAGACCAACCAAAGACACCGACCCTCCATGAGGGGCACGCTTCCCAACACCGACCAACCACGCATCCCCCACTTGGAGTACTGCCACACTAGGTACACAACGAGAACCGTGCCAAAAAAAAGCGACGATTTTTGGTTAAGGAGACCCGTCAATTCAGAAAAAAAACAGAGTACGAAAAGCGCTTCGTACCTCTATTGCAGCACGCGTCCTCGTCCAGATCTACCGCAGGGTGCATCGCTCGGCGTTTTCTTCCCACACTCCCCCCGTCGTCGACGGAATCGGGTATTGATAGAAAAATTGTCCGCCCTAGAGGCGGGTGAGTTTTATCTTGTGATAGGTAAATACGAAAAAAATAAACGACGTGTGCGCGTGTCGCCTCACCTGTATGTGAGGCCAACGCTCTCATCGCCTTTCACGTTCAAGACCTTCAGGAGCGTGTCCACGTGCGGCTCCGCGATGTGCGCCCACGGGTACAGCACCTTCAGCTGCTGCCCCTGGCGGGTATTCGTTGTTCCATACTTGTTGGACAGGCGCACATCGATAGATGAGGACGGCGACGACGATAGCAAGGAATGCGTAATACCCGGGGAGGTCTCCTCCTCATCTGATTGTCCGGCGTTCGTGCTCGTAGGAGTAGAGGGTGGAGCGTCTTCTCCCTTGTCGACCGTCCTTGACGGTGAAAAAGGCGGTTATTGGAGGTATGTGAGTTGACTGTTGGCTGATAATAAACATCGACTACAGCTATTGGCTGTGTGGTGGGGAAGTAAAACCCCCCCACGAACGGGCAAAATTGTTCAACCAGAGCCATTTCCACGATAGGTGTGTGCAGCAGACGTTTCCGGACGCGTGCTACAATAGAAGTAGCGGTTTTCGTCTGAAAGGGTTTCTGATTGACGGAGCTTCTTGATCCAAAATCGTCGAAAATATATATATTTTTTTGCACAATTCTCGTGTTGTACCTGGGCCATGGGAGGTTTCATCCGGTGTAGCAGTTTTATTTTCTCCAAATCAGTTTTTGGGAGAGGTCTTAGGCTCCCAAATTGAGGGAAAACCTCAGAAAATAAATGGTGCACCTCTGTTCGTAGCACGCGTTTCCGAGGGTCCTAGCGGTAAGAGATCAATTTTTGACCCCGAAACGTGGCTTGGAAGACACTTGCTAGCGCAATCCGACCAAACCGTTTCTATGCTCTAGCACTCTAAAACAAGTATTCTCGGGGGATAATGATCACACCAACCGGAGGGATAGGTCCACACTTGAGGAGGAGCTCAACCGGTCGGATCGGTCACAAACGTTGCGCCCAAAAATTGAAAATACTTTCCTACCCGTGCGTGGGATGATCCACCAACAAGTAACTTTACGAAAAACCTAGCAAGCCAACGACTAGAGTAGTCAGGGTGCGTCCAATCGTTTCTGAGGCTCGTAACCTGTATAGGGCTCCATATATCACCCGAAACCTGACGATGGGAATACGTGGAATACTAAGGCAGGGGGGGGGGGGTGGGCGCTTTTATTGCTCATTTTGTAACATGGGACGCTTGCTACCATAGAGGTGCACCACTTGTATTATGAGGTTCCTCAATTTTGGAGCTCAAGACTTGTCCCAAAAAACTTGTTTGGTGGACAAGAAATCAAGACCGCTTACCGGATGAAAAAGCCCGTGGTGGCCTATAGGTACACAACGAGAATCGTGCAACAAAATGGAGTATTTCCGACGAATTCGGGTTAAGGAGTCCGTCATTCAGACACAAACTAGCCAAAAAGGGGTATCTCTATCGTAGCCTGCGTCACAGCCTAGCGTACACACTTGCTAAGATAGAGAGGTAGAACTTTTTTGGCTGAAACATTCAAGAATTGAAGGGCTCACTTAACCCTTAAAACGTCGGAAATCCGTTTCTCGTTCTTCAGTAATTTTCGTTGAAGGCCTAGGCCATTTGTTTGCCCGTCGGGTAGCACTGTCATTTCTCTCCACACCAGGTTTGGGCAGATATATATAAAGAGCTTTACACGTGAGGAGCCTCAGACAAAAAAAGGTACACCTCTATCGTGGCATGTGTCGAGAGCTCTGCGCCAACCGATGACTACCAACAAGGTAGCCAGCTACCCATTGTCACCCAACTCACGATCCTATTGGTGATGCCGCGCCCGTACGAGAGGAGACCAGGACGTCTTCTCTCGAACTGGTGTCCCTTGAATTGGCCGTCTTTGATTGTGACAGCGATGGCGAAGAGAGTGGCGGTGAAGACAACACTGGCCCCGACAATGGCGGTGACGCTGGTGATGATGCTAATGGGGGTGGCGGTGTTGACAAATCTCGTCGGGTTTCGTTCGCAATGACTATCAAACCTATCGCACACAAAACGCCTCCCCAGTTGATAACCCTCTGCAGCGGACCCCGAACACCCCCGTCACGGCGTCTACGGCTCGTCCTCTTTGCATTGCGGCTGTTGCTTCGACACGCGTTCTCTTCTTCGCTGTCTTGCTGTTCCCCGATCGTCTCGTAAGGAAAGGCCGATGATGCTGAGGATGCTCGTGGCGTTCCGAGTGAAGGACGCCAGAATGATAAGCCCCAGCCGCCTCGTTTCTCACCTCCAACGGCATCACCACTAGGACCAGGTGGCACCATTGAACGCTGTGTCGATTTTTCATAATCACAGAGGCGGGGGTTGGGAAGGGGGGGGGAGCGTACTCATTTGTTGCTTGCCTTAGTCATAGACCATTGACCACGCATCCTTTTCGAGGCGGAGCACCGTTCCTACTCCTAATAGAGACACCTCCAACATTTGGGCGCTCATTGCACTCCTTCCATACACTACATAGAGACTGTTTGACTATCCTATCCCGCCGCCCTGCTTCGTCGTCTGGGGCCACCATCTATCTCCCAGAATAGCAACCGTTTTCTCGCTACTCTCTAGTCTATCAAACCCTTCCATGTGTCACATACGTCAAATTTTCTCATCTCCTCCTCTAACGCATCCCACTGTTCCTTGAATATTTTGCATTCTCCTACTATGTGAGTCCTAATATATCGGGCCGGGGTGGGGGTTAAAACTGGGCACAGACAGGTGGCACCATTGATTGTTTATTCGGGGTTTCGGAATCACAAGGAATTGGATGCGGAGGGGGGGGGGGTTCTCTAACGAAACAGGAGAAGGAGGCGCCAATGATCAAGTTTTCATATTCTCGTAGGGGGCGGTGAGGAGGGGGTCAACCTGATGACACATGATATCACTAGGCGAAGGCGGCGCCATTGATTGCAGGGTCGGGTTTGCATAAACATTTGAGCCGGTCGCCCCGGTGGCGTATCAGGTTATCCTCGAGCCTGGTATAGGTCAGATTCGTGAGTTCGAGCCCCGCCGAGTGCATACTCGTATAAATTCGGTGGCACTTTTTCTTGTGCACAAATTGATTTGCGGAAAGCGCGAGAGCGTGAGTTAGCAACACTCAATGAACAATCGACGAGTAGTGGGATTGCTGAACCCTATGCGCGATAAAAATTGAAGGCAAGAACCGGGGGGGAGAAGGGAGACACCTGTGACCACGGCTTGTGCAGAAGCTGGAAAGTAACAGTGTGCATAAAAAGAAAAAAAGAAAGAAAAAACACGCACACACAGGAAAGGACGGGGGCAGAGGGGAAAGCAATTTAAAATGTGAAACCGACTTATTTTTGTACGGCAGTCTGCTGCTAATGCGCGGTAGCGGTGGGGAAGGGGGTATTCAAGCTGAAGCTAAAACACGCACGGTAATCGGCTTGAAACATGGTACGGTATTCGGCTCCTATGGAAAAACGGAGCATGATGGTGATCTTGATACTAATGGCCCGACCCAACGGCAACAACAGAATGATACCACTCAGATGCTTCGTCCTTCGCCCTCGCCAGGTCACCGCTAGGATCAGGTCGTCTCATTGGTGGCTGGGTCGAGTGTTCATAAAGACAGGGAAGGGGGAGGGGGAGGGGGTGGTAGACCGGTTCTACGACAGTTCCCCCTTACAAAACCAGCGATGTTCTGTAGAACGGACGTTTTATGGCTGCCCGACACGAGGAAAAATGCTATGGATAAAACATCTCCGTGTGCATGGCCTTGTTTGCACAAGGCTATCAAACGATGACGTCGGGATGGCATGGGGGCCCGTGTATCACGACATACGGCCCGGGGCTTATGTCTAAAACAGCCATTTCGTTGAAGAAAGGGTTCGGGGGGGCTCTACCGTAGAACGATGTGGCGGCGCTTCAAACTTGAAACTAACAACAAGGTATAATTAAGAAAGTGGCACAGCAGTATCCGGCTCGCTAAAGAACGGACTGAGACGATGGTGCTGTGATAACGATTATAGGAAAAAAGTCCGAGCCAATAGGGTTCAGCGCACTACTACTCCCGCTTTTCAGAGAATACGGTCGTCGAATTTCTTCGAATTTTGCTAACTCACCCTTCTCGCGCTTTCCGCTCGCCAATTTTTACGAAAGAAAAAGCCCCAACATCGGCACGAGTAAGCACTTGGTGAGACTGCAGCCTATGACCTTCACCTTCACTTTATTGGTGGGGACGATATTCACCTACCATTAATATAATACGCTCGTACTGCACCGGGGACGCCCACTCGCCCAGTTGAAAAATGTCGGTATCGATTTTGGGCGATTACCTTGCTATACCTCGCTATATATAGCGAGGTACCTCTACCGGAAATTGCACAAAGACGGTACGAACTGGGGTGCGCATACGTGTTTTTGCCCTGATGGGGTGTTCCTCCACAACTCCAGAGTGGCTGGCCCGTCCTGTGACCACGGGACAGACTTGAATGTTCGAGTTTATGTGAGGAACACAACAAACCATGAACCTGACGAACGCGACGACGCTATCGACATCTGCACGGTATCTCTTGGTGGCAGGACAATCTCACTGGGACCTGCACGGTTTTTCTCGATGGCGTGCTAACGTCGTCGAGCATCCTTGAGATGCTGGACCTCCTCGACATCGAGGACACTGCAATTACGCACAAACACACGATATGAACCGGGGTACGCACATACAAACAATCAACTTCAATCTCCACCCTTCCTTAAATAAAAATAATTCGTGCAGCAGTAGGTACCCCGATTTAAAAGTGCCCTCTACTACATAAGAAACCACACCCCGGTGATGACATTTTTGTGTATAAAAAAAAGTATCAACGGGTGTGGTATCCTGGTATCTCATGTTACCCGCGGGTGATAAAGCGTAGTTCGCAGGGGCGACGGAGGGGGTTTGATAAACCACGGGGTGTGATGGCACTTTCGAACACCCACAGGAGGGCGTAGGGGGTGCGGTAAAGAAGGGTGTGATAAAAAGGGTGTGACAATACTGCCTGTCACGCATCGTCCAGCTGCGGCACACTTCAAGGGGGGTATTTTTTCTGTGGGGGGTATGGTTTCTTATGTGGGTGTGGTTTCCTATGTGGTATACGGGTAAGAGCGTTCGGGACCTAGAAGAGTGATCAAATCGCCAAGTCCCGCTTACACTACTAACATTTGTGTAAAGGGGGGAGGGAGGGGGGGGGGGGGGGGGGGTCCTGCCCAAGAGACTGAAGTCTGGGTCTGGCCATCATAGTCCTGAAATTTGTGGGCCTTCCAATGGCCGTCATAAGTTAGCGTCAGGCCGCCCTGACTTCTTCGCCTTGTTGCGTTCTCTCCCCAGCGTCATTGATGATGCACTTGACACCCTCTATGAGCCCATTGCCGTCTTTGGTCTTTGGTCAGTTCCTAGGGTCTTGCGAGTATGACGTTTTTTTCTCTTTTCCTTCCCTTGCTTCCTCTTCTTTTGTCTCGTCAAGATTTCTTGCTTTTCCGAGGCTTTTCTTGTCTTTTCTTTTCTTTCCTATCCTTTTTCGCTTTCTTATCTCTTCTTCTCCTTCCTTTCCTTTCTCTTCTATTATTTTCATTTTTTTCCAATTGACTTGCGCCTGACGTGCGTATGCGCAGTGATAGGTACGACGTTTCATATAAACGTGGTAGTGACAAACGGTATATATAATAGTCGGTTTTTCCAGGCGCGAGTAGTGAGACGTATGCACCAGTACTCGTGTGGACCTGGCACATCGTATGCTGACTCCCGATTTCACTTTATATATCATGATATGTTCTCTCTCACAGCGGAAGTGTATTTTTATTTTTTTTAATATATGTTTCTAAACGGGTTTTATAGTTTCCGCACACAGACTGACTAACATCACCCTGTTGACCCTGGTAGCTACACTGCTGATGTTGCAAGGGGAGTCGCAGACCTATATCCTTAATGAGGACACACAACCCGTAATACGCGCGATCGGAGCATCACACACAGCTTGCAAAGATGAGTTCCGACAAAATATTCGATCTCACAGCTGCAGTGTATTTTCATTTTTTATAATAAATGTTTCTGGCTGAGGCATGTGAATTGCGTCAGCTGTGAGATATGCGTGTACCACGTTTGGTTGGTTTGTATTTTTTACCCTGCGGTACTCCTCAGCTCCAGAGAGATTGGAGCCTGTCCTGTGACCACGGACTTGATTATGCGAGTTTAAGTGAAAACAACAACAACAACATACATCCCCACTGCGGATAAAAGAGCAACGTGTACGAGTAGTCCAAGGCGGGTTCCGCGCTAAAGCCTGATTTTATTCGGGGAGGACGGTTTGTTGCCATCCCCCCCCTAAGGTCTAATTTTGCTTCACGTAACCTTGAATCATATAGTTATGACACTCTGATGGTTAAAAATAAACAACCGCATGGTTGATGGCCGAATTTCAACGCATTTTACCCGTTTTGGTAAGGAAAATGCGAATATGTGCAGAACACAGGGGACAGTACAAAAAATCCCCGGTGTTGAAAAACTATCCGATTGAAAGAGCGCTTGTTGCTTCGGCTTGGAACGGGGCGCTCGAAAATCGGGGTACCCACTGCATATACGTATACCTGGTATGTTGTTGTTGTTTTCTCACATTAACTCTTGTCAAACATCTAGAGTCCGTGGTCACACAAAGGTGCTGGAGCCCTAGGAAGATCCGAAAAACCAAGTGAAATCAAAATTCGTCAGGGAAATACTACGCTTTCCCGCCTAAAAACGCACGATACGGAAAAAGGCGCACAAGTGAAAAGGTCAAATGTGCCAACTGAACTCACATGGCCGCGGGTATCCACTCAACTACAGCATAGAATTCCCCCGTCCCCACAACTAACCAACTCGCGGCTACAAACTACAGCGGTTGGGCTGCCTGCACCGTACGAACCGCACGGTAATCGTGAGTATAGACGAACGCGCCTGCTGTCTGGAGTGCTGTCAGAGTGACGACCCGCGGGCATGCAGTGAAACAAGAGCAATGGAACCAAAAACCACCGTACAAATATCAATGATCGCCCCTCCTTCCCGAGTTATTTGGTATACAGCAGTACGAGAAAGGTAGCGGTGTTTGGAGGTTGAAACCAAAAAAAAAAAGTAGCGGTGTTTGTAGAAAAGTCGGAAAGAAATCCAAGTTTTTTTTTTGTCGATTTGCGTGTGGTATTTCGCGCGTTGACTTTATTTCCACATGCATTACCGCACCACCGGAAACTGCGCACAAATTTGGTACGCACCCGGGTACGCATACCAGTCCAGAGCCTACAATTCGGAGCGTGCCTGTCCTAGATGCGAAGACTCGATCATGCATGAGAACAACCGCAACACAACACAACAGCAATATATTTTGTTGTTTGTTGTTGTTCTCACATTATTATATATGTGACACTACAGCAGCAACAACAACAACAACAACAACAACGACAACAACAACCAGAAACGCAGAGCGCACGTAGGTATACATGAACGAACACGGGGGCGGTCACGTAGCCAGAGCGAACATATCACGAAAAGCGAAGAGTGCAGGCAGAGTCGTATGAATGCGGAAAGCTCGTGTTGCGCTGATCCAAAGCACACTACCACAAAAGTACGAGCAGTCTCACTCTGACGCGTTTTGGTACACTACGAATTCCCATCCGTGACGCTGTGCAAGCGATGTCCAGGTCTCTGTTGTTGTTGTTGTTGTTGTTGTTGTTGTTGTTGTTGTTGTTGTTGTTGTTGTTGTTGTTGTTGTTGTTGTCTCACATTAACTCTTCTTGTCAAACATCTAGAGTCCGTGGTCACACCGTGTACTCACTCGTGACAACTAGTACTACCACGCATGCCCTCTGTGCAGTACTTGTTCTCACATTGTCGGCAACAACCCGCAATCGCCGCAATCAACTCCGTGGTCACAAGACCGGCTGCGGGTATGCCAGGTGTGACCCACTAGCACCTCCTGTTCCCCCAGAAAAACGTTGTCTCCAGTCTACAGACGGTTGTGGCTGTTGTGTTCACGACGAGGAAAATAAAAACTTGGGCAGCATTGAATACTATAGCAAAAAAAACAACACAACAAGCGGCGCGAAAAATGTGAACAGGTCGGTGTCCTACCTGTGGTGCCTGGTACAGACCTCGCTGTTCGCCAATACGCGTGCTGTAGAACGTAGCGAGCACGCGAGCACGGATTTCGGGTCAAGTTGGGTCTAACTAAACGCGTGCCTTGATCCCATCATCGGAGGTGATTTTTATCATCAATAGTAGCACCAACACTCGTGGCAATCCAAAATATAAAAAACGACCGCTTGCAAGCCGATTGCCACGATTGATCGTAGACGCTATCAAGGCATGGACTGCGCACCACGATTTTTCCTCCTCACACTGATATTATTGGACCAACAATTATGAGAAATATTTTCAGCGATTGTTTTTTTCTTTAAAAGGAATCTCCGACGCCAAAAATGAAAACCAACCATCATGAGACCAGAAATCATCGTTATTTCTGGGTTCAGAAATAATCGAGGCCAGAAATCAGCAGATTTGGTGATTTGCCCAGAAATAACCAGGTCTGCTTGTTTTTTCAACCTCTCAGAACTGGGATTATTTGACTTTTGAATACTACTTTGTACCAAGTAGCACATGCCACCGCTGCCCATTCTGTACCTGGTACGATACCGTTTTGCTGTACACGTCACTCATCACCCACAACAAAGAATCACGATTTCACCTACGACAGCATACCGCGCTTGTTGTGTGCGAGACAGAGCTTCGTCCTCACACAAACGCGACAGCAGCAGCAGCAACCCCATCGAAACCACCCCAGGCACACCACACCAGCACCACACCAGCACCACACCAGCAGCACAGCAGCAGCACAGCAGCAGAGACAGCAGCAGAGGCGGTGGTGACCTAACGTCGCCGGCGGCAGTGTACGTGCCAGATTTCAAAAATAAAGGCAAAACGGCAAAACAAGACCTACCATTCAAAATGAACCACTTTCCAAAAATTAGAAGCCATAATGGACGCCCCTTATTTCCGATGCAGCTATTCTGGAGCCTCAAACCTACCAAAATAATCGCCAGAAATAATCGCTCAAAAAAAATCCTTAGCAGTAGGGATTAATAGTGAGCAAAAAGATTCGGGAAATATCGAATCTTCACGGATTTTCAAGTTCCCGTGCCATCATAAGTCGTATCTACAAGCATTAGTAACAGGCATATCGATATCGGCCATATTTACGTATGGTTCGTGTGTTCGTACATACCACTCGCCGTGACACCCCGACTTGACCCCCCTTTAGAGCCCCCAGATCGCTCCCTTTATTATATCCCAGTAATTTGGTCCCCGACACCCCGACTTGACCCCCCTTTAGAGCCCCCAGATCGCTCCCTATATTATATCCCAGTAATTTCGTCCCCAAAAGGAGTTTCCAGTTCTAAAGCGTTGAAAACGCCAAGATGAGAGCATTCCGCTCGAACAATTGTCAACCATAACCGACACACAAAAGCTGTAACACGCCGAGCTCCGCACCCCGGTTACAGTTTTAGTAGTGGCTCCCCTGTCCTCTATGATGATCTAGATGCAGAGCTCTAACGGGTGCGTCAAGGCGGCGCGTGTGTGATGTCTTCACATCCGATTATTTATACCCAGACGTCATCAGTCGAACGCCCAGTCAGTGTTCGTCCCGATTCTTCATCCTATTACTCGTAATAGTCAAGGAGATATCTGGAAAAAATTATATGGTCACAAGACTGTGAAACCGAGGGAAGCAAACTAGACGTCACATCAGCGTACCGGGTACGAAGAACACAGCGGAGGACAACCCGAGACACTAATGTAGTACACAGCACAGCAGAGTATAGAAATATAACAAAGCATGAGCACAGAAGAAAGAAATAGGACTGCTGGAATCGGACATAATTAAAGAGACAAGCACATGCATTAAGACGAAACAAACCAAACCCTCGCTCTCGTGGATTATCTCCTCTCTCTCTCATCATGTCATGTGCCGCCTATTAATAGGCCTTCGACGAGTGTGGTGCGTCACTATCAACGCGAAGAAGGAGGGAACAAGGAGAGACTGATAGAGAGGGAACGTAAGAACAAAAAGACAGAGAGAAATAGGGCGAATTAAAAAACAAACTACTCGTATAGTCTACATATAATCGTACCGCGAAGGGGAACTACGAGCAGGCAGAGTTTTACCGACTCTCTGCTACCTAGACGAGCCTGCAGGCTAGCCACACGGTCTGCCACCTCCTTCCTATTCCCGTCGACACAATCCTCCGATTTCAGTGCCGCCGCTGCCGCCCCCTCGGGAAAACGAATGCAACCAGCAGAAGAATCAAGCCGCACAACAGCAACAAGAAGGAAAAAGAATAAAAGAAGCATCTCGAAATCGAAATTGAATTTGGAGGCACAGCCATTAGATAGCAAACGCTGTTCCATACAGTAACACCAGCCGACTCGAAGACTCGGAGGGGGTGGGGGTAGCCGAGAAGGTGGTCAGTTTGGCTTACTACGAACATCTAAAGGGCATGGATGAAGAGGGCATTCAACTCACAGTACATCAAGGACGAGAAAGGTCGATTGCTGCCGGATATTGCCCTCATTCGGGAGCGTAGGGTGAGGTGGTTTCACAAACTGGCGCATATGCTACGATAGAGGCATGCCGTACGCTGACGATGTGGGCATCGTATCGCAATCACCACGAGGGCTGTAGAGGATGATGACGGTTTTCGGAACCACGTGCTATGCGTTTGGGCTTACGGTTTCGGGGGCCAAAACGGAGATAATGTGCCTGCAGACAAAATATGAGGGAAGGTGTCGTTCACCATCTCTGCAGCCGGCCAGGTATACAACAAATCGATGGAATTTGTGTACCTAGGCGGGGCTATTAGAGCAGATAACGACCTCAGCATCGAGAAAACGTGGCGCCTTCAGAAGGCCTGCGCGTGCTTCCAGCGGTAAAAGACGAAAATCTATGCCCGCCCGGGTGTGCGCTTGCGGCTAAAGGTGCTGATGCTGAAAGTCGAGGTGGTCGAGACACTTAGACACTACGGGTGCGTGACGTGGAGCCCGAACATGCCTGACTACGACAGGCTACGGCAGGTCCACCAATCCATGCTCCCTCGATGACTCGGCTGGCAGAAACTGAAATGCGGCGACCATGCCGCCTCGTACATTGACGTGCTTGCAAAGACATGCTCCGAAAGAATTGAGTCGATATTGCGGAAACGGAGGATATTGTTCGCGGGATTCGTGGTACATATGGGGAAGAAGCGTCTGCCACGAAGGGTGATGTTTTGGGAGCTGGTTGGGGGTAAAAGCTACTGAGCGGATCGAGAGAAGGATTTCACGGTGCGTCTGGAAGAAGATGTGACGGAATTCAACTCCGAAGGCTGGCAAATATATGACACAGAAGGCCGGCAGATAGTTTTGACGGGTTGAGGAGGGAGCAGAGGCATTAATGCGGAAATCGCACGACGCGGGGAGCTGTAGAGCTGCAGAGCGACAACCGAAGGCCGCGGCAGCACCAACCACAGTCGGCATCTATATGCGGCGCGGCGGTGAAGGAGGGGCTGGCACATGGAAAGAGGAGGGACTGGAGGGGGGAGGGTGGGGGTGGGGGCGCGCACGGGGGGGGGGGGGTCCTATTCAAGACGCTGAAGTCTGGGTCTGGCCATCATCGTCATGACGTATGCGTGCCTTCCCATGGCCGTAAATAGCTAGCATAAGGTCGCCTGAACTTCGCTATCATCTATATGATATGCTCTCCCGCCAGTGCTTGATGCCCTTCAAGTGCCCAATGTCGCTCTCATTTTCTAGGATCTTCTCCTCTCAAGTTTGTTCCTTTCCTTTCCTTGCTTTCTGTCATGTTTATTTTGTTCGTTGTATTTCCTTATGTTCCAAAATGACTTGGGTCTTCCGTACGCATACGTTTTTGATAGCGTTGTCTGCTTGTTGGCTGATATTGGTTTGCCGCGGCCCTCCTCTCCTGCAGGCGAGCTCAAATGTGTATTCACATGCCATCATGGACACATGCTACAACAGAGGTAGCACTTTTCGTCTTATATGTTTTCTGAACGACTGGGCTCCTTCACCCCTTTACAACTGGAAACCCCTTTAGGGGACAAATTCACTTGAAGCTGGTATAGGGAGAGATTTGGGGGCTCTAAAGGGGTTAACCCAAAATCGTCGGAGAGAGGCCATTTTTTTTCGCGTGATTTTTCGTCGTGTACCTAGTCCATGGGATTGTTCATCCGGTATTTCGTTTTTTTTTTTTCTCCAAATCAGGATTTGGGAGAGGTCTTGAGCTCCCGAATTGAGGGTGAACCCCAGAAAAAAAGCGGTACACCTCCATCGTAGCACGCGTCCCTGTATGACATGTACGTGGATGTTTTACTTAGTTTGGTATGGTAAGATCGGACGCGAAATGCTGTTGTTACTTTCCGTATCGCTGTGCAGCTTGCCTTTCCTCGCCACACCGCTCCTGAGCACTGATGAGTCTACGTAACATATTTTACGTGTACACGCAATATTGTCCGTGCTCGCTTCCTATTACTCCATTGTTTTGCTCTGTTGCTTCCTCAATGTTTGTTTCGTATTTTCCTCGGATTTGTACACTGGTTTGGTTTCCTGGGTGGCACGCGGCGTAGTCGGATGCAGCTGTGATTCTTGCAACGTGTGTGTACCAGTATGGGTCTGATATGTACGTACGCTGACTTCCGATTTCACTTTCATATCGTTTGGCGGACGTAAGACTTGCTTTAGCATTGACATAGTGATATATGTAAGTGCACCACTTTCGGTATGATTATGCGAGTTAGTGTGAAACCAGCACCAAAAAAACCCAAGACCAAGACCAAGACCAAGACCAAAACCAACACCAACACCAACATCAACATCAACATCAACACCACCACCACCACCACCACCACCACCAACACCAACAACAACAACAACAAAAACATAAACACAGCAACATGTTCTTCACCTTTTAGATACCGTCCTACATACGCAATCTGCCAATTATTTTTCGGTTTTCAACGACAGCAGTGGCAGTACGACCCCCCCCTCCCCCGCCCCCCTCTCTCCCCCCCCCCTTCCCTTCTCCTTCTCGCCCTTCTTCTTGGCGTCCTCGCTTGCATGCAGTATAACCAGCCCTGTCCACCTCGGCCCTATGCCACGGCGTGCTCCGCCTTGCATAGCCATATACCAAAAGGTTTGCATCCCACTACAGAAGAAAGCAACGCGAAATTTGGAGCGCGTCTTTCGGCTTCTCAGCGGGAGCTCTTTAATCGGGGTACTGGTGTACCTAATCTGTAGCACACCAGGGCTCGGAGCTGGCTTACCAGATCTGATCACGCAGATCTTTGGGGCGGGTTGCTGGGGCTCACGTATACGACCCACAGCCAAATACGAGACGAGCACAACCTCCCGGTAAATGCAGCTGCCTACAAGCGGAGCACCCTCAGAACAACATCCCACACACGCGTGCTAGCCCGCTTGGGCCTCTGTTTCCCCCGATCCCTTAATCCAGCTGCTCCACTCAAGCCATGCTGAAGAACACTCACAGCACGATATTGTCCACACAATCGTTTAACGTAGTCTATGAAAACGATCATCATATTCATACCCTCGAGCATGAGACTGCTGTGGGGGTTCCTTGACGTCTTGGTGTGTTTTCTTCGCAATAAACTGATGTGTCCACTCATCTACATCCAGCACAACGAGTGTCCGTGCCGATGCCCCCTGACAGAGACGAGCTCTGCGGTCACAGTCTACGAGACAGAGAGGTACCACATTATTATTGCAAACACGATAGCAAACACTCTGTGGCCATGACTGGGATGACACCAGGCGATATAGCACATGTCACAGCAGTCACGTCAAGACCATCATGTAGTTGGGCGAGAGTGTAAGTGACAGTGATGCTACCGGGAGGTGCATCTCCACATCGTCCACTGGTATATACTGCTGTTTCGTGGAGTATCTTGTTGTCAGCCTTGTTATGTCTAAGCAGCGACCCCAAACACGGGTGACTGAGACACCGTGAACCACGAGGAGACCGCTTCCCAACACCGACAAACCTGTGGTCCCCTCGGAGACTTGTAAATGACGCAGCCCTGCCGACGACGCCATGTGTGATAAAAATCCCCGAGGAGGGACGCAGAGGTTGTAGGCGTTGGGAAGCGGTCTCCTCATCATGGTTGACGGCGTCTCATTCATATATATTATCCATTTAGGTTCGCTTGCTTAGACATGATAACAAGCCTGCCAACACGATGCTTTATGGAACAGTATAGATCAGTGAACGATATGGGGATGCTCTTCCTTAGAGCACATCACCGTCACCTACATTATCTCCCCTCTACATGATGGCCTTTAAGTGAATGTGGCATCTACTATTGCCTGGTTACACCTCAACCATGACGTAGATTCACGTCCAATCCATAGACTATCCATCATCTACGTATAGAGCACTCCATGACAGCGCTCACAAACTACGAGACAGGGATAACCATTGTAAATACAGCAAGGCGATTTGGCCATGCAGTGCCAACCGCACACGAGGGGCAAAAAGCAAAATGCGCAAGCCAGGTCACACCAAACTACTTCGAAGCAAAAGAAAAGGAAAGATGTAAAACAAGAACGAAACAAAAACTTTGAGGGAAAAAAAAAAATGCTTTCAACGAAGAGGGAAACAGCAGTAGACTGGCACGACCAAGGGAAAAAAAAACCCAACACAGACAGCCAGCTACTACAGACTAAGACGAAGCAACACAGCAGATGACGCCATCTAACCAACATCGAGAGCAGCAACCTCACTGGGTTTTGAACGAGCCTGCTGCAGGAGCAGGAGCGCTGCCGCATCGTTCATCACCGGCGCACAATTTCTGATGACGACGCGTGCTTCGATAGAGGTGCACCAACACCATTGTTTTTTTCTGAGGTTATCCTCAACTTGGGACTCAGGCCGTTTCTTGTGCAGTCTGATTTGTCAGTCGAAAACGGCCATTTTCGACTTAAGCCCAAATCGGGCTTTCTTACCACAACAAAGTAGTCGCATGAGCTCGAGGATATACGCAAACAGGTACATATGCCACTCGGCCTGGTGCCTTGCTCCCCTGTCTGCCCGTCTCCTTCTTGCATTCTTCAACAGCGTCACCCCCCACCCGGGTTTCAGCTATATGCACCACGCATTCGGGCTGTGCGGCGCTCCAAGTTCTCTTTTTCCTCCTCTGCGTGCAAACTGGCCATGAACCGCTCGGCTGCTGCGAGGATCCCACGGTGCCACTTACCAGGCTTATTTGCTGCATGGGCCCACAGTGCGGTTTCAATTCTAAACTGCCATGAGGAATCCTCCTTGGAACCTTTCGGTGGATCGACAAGCGGCGAGATCGTCTCTCCGGGTCAGTACTGCTGTTGTACTTATAGGAGTTGTAAGCTGCGAGTTCGATCGGTTGGCTGTGTGTTCTTTCTAAACTGATATTTGCACACATGATGATGGCGTCTATTATACATGGGAGAACAACAAATGTCCGTGCCAGCGCCTTCCCCTCAAGAAAGACGAGCTCGTTGATCTTTTTATTTTTTTCCCTTTTTTTTTCGTCGTACTACTCTCGCGCTTCCTCCCGGTAGTAACTCAGACCCGGGGTTACACAGCGGGCCCTCCTTTACCCCCCCTCCCCACTACGGTACGTGCCTTCGTGTTTATCGCGAGAAGAATTCAGCACTTTCTTCCCTCTTCGACTCGCGCCGAATCATGTGGCCACAAAATACAAAGCATAGATACATGTGCAAGTAAGTACAGGTGACTTGACCATGCAATGCCGGACGTTGAGTACGATAGTAGCCAATGAAAATGACGAAGATGAGATAATGATGATGATTTCTGATAGAGCTTGTCCTCGGACAACGGGCCATTATCTTTTTTTATATAGAACTCGGGCTATATATAAAATTGAAGACGTCAGCTGTGAGTTGTTGTTGTTGTTGTTGTTGTTCTCACATTAACTCGAACAATCTAGTCCGTGGTCACAGGACAGGCTCCAGTAACTCTGGAGCTGAGGAATACCCCAGGGAAAAAACACAAACAAACCAAAGGTAGGTGGTAGACGCATACCAGGTATATCACAGCTGACGCAAATCATGCCTTCACCAGACTCATATAAAAGTGAAATCGGGAGTCAGTCTACGATGTGCCAGGTCCATACTGGTGCATACGTCTCACTACTCGCGCCTGGTAATACCGACTATACCGCTTGCCACCCAAGAAAGACTACTCGTGTTTCCAGCGGTACAAGATGGAAATCTATGATCGCCCGGGTGTGCGTTTACGGTTGAAGGTGCGGTTGCTGAAGCTGAGGTGATCGAGACACTGCTGTACGGTTGCATGACGTGGAGCCCGAAGAAGCCTGACTATGACAGGCTACGCCCCGGGTTCACCGCTCCATGCTCCTCCGATGCCTTGGATGGCGGAAACGGAAGCGCGACGACCACACCCTATCGTACGCCGACGCGCTTGCCCAGACAGATTCCGAGAGCGTTGAGGTGATAGTGCGCAAACGGAGGATTTTGTTTGCGGGATTCGTGACACGCATGGGGGAGGAGCGTCCGCCACAGAGGGTGATGTTTGGGGAGTTTGTCGGGGGTAAAGGCTACTCAGGGGGGCAAGAGAAAGACTGGATGGATCATCTGAAGGAGGATATGTCGGTTTTTGGAATGTAATTCGAAGGATGGCGAAAGGCTGCTCAAAAGGCTGGCAGATGGTTTCGAAGAGTAGAGGAGGGAGCCGAGTTGTTCATGCGGAATTGGCATGAAACGGAGAGACGCAAAGCTGCAGAGCGACGTGCAAAGGCTGCGGCAGCGTCATCCACCGTTGGCATCTCTGAGCGGCCGGGGGAAGGGGGAAGGGGGGGGGGCGGGGAGGGGACTGGGGGAGGGGGGAGGGGGAAAGGGAGGAAGGGGGGAGGGGCGGAAGGGGGAGCGTCATGCCCAAGAGACTGAAGTCTGGGTTTGGCCATCATCGTATTGAAAGTTGTGGGCTTTCTAATGGCCATCACAAGATAGCATAAGACCGCCCTGACTTCTTCGCCATGTTGCGTTCTCTCCCAGGTGCCATTGATGATGGACGTGATACCCTCTGTTAGCCCAATGCCATCCTTAGCCAGTTCCTATGGTCTGCTAGTATAACATTTTTCTTTCTTTTCTTTTTCTATTTCTTTTTTTCTTTTTTTCTCTTCTTTTCTTGCTTTCCTGTCTTGTCTTTTCTTGCCTTTATTGTCTTTTTCTTCTCTTTGCTTGCCTTTTTCGTCTTGTTTCGTTTTTTCTTCTCTTTTCTTTCCTTTCCTTTATCTTCTTTTCTTTTCTTTGTTTCTTTTTCTCCAATTGACTTATGCCTGTCGTGCGTATGCGTAGTGATAGATACTACGTGTAATATATACGTGGTAGTCTTCCTTAAGTGGCACTCGGAATATTTGGTTTCTCCAGGCGTGAGTAGTGAGACGTATGCACCGGCCTGGACCTGGCACATCGTAGACTGACTCCCGATTTCACTTTTATATATTTCTGGTGGAGGCATGAATTGCGTCAGCTGTGATATATGCGTGTAATGAAAGAACGGTTTAATGTGAAGAACACACACACACCACCTTGGGTTGTGTGTGTTTTTCCCTGGGGTATTCCTCAGCTCCAGAGTGACTGGAGCCTGTCCTGTGACCACGGACTTGATTATGCGAGTTAATGTGAGAACAACAACAACAACAACAACTCGTACCAGGTATATATTACACGGACCTGGTAGTATTTATCACTACGCATACGCACGACAGACGTATGACGCAAGTCAATTGGAAAAAGAAACAAGGAAAAGAAAAAGGAGATACGACCGATGGATTTGAAAATGAAAGAATTCACTTCACCTGTGAGATCGACCAAATTTTAGAAAGGTTGCAAGTATTTTATGAAAATATTTCAAGGACGTCAGCCGTGAGTTAACGAATTCGGGTCAATACACATCTTTGGAAGCTGCGTTGTTGATGTTCAAAACTCAGCTTTGCAAGCCGCGTGTGATCCTTCGATCGAGCGTGTTCCAGGGGTGTGTATGCCCTCGTGGAGGATAAAGGTTGGTGACTCCCCTGCTGATGCCACGTTCAACCTTGTTCTGTACTCAAGGAAACTGAATAACCCGCATTAAGGGGGGCAAAAACACACCTGTGGAATTCAGAATGCATGAAACAATAATTATTGTATTAGACTAGATTAATAGACTAGTCTAGTCTAGTGAGTTAACTTTTGGAGTGGGCTATACTCGGGTGTACCGGGTTTTCGTACGCAAGTTCCTTTGTACACCCTGTGGCAGGCCAGCGGAGGTCCAGCCCAGGCCTGTTGCCCGGGTTGTTAGTGCTGTCGAGTCATGATGGAACATGCGGTGGACGGCGATCGCTACTCCACCGGAGTGATCTCTCTTCAGCTCGTGATGAAATGCGACGGCACACTCACACACCTGCATTGATCGAATGAAGACCGACGAGTGGGATCTGACGTTCTGCATCATCGGTCGTCGGGCATCTGCTGTAGTGTGGGTTCAGCACATCAAACTGCTCTTCGCACCCATCAAGATCTAGCACCCCCATGACCCCAGTGTCCGTGTGGCGATGCCTCATCCCAGAGAGAGACAAGCATTTTGGTCACAAATTACGAGCGAATATTTGCAACGGCAACAGCAGCAGCAATAGAAGCAGCAGTAACAGAAATAGCAGCAGCAGTAGCAGCAGCAGCAGTAGCAGCAGCAGTATCAGCAGCAAGACCAAGACCAAGACCAAGACCAAGACCGACAACATCAACACCAACCCCAACCCCAACACCAACACCAACACCAACACCAACAAACTGCTGATAAGTCGGCGATGCCTGTGATCTACCAACAAGGAGCACCGCGCTGCTTGTGGAGACGGATATATCTACACTCAAGCTCATCGAACTCACAACTAATTGACGAATTTACTGAAACTTTTGTGCCGTGCAAACGACGCTATCTATCTGCGCAGGTACAAAATAAATGTACCACCTCTGATTACTCGTAGCAAAAAGCAGTGCAAATGGCTGTGCTAATTATTAATACCTAATTAGTCTAGACTGCTCTTCCGACGAGTGTGTGTGTGTGTTCTTCACATTAAACCATTCTTCTACTCGTCGACATCCAGCACACCCAGTGTCCGTACTGATTCTTCACCCTAGAAAGATCAGCTCTGTGGCCACAAGCTACGACACAGAGATAATGCATCGTAATGCATTCGACAACGCAATGTCATGCCCTAGTTTTTTTTTTTTCTTTTTTTCTCTTTTTCTTTCCTTGCTTTCCTGTCTTGTCTTTTCTTGCTTTTCTTGTCTTTTTCTTATCTTTGCTTGCCTTTTTCGTCTTGTTTCGTTTTTTTCTTTTCTTTTCTTTCCTTTCCTTTAGCTTTTTTTCTTTTCTTTGTTTCTTTTTCTCCAATTGACTTATGCCTGTCGTGCGTATGCGTAGTGATAGATACTACGTGTAATATATACGTGGTAGTCTTCCTTGGGTGGCAATCGGAATATTTGGTTTCTCCAGGCGTGAGTAGTGAGACGTATGTACCGGCCTGGACCTGGCACATCGTAGACTGACTCCCGATTTCACTTTTATATGTTTCTGGTGGAGGCATGAATTGCGTCAGCTGTGATATATGCGTGTACCACCTTGGGTTGTGTGTTTTTTCCCTGGGGTATTCCTCAGCTCCAGAGTGACTGGAGCCTGTCCTGTGACCACGGACTTGATTATGCGAGTTAATGTGAGAACAACAACAACAACAACTGGGTACGACAGGCACAACATACATACGTCAGCGACAGAAATACATTGGAAGAGAGAATACGAAATAAACAAAAACAAAAACAAGAACAAAAACAAAATAATAATAAGAAAACAAATAAAAAACAAAGATAAAAATAAAACAAAAATGAAACAAACAAAATGAAGGGGAAATCGAGGAAACAACCCAACCGGAAAGGAGAGCCAAAGCTCGGAAAAGAAACATAATAAAATAAAATAAAATAAGGTGAAGTAAAACCAAAATAAGATAATCCGAACACGAGCCAAAAACCTGGACACGCAAGGAGGGAACAAAGGGGAAAAGAATACCCCAGAAAAAGAAGAAAAGTGCTACGTACCTACGAGTGGAGAACGACTGAACGAAGGAGTAATTGATATTAGACTATAGTGTCAGTGCCGACAGCGGAGCTTTTTCTGTATGCCGTCAGACACAGCAGTCTCTCTGGTACGTGTGGGATCACTTGCCAAATGGGAGGTGGCCTGGACGGCCTTTTGCATACTGCTGTATATACCCAAACAAGCCAAACATTGCAAGGCTGCGTTGCAAGGTGCGTCGTGTGTGTGCTCATCACAATGCATACAACAGCGCGTACCAATACCGTCTTCTACAATACCAGTCAGTATACTGCTGTACTATGGATACGAGCGCCGCCGTCGATTTTTGAGCTTGCAAAAAGATGAGCAAAATCTGCGTGCCACATGTATAGACCCACGTAGCTGATATAAGAGTTCTGGCCCCAGTCCCTCCTGGGCAGCGTGTGCACCTGCTGTTCACTTGCATACTACATTTGTGTTGCGCACCCAGCTCACGGCGCTCCGGAACCCATGCGAGCATGCAAGAGGTCTCGAGCCTCGTAGGTTGCAGGGGGTTTCGAGTGCAAATTATTTGCTCACCGTTTCAAGAGGAGGTTTCCCCCCAAGCGAGCGTTCCACCCTCGGCCCTTGCGACACTGCCGTCTCTTGCTCCGGCAGGAGATAGCTATCCAAACCGTGGCGGGCAAGCCTAGACGTAGGGCGGGAGTCTAGGGAAGGTCCATATCGGGACCTGCGAGTACGAGAAGGGTTCGTTATTTCAGCGGGCGCATCCATCTTCCGACTGTTCAAACATCATGGAGTAGATCAGACTAGACTATAGCAGAAGCACACGGGCCCATCTGGCAATATACCGTGCTGGGCGGCGGCATTTCTATGTCCCAGAGCCCGGTTCAGCAGCCCGTGGAACCGTTCATGGAAACCCACGGAAAACACACAAAAACAAGTACCAGACGTACAATTATACCAACTCAGATGAGGGTGTGGCTTTTACGGCGGTGTCTTCCATATTACATACGTATAAGACGTGTGCGTTATCATAGCTGCACAAGAGGGCGTGCAGTGCCGACGAACGTTAAATCTATTCGCTGTTAGGTACCGAGTGCCGTGAACAAGAACAAGAACAAGAACAAAAACAACAACAACAACAACAACAACAACAACAACAACAACAACAACAACAACAACAACAACAACAACAACAACAACAACAACAACAACAACAACAACAACAACAACAACAACAACAACAACAACAACAACAACAACGACAACGACAACGACAACGACAGCAACAACAACAACAACAACAACAACAACAACAACAACAACAACAACAACAACAACAACAACAACAACAACAACAACAACAACAGCAGCACTCGTCGCGATTCTGGTTTTATCGGCTGTATGGTTCGTAAAGAAAACAAAATATATTTGCTGCTGCTCTCGACAAATTAACACGAGTTTATTCGATTTGAATTTTTTTTTTTATCCTCCGGCGGATGGGCAAATCTAAAGCTTTAGCTCACCACACTTCCACGTATTTCCATAGTTTATTCGATTTGATACGCGATCAACGGCAGTGAAAAAAAAGTAAAAAGTTTTGTCGTTCCAGGTTCCAAGGGTTCGAATGGGCACACACACCCACCAAAATGTAGTGCCTCGTACTGCTGTAAGGAGCTAGCGCCTTCCTTGTTGGATCCCTTGGATCACTCGCTTCTACTTTAAAATCCCCGCTGGGACTTGCACAGACGACGAAATATTTCTCGAGACATGTTGGCGGTACTCGCCGTGGGCGGGTTCCGCGGTAAAGATGAATGGCCTCTCCCGCCTTGGGGAAAAAAAAAAAAAAAAAATCGACTTCAGGAATGGTTCTGAAACGCCCAAAAATGCCGTTTAAAAAACAAGTATGAAAAAAAAAAGTTGCCCTTCGGGCCGAACTTTTTTTTTCGCCGCATTGCCGACTTTTTCGTTTGGATACGCCCTCGCCATTCGACTCCGCTTGGTCGAATTAGGGGGGGTAGAGCCACTCAGAAAGTTGGTCAGTCAACACCTCGAGGTGGGAGGCTGCCTTCAAAATGCTGGGTGGCCTGGGCCCAGCGGTTACCACCAAAGGCCGATGTACACGCATCATGTATGCTGGCGCGGACCAACACACGGTTGAACAGACATGGGCTCCGCACGAACTCGGCCTCAGGCTCCTCACCTCCCGCATAGATTCGAGGGTAAAGGGAGGAAAGACTAAACCAATCGAAGGCTATCCGAAGCCGTTTGAAGTATCTTTGTCTGAGATGGCCCGCGAAAAGGCTGATGAGGTCATGGCGGGCAAGCGCCGGGCTGCCGCGAACAAGGGTATACCACAAGCAGGAGGTGGCGGTGGTGCCGACAGCAGGATGAGCTGCCCCGTCATCCTGGCGATTCACGCTTCTCAACCGCAGATGGCGAGGACTCGAACCACTGGCAGCAGCAGCAACAGCAGCAGTGCGAAGCCGTCTGCTGTTCCAGAGGTGAGAACCCAAACCGATGTCTCGTGTGTGTGTATAACTATGGGTGTGTGTTGGACTTATAGTCTACTCAAAACAGAACACCAGATCTCGTGGTGCGACGACAGCAGTGTATCGATAGAGAGCACATTGCTGCACCCACACCGCGCTGTTCTCCTAACCTCTTCTGAAATGTACGTTGATTGCGCGTTGTATCATTCCATACCGCTATACCGCGAAGGAAAAGCCATGTTTGATATCCCAGCCATGTGTTCTACCGCTCACGTGCCCTACTCCACCCCCCCCTTCTGCTGTGCTGCAAACACCCAACGTGCAGCCGCCGCAAGAGCCTGACTGGAGAGACACCGCCGAGCCATTCTTGGCCGCGATGAAAGCTATGACGAAGGAACAGCTGTTGGCGCATCTGAACGAGCAAGGAGTGCCCGCCGCACGGGAGCTTCAGCAAGAGCGGGAGGAATCGCGGCAGATGCAAGCCGCGTCGCGGGCAGCTCTGAAGGACTCTGCAAGGTTTGCGCGAACCACCGAGGGGAGGAAAACCTGGCAGACGATTCCCACAGCTCACGCGTACGACGGGGACGGGGGGGCGCCAACGTTGCCAGACTACCGCAAGGCCGAGATTCTAGGCGTCCATCCGTCTCAATTCTCGGCCGCGCGGCAGCGGGCGAGAACGCTGCAGCCCAGCCTCCCTCCTGCTGCAGCATTGGACCAGAACGCGTACTGGTACCAACCTCGAGCGAGGCGGAGCGACGCCACCCCGCCGGAGCTGGTACAGCTCATGAAGGAGTTCTGGCACAACGGTGCGGTTTCGCGCCTGACGGGAAACTCTAGACACATCTTTCGGGAGTCGAAGAGTCCTGATGCAGAGACACACCCACGCCGGCAGCTCATGGTAGAAGGGGGAGGCGAGACAGTATTCTCCAAGTTCCTAGAGTCGCCGGAGTTTAACAACTTCAAGAGAATCTGGAAGTCGGAGAAGGGCGAAGACATCAAGGACCCTGGACGTACCTTGTTTCTCTCGACGCGGTGCAAGTGCCTGACAGCGCCGAAGACAGACCAGTGCGCGTGCAAGATCCACACACAGCAAGACTTGTACCTGAAGGCGCTGAAGGATGTGACGGTTGCTAACCGTTCGCAGGTATGCGATTGTCGATGGTGCCAGTCCGCCAATGGAGACGAGGTATGGAAGGGGCACTTCCAGCACTTGGGAACTTTCTCGGAGGCTATCGCTTGCCCAAAAGTGGACCTACGAGCGGGCGACCCGCACGAAGACATGAAGTTCATGGGGCGGAAGCCGGCGTGTGCCTCTTTCAACTGCAACGACTGTCGGTTCGGGAAGGACGGGGGCATCCCTTTCTGCAAGGTGCTGGAGACGTCGGAGCAGACGGTGGAGTGGACGCGCTACGAAGACCTGGAGAGACCTGGGAACACGCCGCTCCCCAACCAACTTGTCATGAAGCCGGGCAAGCTATGCGACCTTTGGGCGGACTTCAAGAAGCACAGCAAAGTGTACATGGCGCATCACGCCAAGGCCAAGTGGCAAACAAACTGCCACGGGCTTTGCCTGCGAACGTTTGAGGACGGCGACATCGTAATCGAGACAGATTTCATCGAAAAGTACACTCACGTGCCCCAAGCTGACCTGACGTGCGCGAGGCACGAGACCACTACCCTCATGGTGGCCATCGTACATTTCTGCCCGCAGACATGGGAGGGCGGCGGAAGGGTGCATTTG
This sequence comes from Undaria pinnatifida, assembly GCA_012845835.1. Lineage (NCBI taxonomy): Eukaryota > Phaeophyceae > Laminariales > Alariaceae > Undaria > Undaria pinnatifida. The sequence continues at coordinate 10,437,563 of JABAKD010000001.1, forward strand.
AGCGAGACATGGGTATTTGCTTCCGCGGACCCTACCCACGACTTCGACTTCCACCTCCATGCGCTGAAGCAGATCGCTGACTACTATCTGGATGGGGAAGGAAGTGCGGCTACTGCCGCCGCTCTAGAGGACGGCCGGGTGCCCCGCATGCACATGTTCACCGACGGCTGTGCCAAGCAGTACAAGGGCAGGCGCAACTTCCGCTTTTTGTCCAGCAGTGTACGTGAGCTTGGCTTCATCGTTGAGCACCATTTTGCGGCCACCTCTCACTTCAAAGGTTGCCACGACGGCATCGGTGGTGTGATCAAGAACGCCATGAGGAACTCGGAGCGACTCAACAAGGTGATCACCGGCGCAGCGGGCGTGGTGAAATTCGTGGACGAGTATTTTGCCAAGATCGGCAACAAGGACCTCGCCGAATACTTCGCAACGTGGTCGGCCTACCGTATCCGACGCGTGCACGCTAAGCTCATCGAGTTCAACGCCATCTACAGACCGACCCGGACGCTTCAGGGCATCAAAGGTACTCGAGACATCTACGTGTTCGTCGGGGTCAACAAGCCTAGACCGGACGCCTCCACCTCGACCAGACTTGGGAGGAATGCCGAGATCCCGGACGTGGTCAAGAAGGATTGGTCGTTGGCGAGGGCGGTGCACGAGGGAGTGGTGGAGGGAACGGGGCTGTCCGTGAAAAAGGCAAGGGAGTATGTTGAATGGACTCCTGCGTGGAAGAGGGGGGAAGGGGGCGAGGGGGGCGGGGGGGCCGGGGCGGAGGGTTCTGAAGAGCCGATGGGGGGGGGGAAGCGACCCAGTCGGAAGCGGTCTTGGAGTGTGCGGCTCAGTGACCAGGAGGAGGGAGGGGGGGGGGTCTGAAGAGCCGGGGGGGGGGGAGGGGGCTGCCGGGGAGGCGGGCAGGCCCAGGCGCAGTGGTCGGGCGGTAAGCACGAATGTCAGGCTCAGGGATCAGGGGTGGAGCAGTTCGTCATCTTCAGACGAAGATGCGGGTGAGGGAGACGGAGAAGCGGGGGGGGGGGGCGGGCCCAGGCGCAGTGGACGGGCGTTAAGCGAGAACGTCAGGCTCACGGATCAGGGGTGGAGCAGTTCGTTGGCCGTCGGGAACTCCAATTCGGACGCCGATGCAGATGTGGTGGAATCTGAAGAAGAGGAAGAGGAGGAGGATGAAGAAGAGATCGAGGATTCCGCGTCAGGGGTTGTTGAAACGATTCGTGTTGAGAATGTTACCGTCAGGCACGAGGTGTACACCTCGGCGGCGTCTTGTTTTTGCTCAGCGTGTCGAGTGCGTGACTACGACAAGTGTACGATTTTCTCGACGTACCCGGCTCTTGTCCCTCGGCGTCAGTTGAATGTGATTGAAGAGAAGGTTATCATGGACACCGGGGTCGACCCCGCTGGGGCGGATGCACGGGCCGGTGGTAGAAAGAAAAAAACGAAGGAAATAAAGTTCCCGAGCAGGAGCAGCTTCTGTTCGATGCAGAGGATTACGGGTACACAGTTTGGAGAATCTTTCTGCGGCGGTACGTAGAAAGGGAGGTAGAGCGGGCAGGGTGTCGTGTAGATAAAGCGTGATTCGAATTTTTGGGGGGATTGTTAAATAATATGCCTCCTACGTAGGTGGTGAACATTTGTTCTTGGGTGTTTTCGGCGGCGGCAGCGGCGGCTGCAAACCATGTGGCCCGAAGGTGCCATAACTTTGCACACAATCACAATTGGAAATTTGTGACACCGGATTCGTGATCCCCGCCCCAAAATTACCATAACCTGAAATTTGTAGCTTCATCTGAGCCATTTTCAAACCCGGGGATTTTTTGGCTCCATCCCCGGGTTTTGCGTTTCGATTCTTAGCCACCGGAATATACTAATATCCATTGAAACCCGGGGAAGACGAACGAATTTCCCCCCCAAATTTTACACAGCATGATAACTTCATCATAGAATCATCCCAAAAAAAAATCGAAGGTTGGGGGGTCCGTGGGAAGAATTCACGGAACCCCCCCAAAAAAAATTCATCTCTACCGCGGAACCCGCCCGTGGCATTGCCAACGACGGCCCACTGTCGTCGAGGGCGAGGGCAGGTGTGCGACCGATGTTGCCCATACGCGGAGTGATTTTTTCTGTGAGCAACTCCTCGCTTAAACCTTCGTAGCGAATAATACATTTTGGGGGGGGGAGTAACCGACTTTAATTCTCGAATGCTGTATTAAGAGTAATATATAAGATAACTAGTAATATTCTGTAAAATAAACCGCTTACCATTGTGAAGGTGTCGTGGTACCGGAAGGTGTGAGGGAAGGGACGCAGGGGTATCAGCTTCGCTTGGAGACAGCACCGGTTCTTCTTTATAGATTTCTCATTATTGGCGTTGAGCTATGACAAGCTCGAGGAGGAGGAGAAGGAGGAGGAGAAGGAGGAGGAGGAGGAGTGAGAGCACGGGGGTGGCGTGAAGCTCACAGAGTTCGCTTCACCCCAGCTTTGCTGCTGTGCTCTCTCCCGGACCTTTACCTATGGAACGTACAAGGAACGTTCTCCTGGATGTCCTATGTTCCCATGAGCGCTTAACGCGCTTACTTCTATCTATCTTGTCCAGAGGAGGAGCGTTCCATTTCCGAGAACGCTCTTGTGGTACAAACTAGCTAGATTCTACGGGTTATCCGCTTCACTCAGAATATTCCGTTTAAGAGAACCTTCTTGTCGCCAATAGACCATGAATCTGCGGACTATCCTACCGAATCTATTGCCAGCTATACTGACACTCTATAACATTAGCCCACCCTGAATAGTCGTAGATGCAGATCACCTGCCCATTAAATGATGTCAACAAAACATCAAAAATTGGGAGGGGGATCGAAGATGCGGCTATTCGAAACAAACGAAGATGAGGCTATAGATTCCCCCACACCTCGTAATAATGAGGCTTAAACGCCTCATTGCAAGATATACAACCCCATGATGGAGCTCACAACCGCGAGAGCTCGAGAAAGGGTATGTACCTACGGTATACCAGTAGCAATCGGCCTACGATAACACGAAGGGCGCGGCCACTGAGCGCAAGGATGCGAAGGGGGCCAAAGAAGAAGGTATAGACGCGGAAACCAAGTCAGAAGAGAATAAGGGAACACGTGTCACGCTGTGAAGGCCAAACAAGTTTACGGCCTGAAGCGTAGTGCCGAAGGGGCGGGCCGTCGGTCCATTTGCCGGAAGGCCTAGAGAAATCAAGAAGCACTGCCCAAAGAACGTCAGAGTCCGCTACGTTGGACACTGACAGCTGACGTGGGGCCATCGGTTGGACGGTGAAAGAGCAACAACTAAGACGCGAAGAAATACGCAAGCGTCGGGCCATTGGTCCAAAGGCGGAAGAGAAAGAGCCTGAAACAAGAAAAAACAAAGCAAAGTGCCTAAAATAATGTCAGGGTCCGCAAGGTTGGACCTGGAAGGCTGACGTGGGACCATTGGTCGAAAGGCAAAACTATAAAGAACCAGTACGCTGAGGTTTTAACGGAAGCACAGGGGCCGTAATATGCGACCTAGGAGGCTAGCATAAGGCCCTTGGTCGAACTGTAGGACGGAAAACCGAGGCTACCAAAACAAATCGCGAAAACGCAGTAAAAGACAACACCTAAAACAGTGGCACAGACAACACCAAGATGGTGGTACTGGAGGCGTGTGTGATACGCCGGAAAGCTTAACCGGGGGGCAACAGTGGAGTACCCTTGAAAGCTATCTGGGTACAGTACCATGAAAACGGGAAGAAATATGTGGTGAGATCACCTAGCCAAAGCTATACGCAAACAAGGACGAAACTGAATCGTAGACACCAGAAAGACGGGAGGCACTATCGGAAGCCAGAAAGAGAGTCGACATATATATGACACCTTGAGAGGCCAACTAAGAACGGGAACAATGCCAGCAAACGTAGCGAGGCTATTCAACCATAACAAAGCAAGCCAAAAATGGGGTCAACAAGAAGAATCGCGTTCAGCTCGAAGCAGCGCTGGAAGCGTCTAGCTTCAGAGAGAATGCAGGGAACAGAGAAGACAATATGAAGAAAGCCGCAGCTGGGTACTATACGTCGGGAACGCGGGGTCGCTAACGTGGAGCAACCCTAAAAAGGTAACCGAGAAAAATGCACGGGAAAATAGGAAAAATGCAAATCGTGTCGTAGCAACATACTGCAGTCTGACAAAAAGAAGGAGGGTCCATAGAAAGGGACCTTGAAAGGCTACTTTAAGAAAGCGAGCAACACTAAGTACGTAGCGAAGGAATTTCCCGAAAGCGATTTCGCCGAAAACACAACACGAAAGGGGGTCAACTTGGAAAGCCTAAATGGGCTGCGAAGCCAAACAGGGGTCAAAACAAGGGACCGATGCGACAAGTACGCCAACAAGCCAAGAGCAAAACGGGGGCCAAGAGGGGACGGCCTGTGGACTGCACAGTCAGGATGGGTTGTAAACCCATGATTAAGGCCGATGTAGTTAAACCCTATGGGCAGGTATGCCGAAAAGAAATAAAGAAAAAGTGGAGACCTGTTGGCTGCAAAGCCAAGACGGGGATCAGTGTCGTTGGACCGTAGGGGCAGCGGTGCTGAGAGACAAAGATAAGAAATAGTGGTCCAGGGGAATAGATCTGCTGGCTACAAAGCTAGAACGGAGCCCAACAGCACGAGGCTCTTGGGGCAGGTACGACCAAACAAAAAGGCAGAGGCCAAAAGAGAACCGACAGATGGACTGGGGAGCCAGCACGGGACCGCTAACGTGAAACCTAAGGGGGGCTCTCAATGTGAAGCCAGTGGTCGACAACATGGGACCATAGACAGTAGCAATAGCTAAAATGCCGTAATACCAAGTGGCTGGGGCTAAAGTGCAGCGACGTCAGTCGTAGGAAGAAGTACGCCAAGAAGCAAGAAATGTCCAACAACAAAAGCGAAGTATGCCAAGGGGCAAGGAAAGTCCAACAGCAACAAGAAAGGAGGTTATTCCTCGCGAAAAACGAAGCGAAGTAACGCTGAAAGCATCCACGTTGTCACCAATCGCATAAGGCGAGGTGGGAACGACACGATAGAAAACCTCGACATGGTTCGGAAACGCCATGGTTCGTCGGTGTGCACGAAACGTGGGCATGCTACATCGGCGGTAGAAGGTGGAAGCAAAACCACGAAGGCGAACACTCGTCGTACTGTAGAAAAGTAGAACAACTTGGGCAAAAGTTCAAAATCAAGGCGCTCATGAAGATCACTGAAAAAAAAACGAACAAATGCCATACTTTGAAGGCGGCAAAGAAGACAAAAGGCATACTACTACGGTAAGACGTTTTTAGAGCCTCAACAATAGTCAGACTTTAAGGGGGTACTTCGGGGATCCGCGAGGCGATATCACTCACTGGAGCCTACCAGGTAGAATTGTACTGAGACAGTAGGGTCCTAAGCTAATACGCGAACGAATTCTCCCAGAAGAAAGGAGAGAGGGCAACTACGGTCGGTCGCTAGCTGCGCACGGCGATAACCACTAAAGAGCATACGTGCCCAGAAATAACAAGAAAACAAAAACAAATAATACCCGCGTTGCATGGACGCGAAAGCGGAAGGTATCGGTTCCGAAAATTCACGAACGCCAGAGTCGGGAGGAAATACGTTCTGAAAACGCACACACTGCAGAGAGGAGGGGGTGTACATTCACACATAGTGCAGGGAGAGGGGAAACCAAGATAGAAAAACCGAGCTAACACGATATTAATTTCAACCCATACCGTGAGAACGGTAAAAACGGGGTCTTAACACAACGCAGGGCTCAGAAACTCTGCGAAAGAGCACGCACATGGTGCAGACGATATATCGGCTGAGAAGGAATCAGGCGAAACTATTACGATATCGCGGGCTGATACCGTAAGCCGGACAGAGGGAGGGGGCAAGTCACGTACAACTCTAATAATGCTAGCGGCGCGCATGCACAGCGTGCAAGCGAAGTTCAGGCTAATACGGATCAAGCGAAACTACCATGGTTTCGGGGGTTGATATTATAAAGAAGCCTAGAGAGGGGGGGGGGTCGTGAACAAACGACGGACCCAAAAATACTAGCAGTTGATGTCGTGAAACTCTGAAAATGTGGCCTACTATAGAGCCATTCCTACTCGAAGCTAAGCGACGAAAAATCGGGGAAAACATACGCGAAAGCACTCGGATCCCCAATCGAGAAGAGAGGACTTGTGCAGGGCAATATGACGCAAACAAGGGGGACAACACGCCTCAATAAGCACCTACGGCGTGCGTAGTACAGAAAATAGAGGAAGGGCCAGAGCACATACCACGTATACCACAGTGGTAACAGAACAAATACGACGCCTCAATAAGCACCTATGACGTACGGAGTGCAAATATTTGGGGAAGGGCTAAGACATATATGCCAAAGCGGTAAGAAGCCAAATATGACGCTTCATTAAGTACCAATGACGTACGTAGTGCAAAAAGCGGAAGAGCCAAGATGGGCATGCCACAGCGGTTTTGGAGACATATACGATGCCCAATATGCACCTATTTTGACGTAGTGCAGAAAGCATGAGAAAGGCCAACAAAAAAAAATACCACAGCGGTTTCGGTCGCTGCGAAACAAGGGTACGCTAAACCGACGAGGGAAAACGAAGTCACGGCAGGTTTGAGCCAAGTTACGAAAACGGGGCAGGTTAAACCGGCACACACAGGAAGACGGAACCATCTTAACTTTTCGGCCTGGTTACGAAAATGGAGCCTGCTAAATCAGTGGCTGGAAGGCCAGGGTAGCACACCGACGCAAGTACGCAAACGTATGTCCTGATCAAAAGTAGGATGACCCGAAAAGTAAGGGTAGCACACCGACGCAAGCACGCAAACATATGTGCTGTTCAAAAGTGTGACTACCCGAAGAGTCAAGGCAAAGAAGAGGCACCTTGAAACTAACTGAACAACAAAATCAAACCCAAAAGAGAAAATCAAGAAGCCAATGCGCACAACACAAATCCCATGAAAAAAACTCAAGAAGGAACTCAAGAAACATGGTAAGGGGGAGGGACAACAAGACAAACGGGTAAGTGCGACTCAACGCGATAATACCCTGGCTGCAGATATCCCTGTCGCGTGGCGTTGTAGGCACGCCGGTCCGTAGATGGTGCTCCGCGAAGATATGCAGTAGAGACGCCGTAGGTTGATCCTGAAACCGGGTGGTGTAGGGTTTGAAGAAAGATCCGATGGAACGCGGCTGGTGGTCGTACTAGGGTGTGCTGCAGCGCTCCGATCGCGAGACAGTGACGTCGTGGTGTTCGCGGAAGATGTGGTAGGAGCGCTGGAGACGGATGATGGTCCAGTAAAACGCGTTGAAGAGCTCCGAGCACGAACCAGTGAGGGTGGGGTGTTCGCGGAAGATACGGTAGAGGCTCTTGTGACGGAAGAAGACGAGGCTGTAGTAGCTCAATATGGTAGGTTGAAGACGGTGGCGGATAGCGTACGCGGTGGTGGAATGTGCGTGTTCCGCAGCGTACATGTAGGCGCGAGCGTTGACGCTGTAGTAGTCCTTTAAGGTGGTCCTGTGGAGATGCCTGCGGTTCTCGCGGTGGTGGAGTTCGCTTTGTACGCGGCGAGGATAACGGCGTGGTTGTCGGAATAGGCGGTAGAGAAGACCCGAAGTAGCCGGCGATGGCTGTGACGCCGGCGCGGTTGGTAGCGGACTGAAGGAGCAAACCTACCGGCGCGGTGGCTGCAGGAGTCGGCAAAATATGTCCCAGCTGGTCGGCGCTGACGGCACGATGACGCCGGAGTTGGTGGAAGTGGCCTGGAAGAGGGCGCCTCGCCGTTGGTAGCGGTTTGAAGCGGCAGACCCATCGGTGCATGGCTGCAGAGGTCGGTGAGATAATTCCCACATTGTCGGAGTAGATGGTGGCGACGACGCCGGGGCCGGTGGCAGTGGCCAAAAAATAAAAGGCTGCCTTGACGTTGGTAGTGGCTTGAAGGAGAAAGACATCGCATGAAAAAATCGCGGAAGACGGCGGTGGAGCTCAGGTGGAAGGCGAAGCTCTGACGAAGGTGGAGCTCTGGTCGCGAAGCTCGGGTGACGACAGGTGACGACGAATCTCCGTGCAGGAGGAGCTGCGGTCGCGAAGTACAGGTGACGACGAAGCTCTACCGAAAATGGAGCTCTGAAAAAGGTGGATTTCTGGGCTTGAAGCTCGGGTGACGACGAAGCTCTGGTGAAAGGTGGAACTCCGGTGAGCGTGAAGCTCTGGTCCGAAGCTCAGGTAACGGCGAAGCTCAGGTGACGTCGAAGCTCTGGTGAAAGGTGGAACTCCGGTGAACGTGGAGGTCTGGTCGCGAAGCTCAGGTGACGGCGAAGCTCAGGTGACGATGGAGCTCTGGTGGCAAAGCTCAGGTGACGACGAAGCTCAGGTGACGATGGAGCTCTGGTGGCAAAGCTCAGCTGACGGCGAAGCTCAGGTGACGATGGAGCTCTGGTCGCGGTGTTCGCGCGGCGATGGGGGGGGTTCGATGATCTTAGAAGTTTAGCCACAGGTACTGGCGAGAAAAACCGTAGTCGGAAGGGCAGTCCACAGTTTCCAGCGACGGCTGTGGAGCGATGACGGCTCCGGGAAAGTAATGGTCCGGCGAAGAATAAGAAGGGCCAAAAAGGGATGCGCCAATGGTGGGCGCTGGGGAGAACGAAGGACGGCCTGAAAGTCGATCCAGGAGGAGCGCCAGCGTCCTCGGCGCCTTTCTCGGAGCTGGCTAGCGAACCGGAGGCGATGTCATGGGCCGAAATAGACCCGACGGAGGTTTTGGCGCGGAGAAGGGGTCGACGGATTGTTTTGGTATGGTCCGCAACGGTGAGTTTGCCGAAAGTATTTCCAGCGAAACGTGGTGCATGGGGCAGGAGGGAGGGGGTTTGAGCCCACCCAAGTCAATGCCTAACAGGAAGGGTGCGCGGTTTGCGCGTCGCCGGTGGATGGGGGCGGATAGTGATGGTGGGTCGAAAGGGAGGGGGAACTAGCCCACCCAAAACGATACCCGGGATGGAATGCTCGCATCGGTCGACGTGGGCAGCGGAGAGGCCGTGGAAGGGCCCGATTTCTGGCTAAAAATGTCCCATACGTACCAGGCTCGGGAGGTTCATGAGCCCGAGGCTAAAAAAAATAACAAACTCGGAAAAAGAGGGCGGTGGAATGGTAGAGGTGGGTCGTAGAGGAGAGGTAGCGAGCCCACCCAAACCGATAGTCGGTTCGAAACGCTCATACCCGGAAAAAAAAAAATTTAGCTTCAACTCAGAAGATGGGAGCGGCGGGATGTGGTGGTGGGTTGGGAGGGACGGGGGAACGAGCCCACCCAAGCCGATGTTCGGCTCGGAGAGGTCATAACCGGAAAGGAACAAAACCACAGGTTCAGATGATAAACCTATAGAAATGTTAGGGTAGGGGGGGGGTGGCGACAGTGGCGTCACAGATATGCCTTCAGGGACGGGTAGGGGTTGCCTAGGTTCAGGTGGTGAACCTACAGGGTTGTTGAGGCAAAAGGGGGGGTGGCGGTATTGGTGTCGGATGGGGATTCGCGACCGTTGGGTTGGAAGGGAACTGTTCGGTGTTCACTGGCAACGGAAGCAGAATCAGTCGGGGTCGTCCGTGGTTGTGTCGTGGAGGAAAGCTGAAGGGCCGTTGGTGGCAAGGATCCGGTTAATGAAGGAGTAGCTAAAGAGCTAGGTCGGGAGCGATAAACCGCGGGTTTGTTGTGGTTGGGGGAACCAGGGCACGCTGGTGGGCTAACGGAAAAGCTGGCCGGGAGGTACCGTTGTAGGCCTGGTATAGGTGGGATGGTTTGGGTCAGGGTAGCCGTGAAAAGGGGGGCGGTAGGGGGTCCAACGTTTGTCGAAGTGAGAACTAACCAGACCGTGAGGAGAAGGGCGGTTGCTTCCTCCAGATGGTCGGCGGAAACCGGAGCAGGGCGACTCTGCGGTAACACGTCGGGGTGGAGAACGGCTTGGGGGATTCGGCAGGTGCGCCACGGTGGTGATGGAGGGGGCCGGGACAGAGGTGTTCCGTGGAAACCGGTCGCGTTGAAGGGGGGGGGGCGGCAGAGTTGTTCTGTCGCGATGGAAAGGGTCGGAACGAGGTCGGTAGGAGGAGGGTTCGGTGAGAAATGCCGAGACCGGAAAGGGATGACTCGTTTGCAACGCGGCGGGTTATGGGAAAAAGGCGGCTGCCAACCGAATAAAGCGGTTATTGCTTCTGCCTATGGATGGGATTGCCAGTCTCGGGTGTATCGTTGCCGAAGCTAGAGATACGAACTGGGAGGGCGGTGGTGGATGACGAGGGTCGATGGGTGGTGGTACGGGAGTAATTTCCGGCGTTTGTCGGCCTCGGAACCATTGTCCCAGGTAGGTAATGAAGGAGCTCCGGCGTTTGTTGACCTCGGAACCAATGTCCATGGCTGTCGTAGGAACGGTTCCGATACTTGGTCGAAGCCGGGAAAGCTGAGGGGTCGTGGTGTCGCTCAAAATGTCGGTATCGGGCGATGTCGGAAACTACTCCACACGGTGATAAGAAAAAACCGTAGAAGAAGAATCCAGAAGGGTGGCACTGCTAAAGGTTGAACATCCCAGAAGAGGTAGTTCGGTGTAGGCTGGCTGCGGTGAGCCGCCAAGCAGTGGTCAGTTGCGGCTGTCTGTAAGACTGTCGCGTGGCGATGGCGAGGGTGCAGCTGGCTGATCTAGAGAACATGCGCGGCTGGGTTAACGTGATCGCAGAGGGAGTCTCGGTATTGTATCACCGAGGCTCTGGGAGGGTCTCCGTGGGTGGCGTTTAAAGGACCGGGGCGAAGATACCCTGGGGGTCCTGTCTCCAAGCGGCGTTGGATGAGCAGGATAGAACTCGCTAGGAAATGCCGTACCTGTGGTCCGTGTCCACGCAATCCACGAGGGTTGCGGGGAAGACGGGGCAGGGGGCTCAGGGCATGTCCTGGTCAACTATGATCGCGAGTCTTCCGTCGTCATGACGGGACTGTCCCTTGGGCCCAGGGGCAGTGGTGCTGTCAACACCGTGGCAGCGAGTGGGAATCCGTCGTTCGCGGGCCCAACGTTGTCACTGAAAAACGCGCACGTCCTAGGACGAGCGCGGGTGGAGCCGCCGATAAATAGGCGAGGCGGGCTCAGGATGCGATGGCCCGGAATTGGGAGCAGAAGTTTCGTGCTGTAGTCCGGAAACGCTGGTAGCCGTGGTCTTCGGCAAGTAGCGTTGCTCATCGGTGGAAGGCGTCGAGTGGAGCATCCCAGTAGGGCTCGACGTCTTGGCCTCCTCGCACCCACACCTCAAGACCATCGCTAGAACAAGGGGATCAGGCTTGGGCAAGCGATATCGCATGTATGGGGCTGGGCGGGGGAGGTAGATTGTTAGGGGGCGGGGCGTCGGTGGAGCTCGTTCTTTGAAAGATGGAGCTGGAACCTCGTCCCGCAATTAGATGGCCTGGCGCTGGCAGTGCTGTATCGGTTGATCAGCGGGTAGCGTCCAGGGATTTTTTTTGCCGCAATGGGTATCGGCCGGCCACGCTGTTGCTGTCGATGTTGCCGTCGTTGTCGCAGCAGTTTCCCGAGGAAGAAAGGCGATCATGGCGCTTTCGACCCAAAAAATAGGTGTCACGGCAATTATAACGAGCGGCGTTGGTTGTCGCGGGTTATTGCCGGGTAATAGCGCCGGGTTTACGGTCCGCGCGTTTCCGCAAATACCAAAAGTAAAAACCAATATCCTGAAGTATGCCCATACCTGGGTTGAGCGCACCAGAGGCGTAGCGGTGTTGCTACAGTGGGAGAGTGCCGCCGGCACAATGCAGACGTCAAGGAGAACGCCCGAAAGCCAGCGAAGTGGTACTCGATGGCCAGGTAGTTGACAATGATGCTCGTCGTAGGTTGTGTCCCGTATCGCAATATGTGGTGGTTGCGAGCCACCACTTTTTGCGGTTCTTGAGACAGACGCAGGCGTCATGGGCGTCACAATTCGGGTGGTCGCGACCGCCGTCGCGGCCACTACGGATAGGATGGCGTCTGCGTCGTTGGGCGACCTTGCTGTCGCTGTTACAACGGTCAATATCGGTGATGTAGGTGGTAGGCGGAGAAGAATGGTGGCGTAGGTGGTAGTCGGAGAAGAACGGTGGTCTTGACCCGAGAAGTAGGTGATGCGGGGGAGGGTGCGTACGGCGTTTTTGGGGGCTGGTTGGGGAGGGCGTGTGCGGCGTTTTCAAGCCGTGGGTTCACGGGAGGTGGGTGCTAGGGTTGGGGGCGTGTTGGGCAATGCAGCTACGAAGTTGGTTTGGCGGCTCTGAGGCCGTTTTGACAACTTTAGTAGCGGCGGAGGGGGGGTCGGAATTTCAAGGAAATAGACCGAACCGGCAGATTACCGCAGACGGAGCGTCTAACGATGTCGACAGGAGTCGTAGTTGGGTAGGTACGGCGTGGCCGATAACCGAAAAAATATTTTGCCGCAGACTGGGGTGTCTTTGAGTGCCGCCCGGTCGAGACCGTGGGCGCGCCGGATGCAGTTGTGAGCAAGTACCAGCAAACAAAAGCAGGGGCGATTGGGCGCAGGGGCTTAAGCGCGGTGATGGGCGGGCGATTTTGAACCGTTGTGGTGATAGACGCAGCCGCGTGGGGTGGGCGGCTATGGGAGCCGGGGTTGGGATGACAGCAACGTGTCGGTTAGGACGGTAGTCGTGGCCCAGATGAGGGGGGTGGGGCACAAAGGGCTGCAGTCGCGGTGGCATGATATTCGGCAACCACCGCGGCACTGGCCTGATGGGTGCCGCTTCGGCGATACACGCTGTGGTAGTCGTCGCTGTACTTGCGGCGTTGTTGCGCTCCCCCACGGGAGAAAAAATTAACCTCTTGCCCTCAGGCGCTAAACAAAAAATCGCAGTCGCACCAGGTGGTCGTCTCTCGTAGAGGGATCCGTCCTCCTAGTCTCGGCGTGTAAGGTGGCCGTACCAAACGTCGAGAGATGCGGTTTGACTGAAATGGGTCGGGGTCAGTGGCGGTGGTGGAAATACCGTCAACGACCCTGACCGCAAAAATGCGCTCCGGGCATTATTTCGATTTTATTGGAACAGAATGACAAGGTCCTTCACCGTAACTGTACCACCCATGGCTACAGCACGAGAAAAACGCGAAGCTTACTGTTCATTGTGAGGGTTTAGGGGTTGGGTCCTGGTTGGTGCGGGACTTACCGCGAAGGTTGGGGGGGGATCCATGTTGGTCCGGAATGGATAGGGAGGTATCGCACGCACCGGAGTAGAGGGGTAGGATGCAGTACCAGTAGTTTTCGAACGTCACCAAGAAGACCGGAGGGTGATGGATGATTGTAGATATTCCCGGGGGAGGAGCGTGGTGCTCGGGAGATGGTTAGAACCACCGAGTTATCCAGTCGAAAACAAAACAAAATCAGACCTTACAACACGGAAAATATGTGTACCTCTTGTACCCGTCGATAACCTAAGCTATGTTCGAGGTTTCCGAAGCAAAAATCCGGACCTAAAAATGACGGTATACTTCGGGGGTGCACTGTTTATAAAAATACCGGGGGGGGTTCCGTGTTACACAGGTAGGATACTCGTGAAAAAGGGAGAGAGATGGCATTCGGAGCGCGACGCACTCGGGGTGCGGTTTTACTCAACCGTATTTTTGCTCAGGCAGGATCCTAATACAGTTCGGGTCAGTCCAACGCTGCATCAGGTCGGGGGTGCGTAACAGCAAAAACGTAAGCCTCATAAAAATAGTTCAAACACGCGTGGGGGTATTAAGCGTATTGACGAGGCTCGTGGCACGTTGAGTCTCCACCCTCACAGAGGTTTCCAAATAGAACACAGTGCACCGTGAGAGGATTTTATAAAATAGTACCAATATGATATAGTGGGATGTTCGGCATGTAATACCGCCGTTCGCGCATTATGGGGTTGAAACCCCTAAAAAAAAAAAATGCACCGTGACAGAGCACAATCATTGTCAATTGTGTAAGTCAACACTATGTGCAGCGCGTGTTGATGCTCGTGACAAGACGATCATGGTTGCCCGAACATTTTTGCAAGACGAGATGTGCGCCAGCATGATGAAAGCAACACGTGCGGCATAAAAACGGAGGGGGGGCATTTCCCGTGGTCGCTCGCAAAATTTTTGTCAAGCAACAGCAGAAATGAATGCCTTCAAACCAAAAAAAAGAAAAAAGAAAAAAAAAGAAACAGTTGTTGACTTTCAAGCTTGCGCAGCAACGTTACAATTTGGAGCAGAATAGACCCTGCGTTATCGTAAAATTGAAGCGGAAAATGCGTTGAAATTTGGGCATCATCTACCCTATATCACCAGAAACGGGGAAAAGTAAACTCGGTCGGGTGACAATAATTGGGCAAATCTGAGCAGCGTCTACTCCACTTCATCATACGAGATGGGGCAGATGCGAGGGACTTTGATGCTTTTTGTCGCAAAAAAAAAAAAAAAAATGTTAGCGTAGAGCCTGCTTTTGTTATGGCGTAAAAAGCTGGCCGAACGCGGGGGAGGGGGGGGGATAATCCAATATTAGACAGCGTAGAGCTCGGGCACGACAAAAATATACTGGCAAAATGCTCTTACAGCAGATGCATATGGGCATGATAGAGCCCATATATAGCTTAAAACTGGTAAGTAAGAGACACGGTTACTGCAGCATTTCGGATGATGTGAGCAGCATAGGGGGCCGTGCGTGAGACAAAACCGACGGAATTCATATATGACACTAGTATCCTGACAAATTAAGGCAGCATGAAGCCTGTGTATGACCGAAGGCTGGCGAGATACACGTACTACAGCAGTATTTTGTCAAATTTTTAACAGCGTAGATGCGATGCAATGGCCAAAATGTACGAAGTGTACGCTAAACAGCAGCATGATGACAAACGGCAAAATAGAGCCCTGTACGTCATAAGCTGGTAAGAATTGCACACTGGACAACGGTAATTTCGCCATAGCAGTGCAGGGTCCGCGTACGATATGTCTTTTAACTGGAGAGATGATACGTGTGACACCACCAGTGTATTAAAACAAAACGAAAGTTTGCACAACAGAAAAAAAAGTACAAGTAGGAATTCCCCAGGACACGTGCTTGTTAACCAAGCCACAAACGAGCAAAAAAAAGTTGCTATCAATAAAGCAAACAAGGGAAATGCATCAAAACAAAAGAACAAACAAACCAGGGGCAAACCAAAACGACTTTGGGATGGCGATGGAAACGGGGTACTACCGGGTGTATCAGGACAAGACGCAACCGTGCATACAGGCCTAAAACCCTGGGAGTCAGACTCGGTACAACTCCGTACCTGGTGGGGGGGTAGGTATTCTACGATTATGAGGGTGTGCCACGCCCGTAAGGTACGTGTCAACCCATACGTTTGTACGTACCACTGCTTGTGCTGTGTACGAGGTACGCAAATTATCTATGAGCCGCTGTCTCACCAAAGGTACGCAAGCAAAAATATTACTAATACGTCGTACCCGATGCCAATCACACGCCGTAAAAATGACACCACCGGCTAAGTATGCGGGCAGAAAAAGAAAAAGAAAAGAAACGACAATTACGAAAAGCGGGCGTGGTACCTCCCTGGCACTTGTGTCTATCTCCTGCGAATGAGGGCCTATACCTCAATCAGTGGAGAACACAACAGAGAGCTCTTCTTTTGTTACGTGGTCCTTGTGGGGTCGCAGGGATTGGGTCGTTCTTGTACATACAAGTGTATTTTGGGGATGGTATAGCGCTTTTGGGGTGACGGACGTACTACTACAACAGCAGGAGTACGGTGACACGAAAACGTCCAGAGATATCCCGTACCGGAGGACTTGTATGTATTGACGATGTACTATACGCTTGGTGCGAAGCAAAGGGAACAAAGGAGATCGTTTGTAGCACAATACCGGCGCAATACCGGTCGGTGCTATACCTACCTACGAGGGGGGGGGGGGGAGACGAGACGACTGCCTACGGCACTCAACTGCTTGTACTCGAGTCTATACTATATGACCTATCTATGAGCTGTCAGGCGCCGCTCGTATGTGGTTGGCACACGGAAGTTCGATATAAAAAGGGAGGCAAAAGGAAGGACAAAGAACACAAAAAAGACAGAACAAAAAATGACTCCATAATATAATAATATGGTGTATATCCTGTCTCTCGCCATATATGTGATTGCTCACATTAAAGGTAAATAGAAACCGAGAAGAGGCGGGGCTGTCGTTCCAAGTTTGAAGCTCACACGTCGTCAATTCAGCGAGGACGCCATTTGTGAAGGTGTCGTGGTACCGGAAGGTGTGAGGGAAGGGACGCAGGGGTATCAGCTTCGCTTGGAGACAGCACCGGTTCTTCTTTATAGATTTCTCATTATTGGCGTTGAGCTATGACAAGCTCGAGGAGGAGGAGAAGGAGGAGGAGAAGGAGGAGGAGGAGGAGTGAGAGCACGGGGGTGGCGTGAAGCTCACAGAGTTCGCTTCACCCCAGCTTTGCTGCTGTGCTCTCTCCCGGACCTTTACCTATGGAACGTACAAGGAACGTTCTCCTGGATGTCCTATGTTCCCATGAGCGCTTAACGCGCTTACTTCTATCTATCTTGTCCAGAGGAGGAGCGTTCCATTTCCGAGAACGCTCTTGTGGTACAAACTAGCTAGATTCTACGGGTTATCCGCTTCACTCAGAATATTCCGTTTAAGAGAACCTTCTTGTGGCCAATAGACCATGAATCTGCGGACTATCCTACCGAATCTATTGCCAGCTATACTGACACTCTATAACACCATACATATGACAGAGCAGTACAGTGGAAACTACAGTAATACATTTATAAAATAGATGTTAGCTCAAAATTGCCCGCCCGAAGTAAAAATACCAACACTTACCATTATAGTGGACCAAAAATACGACCCTCCAAATAAGAACTCATGTATATTGTATATTACAAGTACCAACAACGCAGCTTGCAAAGATGAGCATTGACCTAAAATTCGTCGAACTTACGGCTGACGTCTTTGAAATTTGTTTATAAATATCTACAAGCCCTTGGAGTCGGCCCCACGAGGTAGCCCAAGTAACCCAGAAATTTTAATGGAGAGCAATGGTCACGTAAGTGCATTCCGTTGCCGCTATTCGACTCTTATGAGTATCGATCCATTTGGGTATTTCTTAACAACACCCTACGGAATTTTTGAAGTTGCAGAGGCCTACCAGTATTGGAATTGATCCAGGGTTGTGATATTGCAAAAATTGAGTTACAGTTTACTTATAACTAAAACATTGTCATAAAATATCATCAATATACATGTAGACCCATTACTACCATTGCCAAAACTTATCTTAGAAAACCGTCTAAAAGTTGACGATTGACGTGATTTGCAATACATCCTTTCGAAAAATGTAGATTTATCCAAAGGTTAATGGATTCATGAAGTTTATAAAACAAATGAGATCAAACGACTGTTAAAATACAGGAGCTTAATCATACATCAAACTCCTAAAAATTATCTCCTATTTGTAGGACATTAGTTACAAAAAATAAATCAGAACATAATACAATCAAGGAAGGTATTATACACAAATATTCCAGAGGATATTAGTGCATTTTACGTGAATTGATTGTGAGGGGGACCATTAAAAACCCAAATGTCCCTCACCATTTGGTTCGGAGTTACAAAAGGATGAATTCCCAATATCTAAGATGAAACTCTAACTTATTTATTTCTCAACAGAACCAACCTCAAGATTGTTAAATGTATGTGCTTAACAACACAATAAACCTCACACTTGGAAAATTGAATAATAAGTAACAACATTATGTCTGTTGTCCCAAGTTATTTGCCTTTGATTTTCTAGTACGTACCCGCGAAATATAGCCGTGAAAGGGATTAACTAATATTTTTGTATTTCCGTTTCGCATACAGGTACTTCAATCAAGATCATGGAAAAACAGCTACACAAAAAATAAGCAATGCACTTGTACATTCAGTCGGTATTGGTTCCTTGCTTCAACCTTCGTTGCGTGCGGATCAAGGCTTTGAGCTCAGCCTTTTGTGCTACAGTACCGTCCGGTAGTGACTGAGGGGAACCAGGGAACCTTAGGGACATGTTCAAGTGCATTGCGAAGCTGTTCACGTGCTAAAAAACTGAAAGACATCCATCATCTGCGGCAAACATACTCGTGAACATTTAATGATCAAGGAGTTTAGTATATGAGTGAATAGAACTGAAAAGAAGTGCGGTCCAAAAAAAACGAGGATGACATGTCATAGACGGGATACAAGCATTCATATTGGAGCGACCGTAACAAGTCAGGAAGGATGGGACGGACTGGATATACACGGCTGCTGTGCACTGCCTATACAAGGGAAGTACCACGAGTATACCACAACTTGCCGATGATGCTCAGTAGTCATGCTCAAAATTCGTCAGCTCGCAATCCATGCTCACACAACTCCTCGATTTGCTATGATGAGTACGACGTGTCCTTCCAATTAATCGATCGTTCATATATATGGCCTGACTCAGTAACTTAGTACAAATAGCCAGTGCAATTAACATATGATAAAATTATTCCCCATGCGGGGAAACAATTTCGCAACTTTTGCATGATGACATGACTCAGTAATATAAATGGTATCATATGATATGAAGATTAATATTTAGTGCGATCAGCTACTGTTGTAAACAAAAATCTGAATTAAACCGAAATAATGAGAGAACGGATAGGCTCATTTATAAAAACATTATTTGTTTACACGAGTGCATGATGGCTGTAGTTAATGTGTTAGGTTGACAGCATATCATTGTTGAACCGTAGGTTCGAGGCTAACCGACTCCTGTTTATGTTTTGTAGGGGTGGCAATTTTGATGTTGGGGTGACAACGTATTAATTTAGAACCGTGGGTTCGAGGCTCACCGACTCCCGTTCTTTTTTAGGATGGGACTTTTGCATGTAAAACGTTGTGGTGATGGTATATTTTATTTTTGCTTGATCATCTTATTTATTCTTGTTTTAATTATTCTTGTTTTATTTTTTCTTGTATTTATTTATTTATATATTTATTTTTCAAATATATTTTTAGGGTGGAACGTTTACATCATATCTATTCGATCACTACCACTGCTGTCTTCATACTCCCAACGTATACCAAAACCCGCCACTATAGTGAACAATAAAATTAAATAATATAAAAGGCCACCCCCAGGTAGAGAAAACTTACTGACGCACTTAACCATGAGTACCAACAACCCTTACCAAGCCATCTATCCGTACAGAAATACATTTATAAAATAGATATGATGTTAGATTACTTCAAAATTCCCCAACCGAAGTAAAAATACTAACACCAATCATTGCAGTGGAGACAAGCGTTTGTTAGTAAAATAATTGGACCCTTCCAATTTTTTTTACCCACATAGCATAATACAAGTGCCAGCAAGCAGCTTCAAAATATGAGGACTGACTCAAAATTCGTCGAACTCACACCTCCTGAAGTCCTGAAAATATTGTTTTTAGAAAATGTTGAGAATGACAGCGTACAGAGTTTTTTTTTTGGGCGGGGGAGTTACCGACTTTAATTCTCGAATGCTGTATTAAGAGTAATATATAAGATAACTAGTAATATTCTGTAAAATAAACCGCTTACCATACATATGATAGAGCAGTACAGTGAAAACTACAGTAATACATTTATAAAATAGATGTGATGTTAGACCTAGCTCAAAATTGCCCACCCGAAGTAAAAATACCAACACTTACCATTATAGTGGACCAAAAATACGACCATCCAAATAAGAACTAATCTATATTGTATATTACAAGCACCAACAACGCAGCTTGCAAAGATGAGTATTGACCTAAAATTCGTCGAACTCACGGCTGACGTCCTTGAAATTTGTTTATAAAATATGCCTGTCATGGATAATGTGTGATACCCTGGCACGGTGGATTGAGAGGCTGTGCCGTCGATGTTAGTCGAGGTGATGGCACGGCGCGGGAGGATAGCCTGGAAGACGAAGTGCTTCCGAGATGTAGAGAAGATGTTGAATAGTACAACGGTGGCGCCTCATTTGGCCAATACACACAGATATATACTGCAGAGTTGCAGGAGCCCAGACGACGGCTGCTTCCTAGAGATGGCCAGGACAGCTATGATCCGGAAAGATCTACAAGAGAGAGCCACACCAGAGAGTGAGCTACCTGACTATATAAAGAGCGGAGAATCCTTGCGAAGTAATTCGTCCGCACACATACGTGCGTTACACTTGAACCGACACATAGGAGATCTACGATACGCAAGAGCAGTGCTACTGAACATTGACTCATAATGGCGCTATGTGCTAACATTTCCATAACACTCCCCCTCAATGGAAGTTGCTCTAACTCGTACCAAACTAATGACTAATTCAAGCAAGTATTTTCGTTTCATGCGTTTCAACCACTAAAGTACCACGTGATGTTTTAGTCCTATATATGCAACAATACATTCATGCTCGTGTTAAAGAGTACCTGCTACTGCACAAACCAGACTACCATGACTTTCAATCCTACGTGGCTCGTTCAACCAGTGATAGTGCGAGGCCGAATGTCGATTACAAAAAGAGCAAGTTGATTCGCACAAACGGAACAGATTTAAAACAAACACACAAACATATAACACGACTATTTGAACTAGCTGTTGATGATGAACTGGCTATCGATGAAGTCGCTCACGTTGAAGTTGCTGATGATGCCAAGCAATTTCCTGAAGCGATGCTTGTTCATGCGCTTTGTGCCGATGTCGAATTGGTTGATGCGGTCGGGATGTAGTGGATGGAGATCCTTTCCTCCGACACGAGCTCTCGGATACAGAAGCAGCGCAGCGCGATGTGCTTCGTCCTCGAGCTGAAGGAGCGGTTTCCCCGCGCGTGCAGCGTCGCTGTGTTGTCGCCGCAGTACAACGGCATTTTTGCAAAGTTCTTGCCGAGCCCTAGCTCAGTCAGCATATTCGAGCAGAACACTGCTTCCTTCATCGCCAGAGCCGACGCGACCAGCTCCGCCTCCATGGCAGTCAGACCTCGTAGCCCCGACTTCAAGCCAATCGGCGCATCGCGCAGCATTGACTTGAAGCCGATTGGAGCATCGCGCAGCATCGACAAGTAGCATGAGGTGGACTTTCCGTTGTCCGGGCTGTTGGCCCCGTTGGAGTCCGAAACGACTGCAAGCTTGAAGCCTCCCCTCCTGTACGTAATGCTGAAGTCGGCTGTCCCCGCGAGGTAGCGAAGAGTGTGCTTCGCTGCCACCATGTGGATCTTGCTGGGTTTCGCCATCGGGCGAGCCAGTTGACCAACACGTACATGATGTCGTACCTTAACACTTGAGAAACATACATCAGGCACCCCACGATGCCCTGGTAGCGCTTCTTTTCTTCCTCGTCCAATAGAGTCTCGTCAGGCTGCTGGTTGGAGAGTTCGGAACCGTACCCCATCGTGTTGGTCGGCTTGCATTCCGATATTTCGTACCTCTCCAGGATGGACTTGGAGTAAGCCTCTCGACAAACCGTGAGAGTGTCACGCTCAAGGTCTCGCTTTATCTCCATGCCCAAGACGAGCGACACCGCTCCCATGTCGGTCATCTTGAAACGCTGCTTCAACTTCTCCTTCACCATCGCCATGGCGTCGGAGTTGTTGCTGGCCAGAAGTAGATCGTCCACGTAGAGGGTCAAGTAGATCCGAACACCGTCATGATCGTACAACTAGACACACGTGTGTGACTGAAGCGAAACGAAGCCGATCTCGACAAGGGCGGGATTGATGGTGTTGAACCAGTTCCCGGGGCTTTGGGCCAGCCCGTAGAGGCTCTTCTATAGCTGCATCAGTAGCATACCTTCATTCTTGTCCTTGACGTCGACGCCAGGCTGTTCGTGGTAGCGGCAGTGTATCGGCTGCTGTGATAGGAGAATCTGATTGGACAGTTTGAATATGAGAACTGCTGTCACTCATTGTTGTTGAGCAGGATGTTCCGAGAATACTCTTTGTAGTGTGTCGGGTTAATATAACGGACGAGGGTGTCTCTGTCGGTATATTGGTATGTAGTACGTTGGAGTACGTCAGACACTTGGCCAATAGGATCGTGCGGGTTGTTTGGTTGTTGTAGTGTCGGCGTGTGACGTGGTATTCCGAGTGTGCATTCCACCGAGAAGACGTTGGGAGATCGGAGCAACGCGCCTACCATGCTCGCCCCCTTCGTGTTCATTGGACACATTGACGAGTAGGAACATTTCTGTAGTGTTGCTAACACGATATAGCTTGTCTCAACGAACAGCCTAGCAATAAGTTACAGTTACACACGTTGTGTCACGGAGGTAAGTTACAGGGATCGTTTCGTGGTATCACCCACGAGTAGTCCCACGGGTATGTACGAGTATGCACTATGCGAGGAGGTTTAGGTATTCGACTACGAGCGGTTATTACTGGGCTGTGGAGAGTTGGGCCACATGACCCACTCCACTTTCCAGCATGTCTCTCCAGACGGGAGTCTCAATAATATTATACCTTTTCCCCGGAAGTTACCGATTTACCAACACGCTTAAGCGAGTCATCAGTCGACTGCTGTTTCGTCCCCCTGGACTGTGTCGACGGGCTGTCGGATGGATGTCGAAGGCGGCTTGATCACCCGACCTCTCTTCGTCATGGCTGACGGGGATAACGCGACCCCTGCGGCCCACCATCAGGGTGAACTGCAGGTTGTTGGCGAGAGAATGTGTTTCATGAGTTCCCTAGAGACGCAGTATCTGTATTGCTCACCCCAGCTTTCACACCAACAGGGTTTGTTCGCGTTGGTTGTTGTTGAGACACAAAAGAAGAAGGAAAGAAAGGAATGGAGTCCCCTGGTTGTGTATGTAGGTGTTGCACCAGGGGCTGGTGTGTACCACTCGAGTGCCACCAGCAGGACCGTTGGAAGAACGGGCGGCGATGCCCAAGGCTTTGGCGTGTCCGGCATGAGGGTTTGTAGTGGGGTGTTGTAGACCCAGACTTGAACCACCGTGTATTTTATGAGGATTGTTCCTCGCAGGTTCGGAGCGTTGCACTTAGAGACGCGGGACCACAGGCTGGCGCGCACCAATCGGGTGCCGCCGGCAGGGCCGTCGGAGGAACGGGCGGCGATGCCCAAGGCCTTGGCGTGTCCAGCACGATGGTTGGGAGTAGTAGTCTTGTAGACTTAGGCTTGAACCCCATGTAGCATTGTATGCTGATCGTTCGTTGTTACTGCAGTAAACTTCGATTCGGTTCACGGGACTGTAGGTAGGGCTTTAGATAGCCAGTCCTCAGTTCCTCACACCTCTTCTCAGTTGAGTAGTAGGAGGTGGGAAAACGTCGCCAGTGGAAATACATGGATTCCTGGGGCTGACATATATAATTCGGCGAGAGGTTGGGTGGGGGTCCTTTTCAAAGTTCCCAAAGCTCCTGAATTCAACGGTACTGTACGGCACTGAAGTATCGTATCCCTTGCGGTGACAGAATTTGAATTTTCTGATGAGTGCCCGACACAAAATCTGTATGAGACGCTTGTTTCTGAGGCTGATATTTCGATGACTGACATTGTTTTCCAACTGACCCCCTGGTAAGAGAAATTACCCAGTGTGGGTAAGGTGCATCAGCAGAGAGTGTAGTGTTTTTCTCTCAAACCAGTTTGAACTACCCTAATAGTCGAACATGCATGGTATCATCTTTAGGTGCCATCCTGTGCGACTTGTAGCATGAATGGTGTGGTAGCATTTTCGCTGCAACCTGAAGTTGGTATTCGTGTTGTTGGTGTTTGTGACTGCTGACAACGAATAATCCGTAGTAGAGTGAAAGAAAGTGTTGTATTCCCCCAACTTAGGATACAACAATCATCTCCGATTTAGATGTGTGCCAGGTCATGGAATGTGTGTTGATGGTCCTGATGTGGTGATGACTGCGTTTGAAGGACGAAGTGATATTTCCAAACGTTCATGGCATGCTGAACGCGTATCGTCTAGGAGAAGCCTCTATTTGTTCGGTGTTGACTGATTTAATACTGCAAGCAGGAAACCACGATGGATGTGAACGAGTTAACAACATTTATGCTCATTCGCTTGATGCTAAACGTAGATTGATAAGATAAACGTTGGGCAGAGATATTTGTTTTTGTTGACCTGGGAGGGAGGGAGGACATTGTGTCCGTAGGGGGTACAGCGCTACCCCATGTTTGTGGAGAATGATTTCACAAGGCATGCATGGATGTATTTCTTGAAAAATAAATCAGACGCAGGGAGTGCTGTTCGGAGTTTTCTTGCAGTGTGCGTGCTGATGGTGTCCCGTCATAGGTTGAGATTGTTAGATCTGACGATGGAGGGAAGTTTTTCGGAAGGGATTTGCATCTGTGTGCCACGAGCTTTTGATCAAACAAGAGTTCACACTGGCTTATAGTCCGCAATATAGTGGTGTTGCATAGCGTGGGTTGGGATTGATATAGGAGGCCGCGGTGGCGGCTCGTATCCAGGCTAAAGTTCTTTTTGAATATGTGCGATTACATAAGACTGATATGCTCTGGGCTGAGGCAATGCACTGGGCTTGCGAAGCCATGAATCACACTGCGTGCTCCGCTAACCCTGAGACTAAATCACCGCATGAAATGTGGTATGGAGAACCTCGTCCTGACGGACCGTATCCGTTTTGTTTTTGAAGTCAACGCCCTGCAGGTGACAGCGACCGTCCAAACTGCTGTTGCCATGGCAGGTGTTGCCGTCACAGCTCCCTCCACTGCAATCTTGTCTGCCGATAGGGTCGCAGAGGAGGGAGGGGAGGATAGTGACGGATAGTAGCGACGATGTAGAAAACGAGGTATGGTCGCCTGTTGGAAGAGCAGTTGCCCACACACTTTTGAAACGTGCTGTCGTA
Organism: Undaria pinnatifida; assembly: GCA_012845835.1. Lineage (NCBI taxonomy): Eukaryota > Phaeophyceae > Laminariales > Alariaceae > Undaria > Undaria pinnatifida. The sequence goes on from JABAKD010000001.1 coordinate 10,462,499, forward strand.
CTTTCTGGTGCGGGAGTTAATGATGTTGTCTCGGTTGATGCGGGCAGTGTAGTAGGTCATTCCTCTTGTGTTCCATCTTCCGTTGTGAATCGCTTTCGCCCGTGAATATTTTCTCTGATTGAGTCGCCCCCTTTTGTGTGTCTTCTGCAACGCCAGAGACTGATGGGCAGGAGTAGGGAAGGCAAAAGATAGAGGAGGAGGTGGTAGAGACGGGGGATCCGGGAGGGAATTATGAGGTAGAGTCGATTGGGCCGGGAGGGCATAATGGTGACGAGTTGATTGGGTCGGGAAGACAGATGGAGGCAGAGGCGTCCCCTTTTGCCGATCGTATTCCGCGGTTTGTCGCTGAGCTTGCTGACTGCAGTACTGTTACTCGCGAGAATGGTGAAGTGTGAGATGATAGAACTCGCGTGCGAAACCTGTGCAGTCAAGGAGTAGATCGCGTCTGCACTCGTATTCAATTTTGGATCCATCTTCGCATAAGACATAGTGTATGCCCTTGTAGCAGTAGGTAGAAATGGAATTGCCATAGTTACTGATTCAAGATGTTGGGTCAGAGCCTGGTAGCTATCATGTAGCCCAGCGTTGTACGCCAAGATTTGGGAAGGAGCCAGGTCTGCAGAGGTTGAAGGCTTGATGAGAGCAAGAACGTTCACGTTGGCAGTAAAAGTCCCGATAGGCTGTAATGTGGTTGATGCTGAAAGGGTTTTCGAATGGAAAGCAGACGAAAAAGAAAAGATAGTGAAAGCCAAGGCTAGGCTTGTAGTGAAGAACTACAAGCGGAAGTACGGTGTGGACTGTCTTGAGACTTTCTTGCCTACCGCAAATGCTGTATCTCATAGATTGGTAGTGGCGTTGGCGAGCAAGTACAATTTGGAATTATTTCACTCGGATTGAGCAAGAATTTGCTCGGTCGGAATTGGATCACGAAGTGTTGATGGAGTTGCCTCCTGGCTGTGGTTTGGTGTCAGGAAAAGTTGTTCGTTTGAACACAAGAGTTTGTACGGACGAAGGCAAGCATCTAGACTGGTGTTTCGAGCAGTGTATTTCAGACCCCTGTGTCCTGCGTTTCGTGAAGGGAGACGGTAGTGGGGATGGATGTGATTCATGTGGATGACATTCTGTATGCAGGAACGATTAGTCTGGCTGAAGTGTTTATGGCAGCAGCAGCAGACGAATCTGTTTCTACGAAGAATTTGGGTGAGGTCAAGTTCTTTATTGGTTGCGAATAATTTAGGTGACCGCGGGGCTGGCACGATTGAGATTTCTCGGGCGAGATACTACGTGAGGAGTTTTTCTCGAGACGTTAATTGTTTGTCGCATCAGCCCTATCCCTCCTTCCCTTGCCAGCGATACAGGTCCTTGTTGGAGGATGGCGAGGCAGAAAATGTGCCGTTCGAAGAGGTGGTGGCCGAGAGGTGGTGTGGAGCCAGCATGGATCGCCAGCGAGACGAGAACTGATACCTTGAACGCTGTGCGAACTGTGGCAGGCACCTAACGAGCCAACGAAGAGCCACTAGAAAGCAACCCGGAAGATCCTGCATAATCGTCTGGAAATGGCGCATTTAATTTTGTTTTTGAAGTTTGTTCGGTTGACATAGTTTGAACAGACAGTTTGGTAGACATAGCAGGTACGCTGGTATTGTTTGCAGTTCGTAGGTACCGACGTTGCGAGATTAGGCTACTGACCGTAGATCAGTTTCAGGATCGATGGTTGTTTTTGTAGCTGAGATATTTGTTGTTTTGATTTGGATTTCTAGGACGTAGAAATGCGTTTCGCAGTCGACTTCTGAGGCAGAGTACCTTGCGATGGTGGATGGTATGAAGGAGGCTCTCTGTTCGTGAACGGAGTGCTCCTGTTTCTGAGCTCCCGTGTGAAGCCTCGTAAGATAGAGGTCCTTTAGGACAGCTCAGGTGCGATTGCGCTCGCAGAAATGACTTTGCGCTGGGCTCTAGGAAGTAGAAGTCTGAATTGTTTTTGATTTTGTTTTTCTTGATAAGTACTTGGTCTGGTTGATACAACAGCCCCTAGGGAGGGTGTTCGTGGTAGCGGCAGTGTGTCGGCTGCTGTGATAGGAGAATCTGATTGGACAGTTTGAATATGAGAACTGCTGTCACTCATTGTTGTTGAGCAGGATGTTCCGAGAATACTCTTTGTAGTGTGTCGATTTTTTACAACTGACGAAGGTGTCTCTGTCGGTATGTTGGTATGTAGTACGTTGGAGTACGTCAGACACTTGGCCAATAGGATCGTGCGGGTTGTTTGGTTGTTGTAGTGTCGGCGTGTGACGTGGTATTCCGAGTGTGCATTCCACCGAGAAGACGTTGGGAGATCGGAGCAACCCGCCTACCATGCTCGCCCCCTTCGTGTTCATTGGACACATTGACGAGTAGGAACATTCCTGTAGTGTTGCTAACACGATATAGCTTGTCTCAACGAACAGCCTAGCAATAAGTTACAGTTACATACGTTGTGTCACGGAGGTAAGTTACAGGGATCGTTTCGTGGTATCACCCACGAGTAGTCCCACGGGTATGTACGAGTAGGCACTATGCGAGGAGGTTTAGGTATTCGACTACGAGCGGTTATTACTGGGCTGTGGAGAGTTGGGCCACATGACCCACTCCACTTTCAAGCATGTCTCTCCAGACGGAAGTCTCAATAATATAATACCTTTTCCCCGGAAGTTACCAATTTACCAACACAGGCGACTGCTCTACGAACGCCAACTCCTGGATATCCGCGTACAGGAAGGCAGTTGAGACGTCCATCTGGTGTAAAAGCAGGCCGAAGTGCACGGCTATGCAGCATGTGATCCGCACGCTCTGAATCATGCACACCGGGGCGTAGATGCTGCCAGAGTCAAGGCCAGGAACTTGGTTCCAACCTTGAGCCACTACACGAGCCTTGAAGGAGCCGTCCGCCTTGCGCTTGAACACCTATTTCGAGTTGATTCACTTCCGCCCAGCGGGAACGGCAGAGCGCGAAACAAGCTTGTAAACTCGACAATCGTTAAGACTCGCGATCTCGCATTCTGCTGCTGCGTTCTACTGGGCGGCTTCGGGCGTGGCCCGCGCTTCCTTGATTGTCCGTGGAACATTCGGTTGCGTTGTTCCCACAGCGTACGCGTATTCCGTGCAGCCGAAAGTGCCGTCCCTGTGGGCGATGTCGGGAAACTCACCCTTCACGGTAAACGCGTAGGAGAGGCGACGATGCTCACCGATGGTCTTTGCAGTGGGTACGCTCGAAGCAGACCTGGTGGTTGCAGGCGTCGACGTGGAACCTCGTCCACCACGAGTACCACGTCCACGTGCAGATCCGCTGCCATGTCCACCGCGCTGCGTGGTGCCTTCCCGCACAGATCCACCGCGCGAAGCAGACCTTGTGACTGCAGGCGTCGGCGCGGGACCTCGTTCACCACGAGACGAACCGCGTCCACGCACAGAACCACCCTGCGGCGCAGTACCAGACGGAGCAGAACCAGCGGGCGGTGAACCAAGCGGCGGCGCCGGACCAGGTGATGATCCAGGAAAAGACGCATCGTTGACCGGCACCGAGGGACCGACTCCCCCTGGCGGGGCAGAGCTATTATCCTCAGGCGTATCACCAGAAGTCCCAGGCGCATCGTTGGCAGGAGTAGATCCAACAAGTGCAAGTCCAAGATCACGGTTGGTTGTCTCACAACGTGTTTCGAGAAGCTCAATCGCAGACAGATCCCCGACGGCATCCCCAATAGCACATTCAGGAGAGAGCAGATCAGCCGAAGTTGTTGGAACTGTAGTTTGCAACGTCTCTTGGCATGTCGTCGTGGTCGTCTTACGTGAACTCCCCGTCGTCAAAACCGCGCGCGTTCAACGAGGGCGCGACAGAAGGCGTCTCAATGAAGATAACATTTTGACTTACCCGTACACGTCGCGTCTCAGAGTTGTAGATCCAGTAGGACTTGCTTTCCTCGCTGAATCTGACGAGCCGGCCTTTCTAAGCACGATGCTCCAGCTTATTGGTGTGGACCTCTTCGTGCACGAACGCCCTGGACCCGATCATCCGAAGATGGCCAAGATAGGCATCCTTGGCGTAGAGCGCCTTGTACGGCGTCCCGTTTTCCAAAGCTGCGTGAAGAGTCCGGTTGCTCAGGTAGACGCCGTCTTCACCAGCTCTCCCCAAAGGAAGTTCGCAAGTGTCGAAAGTGGGCAGGTACTACCGTTCTTGAGGTCGCAGGTGCAGTCGACACCGCTAGCCGGCTCCTTTATTAGGACGTTCAAGCTCTTGTGGTTGATGTATCCCATGCACCGGTGCCACAGCTCGGTGGACTCCGACTTTGCGGCGAGGCCGTCAGGGGCTTGCCCGAGAACCATCTGCCCCCCGGCGCCACCCCCTAGTTTCACCTCGATAGAGCACATGAGTTTTCCGGTCGCGTTGTCCACTCCGCAGGTTTGCATTGGGATAAGCACGTCCCCCGACTCCAATCTGGGGTTGGCCGGATAAAACAACGTCGCCACTCCCTTCGGCATTGCCGCGGTCACGGAGAAGAGGTTGGTGCCCAAGTCCGGCACCAAAACGAAGCGAAAGGAGACGCGTCGGTCATTTCCGTTGTCGTCCGTGACGGCGCCGAAGATAGTCCCCGTTGTTACGCCCTTGAGGAGATGCTGGCCGGCGGCGACGATCGTGTGAGGGACCTGAAGGTCTTCGACGTCGCACATGTGGGCCCGCACTCCTGGTATAAGCGCAGGGTCGAGGTAGTTGCTGGTCGCTTCGCTGTTTACAACCATCTTGATGCACGACCCGTCTGAGCGAAAAGGAGCAAGCAACATCTCCCAGGAGTCGCCATGAACGCACCGAAAAACCCTGAAGGCAAGCGGTGGTCCTGTGCAGGCAACTCTGAGGAGATAGATGAAGGTGCCGCCGGAGTGGCGGCAGACGCCGCCGAAGGCGTCTGAGAAAAGGTAGAATATGAAGTTGCCGCAGTCGGTGGAGCGCGTTGGGCGCTGAAGGAGAACCCGAACGAAGTCGGCTCAGCGGGAGCCTGCGGCGCCGTCGCTGGAGTCGATTGCGCCAAGTGAGCGCTCCCGATGTTGGGCACCAGCGGAATGCAGCAGCGCCAGGTTAGCTACCAAGCCTTTCCTTCTGCTTGTTCGCGCGAAGCTCCTGCTGTCTCTGACACTCAGCATTGCTGTGCGTGGTGGTGTTGTGGTAGGACCACCATTTCGGCTGAGCACTCCCCCCACCACCGCCGCGCTTGTTCTTCCACTTTTTCTTCCCCGGCTTCGGACGGTTCTTTTGCACTTGTTGGGGGCAGTCACGCTGGAAATGCCCGTACGCCTTGCATCGATGGCACTGGTCGGATGAGGACGCCGCCATCGCGGCCCCCCGGCCCGACATCACGGGCCCCGACGCGTTGCGCGACTGCTGGTCCACGTAGAAGCGGTTGGCCGTCTCCTGGAGACGGTCAACGGACGTGAAATTCTTACGGTAGTGCATCCCACGGATGTACTTAAACTCTGGGGCCTTCGTCAGGCCCGAGAGCATGATGTCTAGGTAGACCTCCTTGGAGACCTCCTCCCCCAGGCCCTGGAGGAAAATCTTGACATCCATTCCTTTCGTGAAGAAATCGATGGCATCCCCGCCCGCCAGGTGCCGAAGGCCGAAAATCTCTCTGTGACACGCACGCCGAACTTCCTGGGTGTGAGCGTCAAAACGCTCGTTGAGGGCCGTCCATGCAGCCGTTCCATCCGCCGCCTCTTCGTGAGTAAGGACGGTGGCGTACGCAGACCCGGAGGTGACAAAGAAGAGGAGGGAAAACAGGCGACTGTTAGCCTGGTCTCACTTGGCTCTACCTCCCTCGTCCGGCTCAGTTTCCGCAGGATTGTCGGTCCCGGCTAGGATGGGCTTAAGATCCGGCGCCAAGAGGTTGACTGCGCTCCGGAGTTTTGTCTTCCACACGCGAAACTCCTGCTGCCCCGAGTGGTCCCAACGGCGTCCAGCATGCGGTGGAGCCCGGACCTCATTGATTGCGCCATCACTGACAGCCAGGGTCACACTCCCGGGCGCGATCAGGTTTTCGGCACACGGACGAGGCCCCGAGAGCCTGAAAAGGTTTGGCGCGCTTGAGAAGGATACGGTGCAATGCTACACAAGGGTAGGCTTAGTTCGTAGCTCACGACCCGCGTCCGGCATTAGCTATCCAGCGTCCGCCCAGACAACTGCGTCTCGTCGAGCATAGCTTATGACCAACCGCAGGTGGCAAAACTGCGGTGTTGAGACGACGGAGTAGCCAGCTCCCGCCTCGTCCTGCAGGTACACGGGTCAGATGCACTGCTGAGACTTGCTACGCGTCTTGCAGGGTAGACGTTTGGCTGCTGCACGGATGCAAACAGGCCTGGTCAGATCCTCAGCCTACACACGCACCGATAAAAAAAACAGCACGCGTGGAAGATATACATACCTACCTCGCGTATACCACAACGCGCAGGTATACCTCGCGTATACTACAACGCGCAGGCAAATTTAGGTGAGCGAGTCACGTAGGTGAAGCGGCAGCAGCAGGTGGCTACCAGCTAGCAGTCGTATCCTACACACGCTACCAAGACGGCAACTCGGTACGTGGGAGATATTTTGGATAGACTACGCCTCGCGAGAGAACCACGCGCAGGCGATTTCGGTCGCTAGTTACAGGCGCAAAGAACACCGAGAACGGTGCGCCGCACGCAGAACTAACAACCTGCACAACCCTATTCGCCGACCGAAATCAACGCCTAGACTTTGTGCTCCCGAATGCTTTACACAAACAGTAGCGTACCGAAAGTGCAGCCGAGAGCCCAGGTGATCAGTCCGGGCCCAGTAAGCAAGCGGGTTGACTCAGGGTGGCCTCCAGCAGAAAGCAGCGGCAGTAGCTGTAGACTACGCCTCGCGAGAGAACCACGCGCAGGCGATTTCGGTCGCTAGTTACAGGCGCAAAGAACACCGAGAACGGTGCGCCGCGCGCAGAACTAACAACCTGCACAACCCTATTCGCCGACCGAAATCGACGCCTAGACGTTGTGCTCCCGAATGCTTTACACAAACAGTAGCGTACCGAAAGTGCAGCCGAGAGCCCAGGTGATCAGTCCGGGCCCAGTAAGCAAGCAGGTTGACTCAGGGTGGCCTCCAGCAGAAAGCAGCGGCAGTAGCTCCCCGTGGAAAAAATATCCAAAAATATCCAAATCCTGGAGGATCCAAAAATATCCAAATCCTGGAGGATGGGTAGGCTCTCCACAGCACTCCGCGACAGCAGTAGACGCGCAGTCGCCGCAGGCCCCCACTCACACAGACGAGGCGTCGTAACCTTTCTTGGATAATGTGTGATACCGTGGCACGGCGGTTTGAGAGGGTGTGCTGTCGACGTCAGTCGAGGTGATGGCACGGCGCGAGAGGATAGCCTGGAAGACGAAGTGCTTCCGAGATGTAGAGAAGATGTTGAATAGTACAACGGTGGCGCATAATGTAGCCAATACACACAGACGTTAACCGCGCAGAGTTGCAGGAGCCCAGACGACGGCTGCTTCCCACAGATGACCAGGACAGCTATGATCCGAAAAGATCTACAAGAGAGAGCCACACAAGAGAGTGAGCTACCTGGATATCAAGCGGAGAATCCTTGCGTAGTAATTCGTCCGCACACATACGTACGTTACACTCGAAGCGACACATATGAGATATCCGATACACAAGAGCAGTGCTACTGAACATTGACTCGTAATGACTATGTGCTAACATTTCCATAGCATATGTATATATCACAAGACGCACCCGTCGTCCTCCCGTAGCACTCGCTGCTGTTTGTGCGTCTACTATTAGTACGGTGCACTCTGTTTTGCTACATTCTTCAGCCAACAACAGCAGCAGGACGCCTATGACCGGCCGAAAGGCGCAGCATTTCGTTCCTGATGTCGCCCTTCACCGCGAACACTCTGTACGCAACTCGCTGTCGTGCATATATATATATTATACGTCTATGGGCCATGGACAAGAAAAAGCGGATGAAAAATTCGCACGTACACTGGTTGGTCGTGGTTGCCTGGAAACACAAGTAGCAGACGAAAAGCACACTCGCACACAAGTTGATGGCAGTTACACGTATATTCTGCCGCCCGAGATACCTGCGACAGCTATACTTCCGAGCAACGTCACGGTAGAGGTGCTTTGTTTACTGAGCATCACATGAGGCGCTTAGTACGTCACCCCAGTCCTGACTTACTAAGCGTTTGTTCGCGCAACCCGACCGTCAGTTACATACGGCAGTGCTAAAACAGGAAACTGGGGCAGTAAAATCATGATACTAATCGGTAGGTGCTCACTTGTGAAGAAGCTCAACCGGTGAGACAAAATAAGGCGAAACGGTGGAACCCTACCTTAGGATGAGGCTGATCTAACATCGTTGTTTGTTCTTCCCTGTTCGTATTCCGCTCGCCACAGACATGGACACCGACGACAGGGAAGACGAACACAAGCCCGAGCACAATGACGTGGACGAGGACCCTCCCTTTCTTTGTGATACTTCTTCTGAAGAAGAGGACGACGATGACGACGAACGGGGGGAGAACGGCGGGGGTGGCTACGGAGACGATGACAGCACCGCCGTCGATGACGTCGAGGGCGGCGGCGATGACATCCCCGCCAACAAGGACGGTTAGGGCGGCGGCGATGACATCCCCGCCAACAAGAGCGGCGAGGACGTCGGCAAAGGCGACGGGAACGGCGAGAACCACGCCGACAGCGGGGGGACAAAGGCCGGCAAAGACGACGACGCAGGCAACGGCGCATCAGTCTGAATCGTGTTCGTGCGTTCAATTGGCACGCGAGCCAGACGGGTCGAGGGGCGGTTACTTTACGTGATTACTCTACAGTTCTCTATAGTTAAATCGTTGGCAGGTTTACAATGGGTTCGTGAGCTCTCCCTTGCTTCCTTTGATATATTACTGTTCAGAAGCGGAGCGCGATGCAACGTGTAAGCCTGTACATATCTTGGCGCAACCGTTGAGCACGAAGGTGTTCCGATTCCACTGCAACTTGGGCTTGTGCATGGGTCTTGGTTACGGTTTTTGTTCTGTTCTACACGTCGTGCGTATCTGTAGCTTGGGCCGAACACGGCTTCGTCTGTAAGTCTGAGGCTGTCTTGCCTCATGTCCTGTTCCACTATCCATACGTATTAACTTCTGGGGGCGCGGGGTGATTTTGTTGTATTATTTAGTTTATTTATAGTCGTTCGACAATAATCTCATTGGTATATTTCTTAGTCAGCATGAAATGCGCCATCGAGTACGGGTTCAAAGGAATAGGCTGTGGCGTCGTGGGCAATGGGAGTCTACATCATAGTACATGAATGGCCACGGCGGGAGGGACACTAGATCGATATAGGAGATGCATATTGGCATGCTCAGATTTCGTGTTTGTTGTTGGTGGTCCCATGCTGTGAAAGGCTCGTAAGCTCTATAGTCTATACAGGGTGAAAATACATATACGCACCGATACTGGGCGCGCTGTGGTGTTGATCGTTTCTTGCTTGCCTTTCTTGGTAAATTTTTTTATGTAAACAACTGGTATGTTTAGTTATTAAGAGGCCAGCCCGTTGATTTTTAGTGTTGACGTCGTTGACGCGGGCGGCCTCTGTAATATCTTGTGATCGTAGAGCTGGTGCTACCTATTGCAGTGTGTCGGGGAAGAACCTGCTCGCTCACTGGGTGTCCTGGATGAGACAAAATCGGTATGCTTATTTTTTGCCGTTTAGGGCATCTCTTTGGCAATACCGTTTTAATGCACAGAGTCCGCGCGGACTCTCATGGTCTTCATTCTTGTTTTATTATTCGTGTGGTAACATCGTACTCAGTGTTTGATGTGTTCAGCGCGAGGTGGCGCGAAGTTCCATTTTTTTCGGGAGAGCTTCATGTATAGAATCCTAACAGCATGCTGCATTCTTCCTCTAGAAGTGGAGACTTTTGAAATACCCTCTGCGGAGGAGAGTGTAAAACATATCTCACCCTCTGCAGGACGATAACGACCCCCAGTGCAGAGGGCGTTGTGTATACCTCTGCCCTCCGGAGGCTTCACGATTTCTCACTCTGGAGGCTTCACGGTTATTCTTGCCCTCTACAGCCTTCACCCCCCCCCGCGATCTGGAGGCTCGCTGACGACACGAAATGCTCTGGAGGACTAAATTTCTTCTCATTGCAGAGGGCATTCAACTGCCCCCTATCCTCCAGAGGCTTCAATGTGCCTCCCTCTGGAGGGAAATATCTTGCATACCCTCCACAGGAGGCACGGATTTCCCCGCTAGAGCCTCACGGCGGGCCGCCTCTGGAGGATAAAATATTTCGCGTACCCTCCAGAGGCTTCATAACGTCCCTCCTATAGAGGGTCACTGATGAAACGGCACACTCTGGAGCCATAACCTTGCCTCACGAAGAGGGTCCGTAATATTCGCCTGCACTCCAGAGGAGGCACGGTTTCCCCCTCTAGAGCTTTACGGGGGACCGCCTCTGGAGGAAAAAATATTTTCCGTGCCCTCCAGAGGCTCCATAGCGTCCCCTACTCTGGAGGCTCACTAACGGAACGGCACCGTATGGAGCCCAATTTTTGTCCCATGCGGAGGGTGTGTTGTTATCGCCGACCCTCTGGAGGCTTCAGCATGTGCCCCTCTGGAGCCTCGCGGGTGGCCGCCTCTGGAGGCCGAAACTTTCCCGTGCCCTACAGAGGCTCCGCAGCGTCCGCTGCACTGGAGGCTTACTGGCGGAACGGCACCCTCTGGAGTTCAAATTATGTCCCAAGCAGAGGCTATGTTGTTTTCACCGACCCTCCAAAGGCTTCAGGATATTTCACTCTGGAGGCCGAAAAAATGTCCCCGTGCCATCCAGAGGCATCACAGCATCCCTTACTCTGGAGGCGCACTGACGAAACGGTACCCTCTGGAGTCCAAATTTTGTCCTAAGCAGAGACCATGTTGTTTTCGCCGACCCTCCAGAGGCTTCAGGATGTGCCCCTCTGGAGCTTGACGGGTGGCCGCCTCTGGAGGCCGAAAAATATTCCGACCCCTCCAGAGGTATCACAGCATCCCTTACTCTGGAGGCTCACTGACGGAACGGTACCATCTGGAATCCAAATTTTGTCCCAAGCAGAAGCACTGCTGTTTTCGCCGACCCTCCAGAGGCTTTAGGGTATAACCCCTCTGGAAGGTCCGTTGGCGAGCCGAATGGCCACGTGTTTTCATGCATACTACATTCTACAGATAGATGTCTGGACAGTTTTGTCCCCCTCACGCGGGTTATACAGTTTCCGTGCGCAGGACAAGGCTGAACGTCTTAGTCCTGTTGACCCTGGCATTATCAAGGGAGTCACCGACGACCTGTATAATACGCGCAATCAAAGTACCACACGCAGCTTGCAAAGCTGAGGTTTGATCAGAAAATCATTTTTGGTCGATCTCACAGCTGAAGCGAAGTTTTCATTTTTTATCATAATTGTGCGTGCGAAATGATGGTGACATTGCATGACCACATCACCTCGCTTGTTGTATTTTACAATGTGTATCTGTCTCATAATTAGCGACGTCAGAGCCCCACATTGGCACGGTAAAATCATTATATAACTACATGGTTGCACCGATCGATCGAAATGCTCTATAATACGATCCATGTACACTAGCTCAACGCAAGGCTAAACACGTTGTACACCACACTTGAAAATTGTGTTGTATACCACACCTAACATCAAATCTGCTAGTAAAACACTACCAGGCAGGTGATATGAAGTGATGCATTCCTTCTACAACAGTCAGATTTGTCCCTTTAAAGGACTTTATTGTTTCCGCGCACATATTGAGTTGTCCCACCCGTCCCTCCCCCCGCCAGCCCCCCCTCCCCCCCCGATCCCTCTTGTTCAAACGGGTTCAAACGCCCCACCTAAAATCAAATATGTCAGAGTGATAAACACTACCAGGCAGCTGATATCACCTCATTGTCTCTCAAGCCATCCATGCCGTAGCTCTAATTCATGTGGACCCCCGATCCCCCCCCGCCCTCCCCCTCTTTTCCCCCCGCTCTCTCTTCTTCAAACGTCCCACCTAAAATCGAAATCTGCCAGAGTAATGAACACTACCACGCAGTTGATACCACCCCATTATATTTATAGCTATCCATGCTGTAGCTCCAATTCGCCTCCCCCCCCCCCCTCCCCAACGCCCCCTCCTTCTCCACCACCCGCACCAGAGCCTAGACCTAGCACAACGCGTATAGCAAACCCCTACATCTATGCGACATAAAGCTGTTGGAACCCCTCCCCCCTACCCCTTCGAACACTCCGCCTTCTCCTCACTGGTTGTACGACTTACAGGATTTACATTAATATGAACTGATGCATTCCATCCACAATGGTCAGATTTGTTCGCTTAAAGGATTTACAGTTTCCGCGCACAGATTGAGTTGCCCCGCCCGTCGCCCCCCCCCCCCCCCCCCCCCCCGCTCCCTCTTGTGCAAACCCAGCCCCCCACGCCCTTAAAAACTCCGCCCTCTCCTCACCGGTTATACGACTTACAGGATACACTTGACAAACTGATGAATTTTCTTCCACAGCTGTCAGATTTTGTCCCTCTCAAAAACGGGTTTTATAGTTTCCGCGCACAGACTGACTAACCCCACCCTGTTGACCCTGGTACAGCTACACTGCAGTTCCAAGGGGTCGCCGACCAATATCCTTAATGAGGACACACACCCAGTAATACGCGCGATCGGAGTATTACACACAGCTTGCAAAGATGGTTTTGACAAAATCTTCGATCTTACAGCTGGAGTGTAGTATTATTCAAAAAATAGTAGTGTGTAGCTCTTCGAGATGATCTCCGAGTGCAACGCGATTTTTTGCGTTGGATTGTTAAACACTTTCCGGATACCCGGATAGGTTGGCCATCTATGCTGGTATATTTGATGCCTTTGCGAGGTTCTGCAGGATGCGTAATCCCAAAAAGCAACTAAAAAAAAAACGATTGCAGCTATATTAGCTGCCTTGTAAAACGTAAAACTCTTGTGACACGGAAATATCAATTGTGAGTTACTCACCGCAACGTGTACCGGAGATAGGTATGCTATACATTTGTTTTATGTGCGCATTATCCATCGATACATACCGGCACCAGGATGCTCAAAATCGACGAGCGATAACGCACGAAGCATAGCAGAACTGGGAATAAATGTACCCACTTGGAAAAATTACGAATGGCAACATCTTCAAGAGAGTCATGTGTGTCATCAAACAATAATACATGTGAAAAATGCGCGGCCGAAGTATCACCTCAGAGATAGCTTGCGAAGATGAGTACCGGCCCTTGATGTCATCGAACTCACAGCTAAGATATTTCAAATGCTTTCACAGTAAAATAGAGGCGTGAGAAAGTTGAAACAGCTGATAAACCCTACTATAGGGTGTACTTCGAAGCATACGACAAAACGCCCCATTTAAGGACTTACTGGTAAGTACTATTGCTGTAAATAAATACATCAATATTACTTATTGCCCTCCGACAATACTACGACGTATAGCGTAGAGCCATTCCAGACGTTTACCATTTTCCATCACCGAAACAGATACCATAGAAAGCTGCGCAGTGACTTCTGTATGGACACACTTTCACCGAACTTTGAAACATAACGCACGCAATACACCATCAGCGCCGCCGGGCCTTCTCCAAGTAGACGCCTCGCAAGAAACGGAAAAGGTCGAGCACGTAATTAAAAATCATGCGGAAGAAGAAATTGGGGTCGGCACTGAGCGCTATCCCAGCTGTTATTGTAGTCTTTGATCAGCATCCGTTTCAACTGAAACATGTGCATCCTTCATATCTCATGCCATTTCACGACCACGCTTGCCCTATCAAGATTATAAACACGAGCCACGGAACACAGGGCACTTGCAGCGTGGAAACGCCCTTTGCACATATGTGTTTAGACAATCACGTTTTCCATCCCTAGTCAAGGGTCAGCAGGCACGGTATACACCGGTGCCGTCCAGGGCGAGGTTCAACTTGAATTTGATACCAGTTACCCTTCCCTGTGGTGTTCGCAATTCGGTGACCTGTTAACATTTTAGCGGTTACACGGCCACCATGCCCCCCCCTCCCCCCCCCCTCCCCCGCCCGGTGGCGACACCACCCGCGCTGGGCTCTTTCATCTCCACTCGAACCCCTATCCCCGCCGCCCGAGCCGGAACCACTACGAGTACTGACGCCAAGAATGGGGTGCGAAGATATTAGTGATAACCGTGAAAAACAATAGACGCACCGAAACGACAAGAATGGTGTTGCGTCACGTTGATTGTTGTTGGACCGAAGACGGGACTTTGGAACGTTTCCGTAGGTTTCTGCGGGCATGCATATTGACGGCCGCACATCCAAAACATGGAAGCGCGTTCAATCGTTTTTGACGCAAAAACATACATCAAAGCCCGCTAGTACCACTAGATATGTATTCAAGGAAACCTAGCTACAATCCACCTGCGATCAAGAGTACCCCCCCCCACCGTACACCACTGATGGAGCAGGTTGGCACTGCACGCGCCGAAGTTTGTACGCCGGCACATTGTTTGTACACTGGTTATTTGCACAAAAATGCCGACCCGCCACTAACCTGGATATCATTGTCGTATGGGCGCATTTTACACACGGTTTCGTCTTTCCGGCAGAAAGCGGTTTCTCCTTTGTCTCCAACTGCAGCTTCCTCTCATCAGCGACACCTGGTGTCTGAATGCGGGGCATAATACGGTCCATGCCGGATGAGCGCATAGAACGACGGAAATATGGGTCTAATCTCACGAAAAGCGCCACACAATATCGCTTGCTTGAATCGGTAGTGCTAGTCAAGCCACACACGTAGAAAATGTACGCACGTGTCACCATCGTCAACTCACGTTCTCCATGCACGTCTCAGACCATCGTAGTTGAAGTCGTCAGTTACCTCCCCACCATCGGCTACCACATCATTCAGGAGCAGGGGTTTGTAGACATCGACCCTGCGGATGGTGCTTGGGTCCGACTATGCTAATTCTCCGAACAATGCACGTTCATCAGACTCTACGGTGGCAAACAAAGCGCGTACCCCGCGCCCCCCGGTACGCGCCACAGCCTTCCCTCTGCCTGGACAGTACGCTAGAATCGGTGGTTGTGCCCTCCCGCGATACGCGGTGCCGTCGCGCGAGAAGTAGGGCGCCCGTCCGCGGCGGCGCGCCCTCGACATGCGGCAGCACGTATTTTCGTCGCACCGTGCAACGCATGCTCTTGTCATTTGCCGCCCCGCTCATACAGGGTCTTCGCGCGCATGGTCTCGACCACCACCCTCGGGCGCTAACTAAAACCCGACCTGGCTTGGCCCGAATTCCCAGTGACGGACAGATTCTAAGTGCGGTACTGACGTTAACCACCTCACCGATCGCCCTTCAAGAAGAGTACCTGAAGGTGTGCAAACCTACCTGTTTCACGGCGAAGGCATGGACGACGGCGGGAAGTAACGAGAGTTCTTTCCGGTGAAGAGCTTGACGGGTGATGCACATGCTCCTCAAGTTGGCAAGCCGGAGAGGCGTGACGACGGGATCCCTGCAGTCGATCATCGTTTGGTACAGTAGGACTGCCGTGACTGTCGCCAAGGTACCCATGAACTTGTGGTCTCAGCGTGTGTTAGTAAGGCGAGCGCTCGCCCAGCCGCAGAATCGGATGGTGTCTTCGGGAAATGACGCTTCCCCAACAGGCTCGCCGGCATAACATACCGAGGCGATGTTGCTATGGACCAACTTGGATTTGGCGAGGCAACACAACTCCACGGTATTTACGACTCTACAACGTTGCAGTCATTGGAGATGAGAATAGCATCCGTTTGGAAGGCGATGATACCAGTCTGCGAGGAGAATGCACCCATAAGAAACGCGATCCAAGTGCAAGTTGAAGCATTTTAGGCGCAAAGGCGAAAGCGTGTGGATTTGCCTGCTACAAAGTCCTTACCATCAGTCTTGACGCGCTTCTGGGTGTGGGAGCAACCACCACCACCGCGCCCGCGTACGTACCTACTTTCCTACAAGAAATATGTGGGGACGCGGGAAAACGTTCGCATTTTCTTTACCGTGATACTCTGTTGGCTGCGCTCACCTTGGCGATGTTGGGATCTGCGAGTAGATCCTCCTTTGTAAACCCTGGACGGCCCTTTTGCAAGTGGACGATCAAGGGCGTGAAGGGTGGGGGACTACCTGGATGGTCCTCGCTTTCTTCCTTCCCGAAGCGAATATCTCCCTTCCGCGTAGGCATCAAGTGGTCAGGTCGCCCTCCATACACACGCTGATCCCTGTTGCCTCTTCGAGCTCGTGATCCACGCGCTGAAGCATTGGGCGGTCGGTACAACCGTCGTCCTGGTGGCGCAACAAGCGAGAGATGCTGGTTAGAAAAACCCGCTGCCGTGTCGATTGTCCGGACGAAAAAGGCAAGCGCACTACGGACACATATAAGTACAGAACCCCGGGCAATAGAAAAGGCAGGCTGACGCTTGCAGGAATATAAGACACCCGGGAGACCATTACGCAGTAGATGGCGTGGTAGAGCGCACCAACTCGAAAATAAGAAACCACCGCATAGTACTGTATTTAATAAGTTTCTTATTACAAGTGTTGGTAGATGTTCTGTACTGAAAATAACGTAAATGGCGTGGTAGAGCGCACCAACTCGAAAATAAGAAACCACCGCATAGTACTGTATTTAATAAGTTTCTTATTACAAGTGTTGGTAGATGTTCTGTACTGAAAATAACGTAAATGGCGTGGTAGAGCGCACCAACTCGAAAATAAGAAACCACCGCATATAGTACTGTATTTAATAAGTTTCTTATTACAAGTGTTGGTAGATGTTCTGTACTGAAAATAACGTAAAACAAAACAAAACTGTACAGCAGTAGACTATGCAGTCTATAGGGCATCTTGTGCAAGAAAGGGTAATGAGAAAGGCAGGATGGTTTTTACAGAATGTTAGGAATCCAGGAACCGTTGTACTGAAAATAATGTAGAACGCATCCTCTCTCAAATAAGAGACCACAACGCTAGTGTTTAAGTTTCTTATTGCAAGTAGATCTACTGTATTGCACAGTACACCTATTACAAGAAACGAAATAAGAGCAGCAGACTGACATTTACAGGAATACAAAAAATCCGGGACCCGTTCCAACTGAATTTAACACACCATCTGTCAAATAAGACACCCCGCCTGAGTCAGTATGTCTGTTTCTTATTTGTTGTCCTGTGCTGTGCTGCATGCCATACGTCATATCACTCCTGGTATGCATAGATTGTTTCTATGTTCTGGGCCGAGAGCGTATGATTCTAACTACAGTGCAGTTTTAATAGTACCAAAAACAAAGTACAGCATCCCGTAGTCCGAAGATCACCTGACTGTTACAAAATGGGAACCATAAAGCCGGTGCGTGGTGTAGCTCTCGTGCATCCTGAGCCTGACCTCTACAGAGAGCTCGATCGGGCTGTGCCTGTTGCAGAGCTCCATAGCTCGACGTCGTGCTGCCTAGTCTGCTGCTGCTGCTGTGCTGCTGCTGCCGCTGCCGCTGCTGTCGCCGCGCTGCTGCTGTGTTGCTGCTGCTGTTGCTGCTGCTGTTTCTGCTGTTGCTCTGGCACCGGTGCTTCTGTTTGGCCTCTTCCGCACGTCTTTCGCGTGTTGCCGTGATCTCTGCTGAGAGCTGCGGATGTCGCTGTTGATGCCGTTCGTATTGGTTACCCGTCCTGGCGCCGCTCCTCACTGGCGTTTTAATATTGATCTCATCCCAAAGGTCTCGCTGGTACTGCTACTGCTGGCACTGGAGGTGCTGCTGCTGCTGCTGTGCTGCTGCTGTGCTGCTGCGCTGTTGTCGCTGCTCCTGCGCGGGGTACGAGTAGCTAGGTACCAGGTACCAGGGTACCAGGAAACGTGACAGTCCCGCCAGATTCGAGTGCGGGGTGATCTCGGCCACCTTGGCCAATGAAGTGCGCCGACTTTAAAACCCGCACTTCTATCTTGCTCGACGATTCGTATCATTTTGTCGAGTGAAATGCCCCGGCTTTTCTAACATTCTTGCCCGACCAGCCCAGTTCCCAAAAACTCGCAAACTCGCCGCAGAATGAGCTGTGCCTAAATCCCCTTTAAAGTAAAGCTAGTGTTTTCTATGGCAACCCACTTCTACTCTGTGAGGAAGTAGACTAAAAATGTTGAACAACAAATGCTACTCGAGTTATTTCCTTCTAAACTCGTTTTTCCACCACATTCTCCCCCACTAAACCTGACATATTTCCCAGATTATGTCAGGAACCCCGATGAGGTACCCAGTATCCAATGCGACTTTTTCGGTATTGGAGTGACTTGCAATGATCCTCTACATTGCTCTCATCGTTGTTTTTCAAGTGGTAAAGTTTTACAGGTTCTTGAACGTGAGAAAATCCCTTTTTTTTTTCTTTTTTCTGGGAAAGACGGTGAGAATCGAACCAGCGACCTCACTGTTCATAATCTCACATCCTGTCTGCGACGCCATTGTGAGGAAGTAGACTAAAAATGTTGAACAACAAATGCTACTCGAGTTATTTCCTTCTAAACTCGTTTTTCCACCACAACTCACACTATCACAGAACAACGGGCCATATATGATCGACGATCCCTGGAGGTGGTAGATATCTCTCAGATCTACAGCTCCACAAGGGCCAGAGCTCGCCCAAACCTACCTCAGCGCTAACGTCTGCCAAACCATGCTACTTCGTGATAGACTCTCACTGGCATCTAGTCGCCACAACTTGGTCCCCCGCCGCCGCCGTCGCCACCGCGCACCTGTGAGACCAATGGGAGGATTAGACACCGAAAGCCCGACGTTGTCTGCCTCGCCATCTCTCTTGCCATGGCTTCAGCCCCTACCGCTGCTGCTGCTGCTCTCTGGGAAGGCCACCGTTGCCTCCGCAGAGTCGTCGATATGCGGCCGTCGCTTCGTCCTACGACAGCGCGATAGCAGCGTCGCGGGCACTGTCCGCTCTGGCGGCGCGGAGCCGAGTAGCGGCTCCTCTGAGGAGGCTAAGCGGCCGAGCCATGGAGCCAGCGGGGCTTCTAATGGCGGAGCCCTCTCTCGAGGGAGGGGCTTCATGGGAGCAGCTATGGTGGAAGATCCTGCTGTGGTTGTGTTCGCCGGGGGTATTGGTTCGGGAGGGACGGTAGTGGATTCTAATGTGGATGCGTTTGCGCTGGGAGCAGGTGTTCTGGCTGGAGGCGGTGGTGGTGATGATGGGGGTGATGTGGTGGTCGACAGGGATGTTCTCTCGTGAGTAATAGGATGTGGGGTCGGGGGGGGGTGTACATTTGCCTATGATATGGTACAAGGTGCATGGCTTGCTGGTGTCGTTGCTGTACCAGATGATATTACGGGTAACTGTAGTGCGTGGCTGAAGTGCTGAGTATAATTCAGTCGTACAGAAGTAGTCCTGTAGATGCGGTTGAGGTTGCTGTTGTTGTTGACGTTTCCATCAACTTTGAAGCGTCATTAATTTGACGAGCTGATTGGAGACTCTCAGCTCACTTTACACAGCAGCAGTGCAGCAATACTTGCAGAAGAGGGCCTGAAAAAAACATGGCGGCAAAAGCTTTAACGGCCTTGCGAGCGGCACGGGCCAAAAAGCTAAGTGAGCCTTGACGGCCTTCACGAGCCGAGGCACGAGCCTTGGAATCAGCCTTTAACGCACGCTTCGGCTTCGACTTCGAAGTATATCATGTCTGTAATAGAGAGGGAAGTGTCTGGCTTGTGACGGACATCGTACTACATGATGGTGTTCGACGTGGCGGTATTTTTGACAGCATGACTCAGTGGGTGTGTCGTTGAAGAAGACACACATACTTTGGGACGAACACAGCGAGAACAAGAAACAAGTCTATGTGCGCATGATACGTGGCCACGAAGTCTAGGTGTGATGTTGCCACCACTCAGGCTGTTGTTGTGCCTCGGTAGACCTCGCTGTGGATGCGCGCATACGCAGCAGAAAACAAGCATATACTGCAGCGATAGACTATCAAGAATACACATAGATCGTTAGATTGCGATTGATGATTGTGACTGGTGATGAAATATACGGAGTATTTGTTTAGTTGACGTCGTATTTTGTATTCTCAGCATCTGCCCCGACGACAGCAGCAGTATATCTGTATCCGAGTAGCAAACACGCAAGAGAGCACAGGCTCCCTGCCAAGTGGTGCACTGCTATGCAACTGTGCACCCTGTTCTTGCTCAGCAGAGCTGCGACGCTCGTGATAGTACAGAACCACGGGCGACCCTTCACTGCGCACCCCTGTGCTTGGCAACTGCTCACTACGACTATAACCGTTGAGCTACGTTCACGGGGGCAGGGAAACAACGCGCTCAAGTCCTTTGATTCCCGCATTTGCGCTAGTGCGGAGGGACTACATGTCGACGTCGTCCTCCCCCTTACCCTCCTCGTCATCTTCGCTGCAGTCTCCGGTGTCAACCACCTCGACCGGACGCGCTGGGATTGTCCCCTCTCGCTGGGGCACGACCGCTCGCTAAGGCACCACCGCGAGCTGAGGTACCACTGCGAGCTGGTGTTTTGTCCGCGTCCGCAAGAGCTGGCACCTGACGAGCTGGCGTGCTGGTGTCTGGCGTGTCTCTGTGTCCCTCCGCGTAGCACGAAAGTCTTCTCTCCCTTTATTGGAAGTTTGAGACTAACGGCGTTGTGTTTTTTCGGGGTAATCGCCTAAAACGTGCCTGGAAGGTTTCTTACGTCGACGGGCAACAAGCCTTACCGCAGTAAGGCTGGTACGGGTCGAAACAGCTCTTGAGGCACGCCCTTCTTACAAAAGGGCGTGAAGGCGAATTTTAAGGAAAGCCTTGCAAGGGCCAGGGCCTGAGCAGCACAGTACAAGCGCAGCAGCAGTACCGCAGTACTTTTTTTGTGCTTATTTTAATACACTCCAGCTGTGAGATGGAGGATTTCGTCGGAACTCATATTTGCAAGCTGTTTGTTATGCTCCAATCGCGCGTGTTACGGGGTGTGTATGTCTTCGTGAACTTTGTAGTTTGTACGTCAGCGCACACGTTCTATGATGTAGTCCTTCTTACCAGGTACGTCATAACCAGCTACTACTCTCTGGCGTGCGCTTTCTACCCCTCTTATCACAATAGAACTACTCTGTACTTCGTAGCCACCGCACACACATTATAGCAGCCAGGACGACCCAACCAGATGCTACGATCTATCGCGTCGAGCCTGTATTAACCCGGTTTTAGACCAACCTATTTCCAGTAATTTTCTTTGGTCCCATACTGTACTATAGCTCTGGCTGGCCGATCGAGGTCAACATTGGGGCTAGGGTCTCTGAAAAGGTGAGGCCCACGGGTAACGCCTGTGGGCGTCCAAATAGGTGTAAAATATTTTTTTTTGCCGAGCGTGTACCGCAGCCCTTGTTCACTCCCCGTCCCCTAAAATCATCAGAGTGTGATCAGTAACGATTTTGCAGATTCCCAGAGCTCTCGCTAGCCGACCGAGGTAAACATACGCAGGGTGGTGGTTGGGGGGAGGCAACTCCAACCCTTACCAGAACCAGAACCAGAACCGTTATTGGGTGACCCGTGCTTGAATGCTTTGGCCTGTGAAGTGCGGCCGTCCTCGATGCTGTGTTTGGCCGTCGTGGGTGCTGTGCTTTAGCCGTCGTGGATGGTGTGCTTTGGAGAGACGCACTACCCATATAAATATTATCGTCGAAAACCTGTGAATATTTTATTGACTCATTATAACAACGTCAAGCTGTGAGTTCGACGATTTTGGGGCTGGTATTCATCTTTGCAAGCTGCGTACTACATCGGTCACCCGTTTTTAACGTGTTTTCAATGTTCAGAACCTCGTATAATATGGCATTATTTATGCGTTGCGCCCCTGGGTACTCTTGTCCCCTTCATGAAAAAAGGTGTAGTTTGTAGGCAGCGCGCGAAATCCATGATATCTGCGTACCTCGTATCCAGCTGCTACTCTCTTGCCGCGTGCTCTCTACCCCGCTCATCAAAATCGCAGCACCATGTACTCTGAAGCCTTTGCACACGCTCTATAATGTCTACGTCCCTGCCACGTTCTCTTATCTACACAACAGCACTTTGCAGTGATCGTACTCGTACACACTCCATAATACCTGCGTCGTAACCAGCTGCTACTCTTCACCACGTACTACCCGTGCTTCAGTGGATCAAAATTGCGTACGTACTCGTACGCTGGGAGTGTCTCCGTTGTATTGTGCGAGACCGGCCCTCTTATCTGCCTCCGTTCTAGTGCAGGAGAGCGACTCTCTAGGGTACCCCCGTTCGATTGTAGGCGAGCGACTCTCTTCTGTACCTTGGTCCTGTTGTAGGAGACCGGCTCTCTTGTACGCTGTTGTTACCTCGTACCGCTGCATATGGCAGTCAACAGCAGTGCGTATACCGCCATCCTAGTAGTGTACGAGTGCCCCATCGTGAGTTTTGTCGGTTTATGTTTTCCTGCCTTCGTACAGAATATACACGCGCAGTCGTGTTCCCGTGTCAGTGCGGTGCCCTTCAATGCGGTGTCCCTGTGTAGTGCGGTGAGGCTCGCTCGTCACGGCCTACTGGTCATATATAGTGCTCTTATAATTCGGTACTGCAATAATCCGTGATAGTGCGGGGTCCCACTTTAGTGCGGCTGTCGTCTTCTAGCAACCTGACGAGGAGTTCACGAGTGTACTACTGGTGGTCACAGAGAGTTATTGTGCCTTTTTGTGATAGCGGACTAGAGATATGGCAATGAGCTAATGTGAGATCAACAATGGCAACAACGACTTGCAAGACTACGACTAATGACAACTTTGTGTAGTGAACGTGTCCTCTACTAGTGCTGGATATGTTGTTGTTGTTGTTGTTGTTGTTGTTGTTGTTGTTATTATTCTCACATTAACTCGCATAATCAAGTCCGTGGTCACAGCACAGGCTCCAGTCACTCTGGAGTGGCAGGGGAAAAAACACTCCAAACCAAAATGGCACACGCATATATCATAGCTGAAGCTTGCCTCCGCCATAATATATTATTAAAATAAAAATACACTCCAGCTGTGAGATCGAAAATTTTTGTCGAAGCTTATCTTTGCAAGCTGTGTGTGATACTCCGATCACGCGTATTACGGGTTGTGTGTCCTCATTAAGGATATAGGTCGGCGACTCCCCTGGCAACTACAGTGTAGCTATCAGGGTCAACAGGGTGATGTTAGGCAGTCTGTGCGCGGAAACTATGAAACCCGTTTCTGAGGGGGACCAAATCTGACAGCTGTGGAAGGAAATGCATCAGTTTATCAAGTGAATCCTGTAAGTCGAATAACCGTTGAGGGGAGGGCGGAGTTGTGAAGGACGTGGGGACCTGGTTTTGATCAGAAGGGGAGCGGGGGTGGGGGTGGGGGGGGACGGGGGGACGGGTGGGGCAGCTCAGTTTGGGGTGGGGCAGCTCAGTTTGTGCGTGGAAACTATAACTCCTTCAAGGGGATAAATCTGACCGTTTTGGAAAGAATGCACCAGTTTATCATGGGAGGGGGGGGGGGGGCGGGGCGGGGCAGCTCAATCTGTGCGTGGAAACTTTACATCCTTTAAGGGAATAAATGTGACGGTTTTGGAAAGAATGCACCAGTTTATCATGTATATTCTGTAAGTCGTACAACCAGTGAGTAGGGGGTGGGGGGGAGGTGGGGGGAGGGGGGGGGGATGGGGGAAGAGGGCAGGGGCGGGCGGTGGGGAAGGAGGGGGCGTTGGAGGGGGGGGGGGATGAATGAAAGCCACGTCATGGACGGCTAGAAAGATAATGACGTCATATCAAATGCGTAGAAGTTTTTATTACTCTGGCCGATTCCGATTGTAAGTGGGGCGTTTGAACAAACTGGGCGGGGGAAAAAATAAATAAAAAAGAGGGGGGGGGGCGGGAGGGGGGCGGAAATGAGTTGGAGCTACGGCATGGATGGCTAGATGGATAATGAGATTATATCAGTTGCCTGGTAGTGTTTACTACTCTGGTAGATTTTGATTTCAGGTGGGGCGTTTGAACAAGAGGGATCGCGGGGGGGGGGGGGGGGGGGGGGGGGGGGGGGGGGGGGGCGGGACATTTCAATATGTGCGCATAAACTATAAATCCTTAAAGGGGACAAATCTGACGATTGTAGCAAGAAGACATCCCTTTATATCACCTGCCTGGTAATGTTTTTCAACGTGTCGAAGCTTCATAATGTGTTATTGTACATGGATCGAAAGATGGAATATTTCAATCGATAGATACAATCATGTAATTACCGTTATTTTCTGACATCGCTAATTATAAGAAAGATACACATATTGCCAAATACAACAGGCGAGGTGATGTGGTCATGCAATGTTACCGCCATTGAGCACGAGAGGGAGACATGCGAATCGTCAATGTTTTGAAAGGAACGCTTGGTGTACACGCGCTCCAGTACGTCGTCAGTCATACTTCGCTTGGCATAGGTTGGGAGGCGATCATGCAGACGGTAAGTGCGAAATACCCTACGTGATAGGTTTGTATTTATAGTGTGGTTTACCGCAATTTTAACATATTTGCCTGGACTTCCTTTTCACATTATATATACCAACGTTTGTTACCAATGTGTGTGCCGATATTAGCGACCCCGATGTATGTACGAGCACCACTTCGCGTGTGAGCGATATTGCCAAGTGTATCGCACAGTCCTCACCTCGAGTGAAACGTGGTACTACTATCACTACCACTGCTACTGCTTCTTCTGCCTCTACTGCTACCGCTACGGATACCACTACTGCTACTACTACCACTACTACTACTGGTATCCCGGTACTGTTACTCTTGCTTCGACTACCGCCTCTGCTGCTACTGCTACTACTACAACTATTATTACTACTATCCTGCTGCTACTACTACTCCTTTTACTTCTGTTGTCCCTATTAAAGTGCGTATCATACATAAGCTTTCCCTTCGGAATTCCGGGGGTGTCGCAAGCTAAGGGGGGGGGGGGGGGGCGAATAAAACTTGAAAAGTAACTGAAAAATTTGTCACCGCGCGTGTATCCCGGCTGCTGCCACTGCTATCCCGGTGCGGTTGAATTGAAATGGTACGCGAGCTGTCATGTCGTCACACGGTCTACCAGCATAGCGGTACGAGCACGATTGCGATTAGCCATTTCGGAACGACACATTGTCCATGACACAGAGCGCACCGTGGTAGCAGCGGCCCGCCGGGCGTCCCGCTGGCACACGGCCCACTGGAACACTCCGACGCCGCTCATCCGCGTCAACTCTTGCTACACCTCTCTAGTCTGTGTGCGCTCAGCGGTTGTTGTGCTTTGTCGGTACAGCAAGCAGCAGGCAGCAGGTGGCTTGTGCCAGAAAAGGAAGATGCGCCGGGCCCATGCTGGATGTGCTGTAGGCCAATGAAACAGAGATACCAAAAAGTACCGCAACTTTGATCAAATCCTGACTTCGATAAAGAACTTTCTTGCCGTTTTTGGATAAAAAAATATCACAAATGTTATCTTCGGGAGTTGTTTTTTTCAAGCATTTCTTTCCGAAAAACGTTTTTTCGCAAATACTCCGTTTGCGACTGGCGTTTCTTTTTTTCGGATTTATGAATTGAGGTTCTCAAAATTGAGCGAGGCTTTTTTTCGTTCCTAGTATTGCAGGTGAAACTAACCCTTGAATTTACGGATTAATATGGTACACTATACAGCAATGAATATCCCTTACAATTTTCAAGGACAGTAGGTTCTCC
Organism: Undaria pinnatifida; assembly: GCA_012845835.1. Classification (NCBI taxonomy): domain Eukaryota; class Phaeophyceae; order Laminariales; family Alariaceae; genus Undaria; species Undaria pinnatifida. The sequence continues at coordinate 10,488,321 of JABAKD010000001.1, forward strand.
CATTCCCGCAGGAGAAAATACGTTGAAATTACGTAGGATACACCTACTGCGATAAGTATCCTTCGCAGGTTTTTCATCTTCAGGATTGGGAATGAGAGACGCAGCTTAATTCTGAGAGCCTTAATTCGAATCTGAAGAAGTAGCCTCACGCCCGAAACTCTCGATTAGGCCAACGCTTATACGAAACTGGTTTTGAAATCCGGAAATGGAGATTTCACCGCCTTCGCAGGTGTGGAGTTGGCCCGGCGCAAGGGGGAATCAGGCCATATTGTCTGAAATTCGGACTAGCCTCTTTGCGAGATGCATCCAATGACGTTTTGGCGTTTCTTCCGGATAGGGAATTGAACATATTCTTCAAAAAATAGAAAAGCGGCGTTCGCGTTTGGGGCATACCGTATTAGTGCGTTAGTAAACGCCGCCCAGGGCGTTGCGATTTGCAAGCTTGAACGGGCAACACGGGGCGTTCACTATACAGTACGTGGCTGAGACCTTCTCTGGGAAAACGATCTCGAGCCTTTCGCCTCCCGGGGCGATACAAAAGACGTGAGGAAAAAAAAAACACGCAACCCTCACACGCTCAACAACAGCACAGCGGTAAGTGCTCGAAAATGGTTTTGAGGACACTGCGGTGCATCGAAAAAAAAACGTCGTTGAGTCGTTCTACGATAGCCCCCCCAACACTGCTTTGACGAAATCGCCGGTTTTGAAACCAGCTCCCGGCCGAACCTCGCCTGAAATACTGTGCCCCTGACCACCCCGACGTCATTATTCGATAATACTTTGCAGTCAAGAAAATGTATGGAGACCTTGACTTGATAAAAAACGTTCATGTCGAGCAGCCATGAAACGTTCGATAAAAAAAATCGCCGGTTTTGGCCGGGGGGGGGGCTATCGTAGGATCAGTCCGATGGAGGATCCTCCCCCAAGGGCGTAGTCCGAACTGGATGAAGCGGACCCGATTTCACGGTTACCCGGGTCAAACGCTCCTCCGAAGGTGCTGCCTTCATTTTCGTATTTCGCAAATCAGTTCCTGAGCAAGTATTGGCCTTAGCCCCCGCTAAAGACCCGAAGCGGGTACTAAACGCTGCCCCTTCGTAACCACATCCACGCTTTTGGAAATATTTTTCGTTTTTTTACCAGTCGTTGTCCCGTGTCTTTGTTTTCTCGCACGAAACACATGTGAAACACGCCGTTTAAGCCCCCCCACCCCCACCCCCCTCCTCCCTTCGTCACCCCCGCCGCGCAAGGCTTGGAACTCCTAGAACGGACATGGGAGTGGGTGCCACCACAGGTGCGCTTTTTTTTTGCGGGGGGCTGTGGGATTGACGTCCCCCCCTCTACCCCGACGGTGGAGGCGGTTGGTGGGCAGGAGGGAGGGGCTGAGCGAGAGGGACCTTCAGCGAGTGTTGGCGTTGATAGTAACGCAGGCGGTGGGGGTGAGGGTGAGGTGGGGGGGGCGGGCGAGGCGCCGGGCACGCACTTGCTGCTGAAGAACTGCCGAGCGACCGATGTGGTGGACGTCTTGTCTCCGATGCAACGGCGAGCGGTGGAGAAAGAGGCGGGGAAAGGCGGGGGGCGTGGGGAGGGGGGACAGGAAGGGGAGGCGCAGGATGTTGCTTTTATGCTCGTCGCATCTGACAGCATGAGGTGGGTTGTTGTTGTTGTTGTTGTTGTTTTCACACGCATGGGAACAGATGAGATCGTCAATTCGGGATTTAGGTCACTCGGGGTATAGATTGGTTAGCTGATCTATACGACCTGTAGTATCTACGGTAGATCGTGCGACTTTACGCATCTCAGACGTATCAGACCCTTTTCAGGACACGGTCTCCCGATAGGGGTGCGTGCGCCCATCTTTTTCTGGGGTTCCTCGCTTTTGAGGATTTTGTATTTTTTCAGAAAAATGACACTAGTGTGTCCCGATGAACAAACCCATGGCCTAGTACGCGTATAGTCTATATACATATGTATGACAAGTAATGACGGGTTTTATAGTTTCCGCGCACAGACTGATAAACGTCACCCTGTTGACCCTGGTACAAGCTACACTGTGATTCCAAGGGGAGTCGCCGACCTATATCCTTAATGAGGACACACAACCTGTAATACGCGCGATCGGAGTATCACACATAGCTTGCAAAGATGAGTTTCGACAAAATATTCGATCTCACAGCTGGAGTGTATTTTTATTTTTACAGTATACCAGGTGTATATATGTACTTTGTATCTATTATAATAGGGTTGCGAAACAAGGATCAGGAACTCCTCCGACCTTCGGGTTAGCGCCTTTACTGCTGGAAACCCTTTCTTTTACAATTTTACTTGACATTAGTATAGGGAGAGGTTTTGGGGGCCCTGAAGGGGTTAAGGAGCCCCCCCTTCGACCGTTCAGAAAAAAAGATAGCCAATTAAGAATTGCTATCTCCAACGTAGCACGGGTCTCAGGATCTAGAGCACGGGTCTCAGTATCTAGATTGTTGCTTGGGCGTAAATGCCGCTGGATTACGGAATCTAAAATATATATGCACTTCGTATACCTGGTATATAATAATAGGGTTGCGAAACAAGGATCAGGGACTCCTCCGAACTTTGGGTTAACGCCTTTACTGCTGGAAACCCTTTTTTTTAACAATTTTACTTGGAGGTTGTATAGGGAGGGGTTTGGGGGGCCCTCACAGGGTTAAGGAGCCCCCCCTTTGGACCGTTCAGAAAAGAAAATAGCCGATAAAAAAATGCTACCTCTAACGTAGCACGGGTCTCAAGATGTAGACTGTTGCTTGAGCGCAAATATCCCTGGATTACGGAATCTGCGGAATCTACGGCGGATCTTGTATTTTCCGGAATTGGTCTGTATAGGACTGCTTTTGTACACGTGATTGCCGGGTGGTGGGATCTGGATTGTGCGGCCCTTGCACGGCAGATGTAATAGATTATCTAGATTATCTAGATCGTGATCTGCCAGATGCGTTTTGGATTGGTATGGGCAATGGGATGGGGGGGAAGGGGGGGGGGTATTGCGCTGCGTGGTTGTTCATGGGTTGGTCGTTTGTGCTAGCGTGAGGCGATGTTGAAGGTTTTGTTGGGGAGGCGGCATTGTTGGGAGGAGGGGAGGGGGGAGAGGGCGTTTCGCTTATCGCTTCGGTCCCCCAGTATGGCGGTGGTGTGCCAGATCAACATGACCGCCTTATAGAGGGAAGCCGCTTTATTCATTCCAGGCCGTGAGTGCTATCTAGGCCATTTTGACCGCCTTATGTCGGGACATCGCCTCACTCAGACGACCTTCATGGGGGACGTCCAGTGTAGATTGAAGGCGTTCTTAGGGGATGGAGGGGGGCGAGGATGGCTGAGGGTATCGCGTTTTTGATGGTTGAATCTGGCAGCGACGCGTGTGTGACGGGGGGTTTGACCGTGTGAAACAAATTTGGCCTTCTTTGATGGGGGTAAATGGCGCTGTCTGGGGACCGGGGGGGGGGGGCTGTTACGCTTGTCGCGTCTGACAGTATGAATTGGTTTGGGTGTTTTGATGGTAAAGGCGGCCACGGCCAGGGGACGGGAGTGTTGTTGTTGTTGTTGTTAATGTTGTCGTTGTTGGTGTTGTTGTTGGTGTTGGTGTTGGTGTTGTTGGTGTTGCTTTGTATTGCTGCTGCTGTTGCTATTGTTGCGGCTGTTTTCGTGCCTTCCTTTGTCGTTTAACCAGCCCTCGCAGGATCCACGTGGAGTCACACCCGTGCCCCAGCCCTCAAGCAGAAAAATATCTATCTTCTGACGCCCCCACCCCCCTCGTCGCCCGGCAGGTTGTACCAGCCAAAATACCCAGCAGCAGTAAGGTGTTGTTTAGACGAGCACCGGCAGGGGTCAGCTTGGGTATCGCGTGTTCCCTGGTCTTCATTCGAAATAGGCGCGATTGCTAGCCCACCCCCCTCCGGATTAACAGCAGATCTTGCTCGCAGCAGGATGCAGCCCACCCTTCGTTCTACCCGCTGAATACCCCACAGCGCTTCGCCTTGGGTGCAAGCAATGTCTGTCTAGTCGAGGAAAACCCGACGTGCTCTGTTCTCGCTCGCGCAGTAGGGGCGAGAGGTTTTGATGGCCTTCAGGCTACGGCCATGCACGCTTCGAGTACACCCCCTTCATGCCCTCAGGACTATGGATATGCATGGGGACGAGAACCCCCCAGCGGCCAAATAGGAGGAGGGGGGGGTAACATAAGCAAAACTTGTTTGTGTAATATATGGAAGAAACTCGTTAAGCGCTCGACTGTTGGAGGTGTCTCTATGAGGAGCGGGCACGGTGTTCCGTCTCCAAGGGATTCGTGGCCAATGGTCAGACGAATAAGGCCGGCAACAAATGAGTAACCGCTCCCCCCGAACCCCGTTCAACAGGTTGTGCCAGCCCAAGTATGCAGCAGCAGTAGGCGTTTTTTACACGGGAACGAAGGACGACGGCGACCCCTCCTCTTGGTCAGACACGGCCCACGTTTTGGTCGCCGGAGGCATTATTCCTACAGCAGAGGGGGGACAATACACCGCGAGCGACACGGTGGATATCTTCAGGGAGGACGGCATCGACAGTGCCACGGGCAAGGTAAGGTGCTCGTCATTTTCCGATGAACGGCGGTATACCCGCTTTTACGACCACCTCGTGGCCAACCCGTTTAACGCACTCTCTGCTGGATGCCCTTGTGCGGGAAAATTTACTTGAAGTTTGTGTTGGGAGGGATTTTGAGGCTCTGTAGGGGTTAAGCAAGGTTGTAAGAGGTTTTAGCTCCGGTTAGGTTTTAGCTCCGGTTAGGTTTTAGCTCCGGTTAGGTTTCAGCTCCGGTTTGGTCTTAATCCGCTTTCAAATCGAGTGGGTCTAAATCTGGGATAAGATTAAAAACAGCTAAAAGCAGTCTTGAACCCGGAGGAAAAGGCATGCATGCGGTATAACCATACACAAATGTTGTTAGGCATGGACGTTCGCTGATGTCGGTCCCCCCCCGCCTCCGAAAACAAGAATTGTAGGCGAAACCGGTGATCGTGGTTGCCTGGCAACATTCCGATGCGTCCGTGGTAGAAACGGTGACCCTGGAGCATTCAGGTAGGTCATGCATCTTCAAAAGGTGGTACATGTATCTGTGAAGACGCGTGGCCGGAGTACCACTCAGCTCGCGAAGATGAGTATCGTCGACCATTCAATTGATGGAACTCGCAGCTGACGTATTTGAAACATTTTTGTTGAATGCTGTACGGAGGTAATAGGTTAGGAGTGTTGTACACAAGTGGTTACATTCCCGAGTTAAGACCGGGTTTGGGCTGACGGGAACAAATGAGTCTCGTCTGTTTTTTTTTTTCGTGACAAGCCGATTTTGTTCTGCCGTTATCTCCCCAAAAGTCTGAAACAGGATGGTCTTGAAACCGGCTACGCCGCTGGTTTTGTAAGACGCCGCTTGTAATGTAAGAACATCGTCGTCATCAAAACCGCCAGTGAGGGTTTACTAATCTATTCAGTAGAACGGGGTATTTTTTCTGGAAATGTGTTGAACCGGGTGGTCTTAAAGTAGGTACACCGCTTTTAATATGACACCGCTTGCAAAGTAAGAAGGTGGTCATCTTGATCAAGAAGCCATTAAGGGTTCACTGGCCGATTCTGTAGAACGAGGTCTTCCACATCGAAAAGCCTTGAACGGGAAAGCCTTAAGGCGGGTGCACCGCCCGTAATGTAAGACGCCGCTTGTAATGTAAGAACATCGTCATGAGCATCAAAACGCCTGTGAAGATTTACTTGTCGATTCGGTAAAACGAGGTATTATCTGTGGAAAACTCTTGAACCGGTTGGTCTTAACCTGGGTGCACCGCTTGTAGTGGAAGACACCGCTTGTAATGGAAGACACCGCTTGTGTTCGGAGTAGACACCCCTTTGTTGTGTTCTGTTTTTTTTTGCACGTCGCGTTGCGCAGGCTACGGTATCGAAGCTCCCGGTTCAGCTGCTGCCTAACCCGCCGCGTTTCGAGATGACGTCGTGTTGCTTCAAGCATCAATGTGTCTTCGCCGGAGGCCGGGTGAGTGAAGGGGTTGTCGTGAGGCGGGCGGGGGCGGGGGTGGCGTCCTCATTTGTTGTTTGCCTTATATTTTGACGATTGACCACGCATCCATTTCGAGATGGAGCACCGGTCCTACTCGTGATAAGAGACACTTCCAACATGTGGGCGGAAATTCATTTTTCTCCATGTGTTACAAGATTATCGTGTGCTTGTCAAATTCCATTGCTGTCGGTGGAGGGGCGGGCGGGTAGTCGTGTTGTTGTTGTTGTTGTTGTTGTTGTTGTTGTTGTTGTTGTTGTTGTTGTTGTTGTTGTTGTTGTTGTTGTTGCTGTTGTTGTTTTGTTGTTGTTACGGTTGTTGTTGTTGCTGTTGCTGTTGTTGCTGCGCTTACGTCAGCTTATCGTCGTAGTCTAATCCACGCCACATGTCGGGAGGGTGGAACCACCACCCCAATTCAACCCTCTCGTACAAAATAACCAGTAAGGTTTCCATTACGTGAAGAGGCATTTGTCGACAACTATCGCACCGGTACTTGGTAAATCCCAACTCCCTCGACCGTCTCATACCGCACGCTGAAAACGGTTTCAATTGATTCAGCGGAGGATTTACTTATTACAATAATGTCGCCCCTGCGCCGTATAGCCGCCCCAACCAGCCAACCCCACCTTACCACCACCACCAACCCATCCCCACCCCGGCCCCCTTGCCCTCACCCCTCACGCTCAATGCTGCAAAAGGTTTCCATGGATTCAGGAGGCCTCGGTTTCAACACCGACCTCGCGTACACACCGTGTATGCACCCCTCCCAAAACCAGTCCCCACCCCTGCCCCTACCCCCCCCTACCTCCCGTCCCCACCCCCACCCCTACCCCCTCGTACTGAATGCTGCTGAAGTTTTCCGTGGAGTCAGAAGGTCTCGCCTTTCACCCTCCCCCATTGTCCCCAATAGTTTGGGACATCAGAAAGTGGCGAGAAAACGATCGCTATCCTAGGAGACAGAAGGTGGTTACAGACAACCAAAAGAGAAAGCAGATAAGATAAGCAAAACGGTTTTATTATGTACTATATGGAAGAACTGTGCTGAGCTCCCATATTTTTGGAGGTGTCTTTTTAAGGGTAGAAACGGTGCTCCGTCTCGAAACGGATGCTTGGTCAATGGTCGAATGGCTAAGGCAAGCATTAAATGAGTACGCCCCCCCCCCTCATCCCCATCCTCAACCCTTTGCCCATCCGCACCCACTCCCACTCCTCTTCCTCCGCGCCCCGGACCCACCGCCAGCCCGCTGAAACCCCACCTTCGCTCCCACCGCCGGTGCTCTGTCTCGAAGGGTGTACGTGCTCAACGGCCGAATGACCAGAAGACAAGCAAAAAATGAGAAAGATGAGTACGCCCCCCCCCCCCCTCCCCCCCCCCAACCCCCTCCCCGTTGCACTGAAGGTTTCAATGGAGCCAGGAGGGTCCGGTTTCAATAGCGATCGCGCCGAGGTGTGGGATGGGTCTTCCTGGAGCTTTTCTGTGTGGGGCGAGCACACTTTGTCGGAGGCTAGACATGGCATGGGATCGGCGGTCATCGAGATTTCCTTCGGCGAGGTGCGTTTTTGTTGCTTGAGAGCATGGGGGAGAATGTGGTGCACTGGTATGGTAATACTACTACCACCGCGTCCGGAAATGGATATGGCCCTGTGGGTTCTTTCTCGTTTTTATTTTTCAAGGTATGACCCAAAACCGGCGAGTTCTATGTATTTGAAGTAGTGAGTGATCAGAATGTTGAATGATGTTGACCGTGCCCGAAAATGGAATGATCGTGTGTGTTTTTTCGGGTTTTTTTTTCAAGGTTCACCAAACAACATCGGGTCCATTTGCGTTTCCGGATAGAGCTGTATGTATTTGAAGTCGTGAGTTGTCAGGTATTGGATGGTTGCATTTCCCAATGCGATGGGGAAGAAAACACTTTGATGGAGCCTGTTATGGTGGGCACGCCATGGGGTCGGCGGTCGTCGAGGTTGCTGTGGGCGAGAGGTGTTTCTTGCTCCCCCCCCCCCCCTCTTTGTTTTTCGAGCTGCACCACATTGTGGGAAGAAACGACTTGGACGGATGTAGTGTGGGGATAGCTTGGATCTAAAGCAGAGTAACTTGGATTTGGCGGGATTGCTTTGTTGGAGGTAGAGTGGGATGGCTTTTCTTGCAGCGGTAGCCGGGTTTTATGCGAACGAAAAACAATGTTAATACTGACATATGCATACGTAGCTAGGTATGATATGTGTTTTAATGGTCCAGTCATGGTCCAGTCAAAACCCTCTTGTGACGTCGAGGGGGAAAAATTGACTTGAAACAAGGTGAGTACGACAAAAAAAAAAGCTCAAGTTTTGTCGCTAATCGCAACCCGTCTCATCAGGAGATTCCCAAAAATCTCCCGGTTTGAATCGGGTCGGAGGTAGGTAGTACGGACTCTTACCGATCGGGTCGGAACGGGTCGGGTCGGAACGGGTGGAGCCGAGAGATTTTTTTAAATCTCACGGTTCGGTTCGGGTCACCCTGACCCGACCCGGTTCGATTTAGGTCACCCGACCCGATCCGGTTCGATTCGGGTCACCCTGACCCGACCCGGTTCGATTCGGGTCACCCTGACCCGACCCGTTTCGATTCGGGTCGCCCTGACCCGACCCGGTTCGATTCGGGTCACCCTGACCCAACCCGTTTCGATTCGGGTCACCCTGACCCGACCCGGTTCGGTTCGGGTACCCTGACCTGACCCAGTTCGGGTCGGGTCACCCTGACCCGGCCCGGTTCGGTTCGGATCACCCTGACCCGACCCTGTTCGGTTCGGGTACCCTGACCCGACCCGGTTCGGTTCGGTTCGGGTCACCCTGACCCGACCCGGTTCGGTTCGGGTACCGTGACCTGACCCAGTTCGGTTCGGGTCACCCTGACCCGGCCCGGTTCGGTTCGGATCACCCTGACCCGACCCGGTTCGGTTCGGGTACCCTGACCCGACCCGGTTCGGTTCGGTTCGGGTCACCCTGACCCGACCCGGTTCGGTTCGGGTACCCTGACCTGACCCGGTTCGGTTCGGGTCACCCTGACCCGGCCCGGTTCGGTTCGGATCACCCTGACCCGACCCTGTTCGGTTTGGGTACCCTGACCCGACCCGGTTCGGTTCGGTTCGGGTCACCCTGACCCGACCCGGTTCGGTTCGGGTACCCTGACCTGACCCGGTTCGGTTCGGGTCACCCTGACCCGGCCCGGTTCGGTTCGGGTCACCCTGACCCGACCCGGTTCGGTTTGGGTACCCTGACTCGACCCCGTTCGGTTCGGGTCGCCCTGACCCTACCCGTGAAATGCTCTGAAAAATTTCGAATCGGGCCACTGGCGTAGCCGGGGGTAGCTGGTTTACGTTCCGAACCGCAATCCAAGGAGTTACTTGTACGATGCGCGCGTAGCGGTGATTCCTGCATTATGTCGTCGTGTGTGCCGTCGTGTGTGCTGCGCTGGCGTTGCAGGGTTGACAAGGCTTAGACTGCTGTATATCTCCATTGTGTTGGTTTTGAGATTTGTTTGGTTTATTTTTGGCTCTTGAAAGAATCGAAGCAGTAACGCACCAGGTTAGCTGTTTACTTTTTTTTGCCCCGGTGTCGTGTTTGATGTGTGTATGATTAGTGACATTTTTAAATATCGGATGTTTCCGTCCGATATTCGATATCCGTTCCGATGGTGGCGTCGGGGAGTGTCGGGGAGGTCTGTCATGAAGTAGTTACGTATCGAATACTGGATATTTTTTGCTATCGGATGTTTCCGCCCGATATTCGATATCTGTTCCGATGGTGGTGTATACCTCGGGCAAGTCTGTCATGAAGTAGTTACGTATCGAATACTGGATTTTTTTTCTTTTTTTTTCCCCCCGGTGCCATGTCCGATGTGTGTATGATGTGATATTTGCTATCGGATGCTCTCCACCCGATATTCGATATCCGTTCCGATGCTGGTACCTCGGGGATTTCTGACGTGGTGTCCGATACAACGTCCCAACTGTTGGTCTGCCGTTCCCTCGTCCCCTTCCCCGTATGTCCTCCCTTTCATCTGCTATTTCTATGTATCTCTCCCTCCGTCACGAAATATATCCAAAAAGGGATGCGTGGTCGATGGTCAAATGATTAATGCATGCAACACATGCATCCCCCGCTCTTTGTCTAACCCCCCCCCCACCTCTTCCAAGTCACCATAGACTACGGCCATGCCCAAACTGAGTATACCCCCCCCCCCCGTCCCTCTCCTTATCTTTCGCTGCATTTCTTCGTTCGAAACTGGCAGGAAAAACGCGCGGTCGGATTCTTCGCCGGAGGCGTTTCGAACACGGGAAACTCTTCCATGGTTGACATGTTCGACTTTGCCGAAAACAGGTTCCTGCCTAGGATGTCGGCGCCCACCATCAGGTACCCCCCTCCCCCCTTCCCCGTTAGCCGTTGGGAACGGAATGTGTGGGGAGAAGAGCTCGAGGAAAATGGACGGAAAGCCTCATGGAGAAGTGTGGTACACTAGATACTAGCGGGAAAACGGTCGCTATCCTAGGAGATGGATGGTGGCCGCAGACGGCCAAGGAGGAACAAGATAACATTAGTGTTCTTTTCATGTAGTGTTTCGAAGAGACGTGCTGAGCGCACAAAGGTTCTGGAGGTGTCTCTTACCAGGAGTAGGAACGGTGCTCCGTCTCGAAAGGGATGCGTGGTCGATGGTCAAATGGCCAAGGCAAGCAACGAATGAGTACCCCCCCCCCCCCTCTCCCTCCAGTGAGATAGGGTAAGGTAAAGGGTAAGGTGTGGCACTGTACGAGACGATAGGGTAGTTTGGGTAAGACGCGGTATCTGCGGTACGGTAATGTGCAGTACGGGCAAGTACGGTGAAATTTACGTCGCGCTGTGGTAGCGCAATTTTGTGGAACTTGCCGTGAAATATGTTTCATCGGCACTGTATTGCCCCATTCGCTCCCTCCCTCACACTTCCTCCAAATGCCCTCAATCAAAATACGCAAGAAGGACGAAAACTGCTGCTTATTGTTGTAAGAGGCTTTACCCTCAGCCACCTTCTGGACGAACCATGGTCACAGATGTCTTCCCTTCCCCCGCTCCCCGGTATTTGCCTTCATTTTTTGTCGCGCATAGGGATGAGCATTCCCGCTATTCAGCTTTTTTATGCACGTCGCTTTTCATCGAATTGTTTCAGGCAAACACTGCGATGAGCACGCACCGGACACATCCAACACACTACACATGTATTTTTTTTAGGCGTTTGTAGCAGATTTACGGGGGTTTGTAGAGGAAATAGCGGACCCCCGGGGGTGACCATTCGCCATCCTCGACTTTGCGATAAATTGCCGGTAAGGTAATACCAAAAAAAAAGAAAAATCGGTAATTACCGGTAGGTAACTGGTCGACCCGCGCGTAGACTCATGCTACAATACAGTAAGGGTACGAAGCACTTTTTGTCGAAGAGGAAGGAGAAATGAAAAGATGAGAATGGCAGGGGCTCTTTTACCCACAATCGTCGGACTTTTTTTGTTTTTGTTTTTAGGTCCTGTTTTGCATTCTGTGCGTTGTGTTTTTTTTCACGCCTTGGCCATGGATTGTTCGTTCGTCGGGTTGCCCTGTCGATTCTTTTTTTTGTCAGATCATTTTTTTTTTGTCTTCTTTTTTGCTTCATCCCACTTGCTACCTTCGCACTACTCTCGCGCTCCCACCCAGTAGTAACTCAGATCCGGGGTCACATAGCGGGCGCTCTTCCCCCGTCCCCAACTACGATAAACGTGCCGTCATTTTTATGGCGAAAATAATTCAGCATTTTCTTCCCTCGTTGACTCGCGTCGAATTGTACTATTAGTAGTACAGAGCTCCTCACGCCGAGAACAATGCAGGGCAAAAAAGGGTCTAGCACCTATATTCCTCTACCGTATAGCAGGTATTGATAATACCAACCCGTTCTGTTTTTTTCCCTAGCATGCACCCCTGTACCATATTCCTCTACGGTATCGTAGGTATTGATAATACCAACCCGTTCTTTTTTCCCTAGCAGGCACCCTGTACAATATTCCTCTACCGTATGGTAGGTATTGATAATACCAACCCGTTCTGTTTTTTCCCTAGCATGCACCCCTGTACAATATTCCTCTACCGTATAGTAGGTATTGATAATACCAACCCCTTCTGTTTTATCCCTAGCATGCACCCCTGTACGCGGTTGCGAGGACGATCCCCCCTCCAATGCCCATACACGCCTAGTCAGGCACGCCCGAGCAGCCATCCAGCCCAAAAGCAAAACCAGTCAACGTGATCGAAGTCATTGATTGTTTTTGCACCCGCAAGAGTCCACTCGCGTATGCGTTTTTTGCCCCGCCCGTGCGCTGTGTCTGTCTTGTGCCTTGCCGTGCCGTGCTATTCATGTGTTGTGCCGTTTTTTTTTTGTGTGTGTTGGGTTTTTTGTGGTTTTGTGCTGTGCTGCGCTGCGCTGCGCTGCGCTCTCCCCTGAGTTGCTGCGCTGGGCTGTCACTTGCGTTGTTGTGCCTGCGCTGTGCTTTGGTGCTGTGCGATGCTCTGCCTATACCGTGCTTTTTACAATATGCGATGCTGTGTTTTTTGTGCTGTGCTTTTGTGCTGTGCCTCTGATGCGGTGTGTCATGTTGTCCGGTGTGCTACGCTGTGCCGTGCTACGCTGTGGTGTGCTACCTGCGAAGGGGGCCGACGCAAGGGGTTTCCTTTTCGCGAGAGGTGGCTGCGTTCTTCGGGTCGACGGGGAAGATCGACGTCTTCGACGGCCGCTCTCTCTGCTGGATGTCTTACCAGGTATCGCGGGGGAGCACACAACAAATGGGAAACAGACCCACGCTCCTAGAGAGGTCGAAACGAAAAAAAGAAACGGCGCGTGGTGATTTCTGTGCAAAAAAGAGAAGATTAGTTTTTCTTTTTTTTTCGTTTTTGACAACTTTTTTACGTGGTTTTCGTAACCCCCCCCCCCCCCCCCCCCCTGTCTGGCTCCACAAAGTGAGCACACACCCCTGTCTGGCTCCTTAGAAATACAGCGTTGATGTATATATATATATTATAAAAATAAAAATACACTCCAGCTGTGAGATCGAATACTCTGTCGAAACTCATCTTTGCAAGCTGTGTGTGATACTCCGATCGCGCGTATTACGGGTTGTGTGTCCTCATTAAGGATATAGGTCGACGACTCCCCCTGCAACTACAGTGTAGCTATTGGGTTCAAAAGGGTGATGTTAGTCAGTCTGTGCGCGGAAACCATAAAACCCGTTTCTGAAGGGGACAAAATCTGACAGCTGTGGAAGGAAATGCATCAGTTTATCAAGTGAATCCTGTAAGTCGAACAACCGGTGAGGGGAGGACGGATTTTTTTCATATATATACCGGTATATATTTTCGTGGTCCGCTGAGTATCCTGGTATTGTTGACAAGTTTGTATTGTTGCGCGGTTTTTTGTTTGTCGTATTATTCAGTTCGGTTTCTGTTGAGCTTAAAAAAAATGGAATCACGGCGGTGTACTTGATAACTACACGAGCTGGTGCAGATATTGCTGTTCTTTGCATGCGACGCTAAATGCACGTCCGTGGGGAGGACAATGTGTACCTGGTGGGCATTTCAAATCGTCTGTTTTTGAACAAAAGCTGATATTTCGAAGAGATGCGTTGCGTTTAGTTAGACCGTCCCTGACATGCGTAAACAACCGTCTTCTGACATGGTCGCCTCCAATACCCCCGCCCCCCCCCCCCCGCCCCCCCCCCGCCCCCCCCCCCCGAAATAAAAATAAAACCACAGGCGGAAGAATTTCTTCCGGGCACCAGCGTGGTCGGTAGATCCCCGTCGTGGTTTTTCAACACGTCATCCCCGGGTTTCCAGCCCGGTGGTGGAAGCGGTACCGATGCCGGGTCTACAGAAGAGTCTATGGCGTTTGTGGGCGGGGGCGTGGACGGGGATTCCGGCGCCGACGTTTCCACGGACGTGCGAGAGCTGAGATGGCAGAGGAAAAAGGGGGGAGGCGGCGGGGGGGCGGGAGGGGGGAGCGGCGATATAGAGGCGTGCTTGGTGAGATGGCAGCGGTGTTGATGTGTGAAGTGGCGTTGCTGCTGCTGGTGATTTTGTTTTTTTGTTTTTGGTGTTGTGTTTTTTTTAATGTGGTGCTTTTTCGTAAGCGTTTTTTTCTTGTTGTCTTGTCTCGCGCCGTCTTTTCAATTCTTTCTCGGTTTTGTTCCTTTTTTCATACATCATTATGAGCTCGGTTTTTTTCTCGTTCATTTTTGTAACGAGTCGTTGGTTGTTTCTGTGCGTGTGTGTGTTTTTTTGTATATTTTTTTCCCTTCTACGTACGTATCTCACAGTTTTTCTCTCATTTTTCTCGTCGTTTACTATCCGGGCCGTTTTGTTGTTTTCGTGTTTTTTGTTTCTTGTCTTTTTTTTCTTTTTTCTCTCTCTACGCACGTACCACATCTCTAGCGTACACTAAAAAGAAAAAATGATGAAACGACGACGCCAAACTCTATTCTCCAGGCAAAAAAAGCGGTTAAGGGGGGCATTTTTTTTTCCTGGCGCTCCTCGCTCGAGGAGCTCTATACAATTGGCTATTTTTGAGTAAGGGCCTTTCCTAACGAATGCGAAAAAAAAAAATCACGAATCCTGACAAAGAAAGAAAAAATCACAATCCCTGACATTTTTGAAGTTCTGAAAGGTTATACGTACCCTGTACGTTTAATAAAATTGAAATTGAATTAATAAAAGAAGAAGTTTGAAAACCGTTTTTGTTTGTGAGGAAATCCTGAGTTGTCATTGTTGTCATTTTTTTTCGTGGAAAATTGTTGGAACGATTCGATGTCCGGATCCCTGATAATTATTACCTGGTATCACGTTTCACGAAAAATAATGTTACGTTTTTTTTTATTTTTTATTAGTATTCTCTTATTCGTTGTCACGTTTTTCCTGAAAGTTCAGTGGCTTTTCGCTGCAAGGATGCCGTCAGCTGACGTATTTTCCCTAACCCCTACTCTGACCCCTCGTTGGGTTTCCTGGGGGGGCTAATCGCCTGGGGCAGCTCCAAAGCCTCTTCAGGGTCAATGCAAATTTTAGTATGTGGAGTCCTTGACGGCTGTCCTTGACGGATTTCAGTCGAGGGGCACGTATTTACGTCAACCTTCGTATACCTATCTTCAGTGCGTGCACGTATTTTCTTGACGGCTGCCCGTCAGGGGGGTCTTGACGGCGATTCAAGAGTGCCGATAACCATAATATACCAGTGTCAGTGTGGGGAGTTCCTTGCCGGCTGGCGGTCAAGGGACTAGAGTGCCCTCAACCTTCGTATATTAGTGTTGGTGTAAGTATCTGCTTGACAGCTGTCAGTCAAGGGGTCTTAACGGCTGTCCAAGAGTGCCGTCGGCCATATTGTTACAGTTTTTGTGTGAGGAGTTCCTTGACGGCTGTCCGTCAAGGGACTAGAGTACCGTCAACCTTTTTTATCATCATGGTAGTGTGGTTATTTTCTTGAAAGTGGTCCGTCAGGGTGCAAGAGTGTGGCGTCATCTGACGTATTTCCCCCTCACCCTTACTCCTCCCGCCTCCCTGGGTTTCCAGGGGAACAAGCCTCTGGTGCAGCTTCAAAAGGTTTGTGGCCTACCTGGCCCTCACGGTGGAATTCAATCCTTCACGCCTCACGAGGATGAGAGGGTGAGTGGGTGGGGGGCGAAGGGGGGGGGGGGGCGGGGCGTACTCAGTCTGTGCATGGCCGTAGTCGTATGACCATAGACCCTCGCATCCCTACTATGCCGGGACGGAGCACGTCGAGTTTTTACCTACCAGGCAGGCATTGCTTGCACCAAGGGCGAAGCGCCGTGAGGTGTTCGGCGAGTCGCATGAAGGGTGACCTGCATAATTCCAAGAACCGCTCGTAAGATGGACTTCGGCACCTTGTGCCTACTTTGTTGCTTGTGTATGACAGCGCATTTTCTGGTGTGGCCACGCCAGAGACAGCAATGGGTATTACTACTATGCAACAACTGCTTGGTGGGTGCCTTACCATATTCACACTACGTGATGCGATCGTTCCCCTTGTGCGGACTTGGGGTTCTCCACCCCGCACAATACGATTTAACTCGATAACCATCATGGTGACCGCCAAAAACAAAATTAAAAAGAAAACGGTACGTTGGTTGTCTATCTCACGCCGCGACTGGCATGTTTTACAGCGTTGTTGCCAACCAACGCCAACCCCACTATATATATAATGTTTTACAGCGTCGGTGCCAACCGAGGCCAACTATTGTATATACCAGGTATATTTTAAGGGGGGGGTGTACTCATTTCTTGCACAGCCGTAGTATTGTATATACCAGGTATATTTTAAGGGGGGGGAGTGTACTCATTTCTTGCACAGCCGTAGCCTAAAGGCTATTGACCCGCATCTTTACAATCCCGGGACGCGATGGGGGGGGGGGGGGGGTTGTTCTCGCTTTGTGTCGAGCGTTGTGTGTGGTGGAGGGGCAGGGGTATGGAGGAGGTGAGAGGGTCGGGGGGGTATTTTTTTCCGCTGTATCTGTATTATGGTTAGGTTTTGGGGGTAGGGGGAGATAAAGCGGGGGTAGGACTCGGTAGGGCGGGGTTCTAGAGGAGGGGGGAGGGCGACGGAGGATGTTGTGAGCTGAGAGGGGGGGGCGATAGGGGGGGGGGGGGGGGGGGGTAGATGGGAGGGGGCAAGAAAGGGTAGAGCATCGGGAGGAGGGGGGAAACGATGTTGGGGGGGATGGAAGGGAAGGGGGGGCGGGCAGGGGATGGGAGGCTTGTGTCTTGTCGTCCGCTCTTCGACTCTGTGGGAATTGTCCATTTTTCATTATGTTGCTGTCGCGTTTGCTCCTGCTACATGACGCCGGTTGGGCGTGCAGCACTTTGATATTGCGCGCTCTCTCTCCACCGCGCCCCCCGCCCACTCTCCCCTTGCTCACCCCCCAATGACCCCCCCCCCCCCCCCCCCCCCGCCGTCCAATCTCATGTCCCGACCCCCCGATCGCGTCCCTTCCCACCACCCTCCCCTTCCCCTTTTAAAACACCGCGTCTACGTTTTTGGCGATATATTACTTGGAATTCGTGTGCGCCAGGTATATATTTTGCGGTAATGAAAGCGTTGCCCTACCCTACCCCCCCTCCCGAGTCGTCCCACGTAAGAGGGGCGACAGACGTTTCTAAGCTCCTAAGGTTGAGGAGAGCTCAGTTGTTAGCTCACTCGAAGACATGACTTGGAAGGCGTTCGCTCGCGCAACCCGACCGACGTTTCTGTGCGCTGTTCATTCGGTAAAGTGATCACGCTTGAGAGCTCAACCGCTCGTGAGCCTTTAGTCTAACAACTGCGACCCTTACCGTGGAACAATTCTCCCCCCACCCGCTTGCGCCTTTTAGTCTAACAACTGCAACCCCTACTACTGTGGGATGGCTCTCTCCCCACCCGCTTGCGCCTTCTAGTCTAACAACTGCGACCCCTACCGTGGGATGACTCTCCCCCCACCCGCTTGCGCCTTCTAGTCTAACAACTGCAACCCCTACTACTGTGGGATGGCTCTTCCCCCACCCGCTTGCGCCTTCTAGTCTAACAACTGCAACCCCTACTACTGTGGGATGGCTCTCCCCCCACCCGCTTGCGCCTTCTAGTCTAACAACTGCAACCCCTGCTACCATGGGATGACTGCCCCCCCACCCGCTTGCGCCTTCTAGTCTAACAACTGCAACCCCTGCTACCGTGGGATGACTCTCCCCCCACCCGCTTGCGCCTTCTAGTCTAATAACTGCAACCCCTGCTACCGTGGGATGACTGCCCCCCCACCCGCTTGCGCCTTCTAGTCTAACAACTGCAACCCCTTCTACTCTCCCTCCACCCGCTTGCGGCTGTGTGTGTGTTTTTTTTTGTGATGGTCGTGCTCTGTCTGGGTGACAGGGGGGTGGACCTCAAGGGGGATTGGTGCCGCCGGTGCCGCGACCGTCGAGTGAGCAGGGGAGGGCGTGTGTCTATATCCTCGCGGCGCTTGCGGGCATCTTGGTTTCCTATACGGCATCCGGTGAGAATATGCTACGTAGGATGGTGTTTTTTTTTTCCTGTTCTTTTTGTTCGGTTCTGTCTTGTTTTCTTTTCTTTTCTTTCCTTTTCTTTTCTTTTCTTTTCTTTTCTTTTCTTTTCTTTTCTTTTCTTTTCTTTTCTTTTCTTTTCTTTTCTTTTGTTTTGTGTTGTGTTGTTTTGTTTGGTTTCGTTTTATGTTGTTTTGTTTTATTTTGTTTTATTTTGTTTTGTTTTGTTTCGTTTTGTTTTGTTTGTTTGTTTTTACGTCTCCGGTTGAAGGGTAATAATAAACCAATTTTTCGCGCGCATGCTTTTTGTTATCAAGTTTTACTCGGTGGACGCCGGTGACCCAGGCGGCGGTAGGGGTGGATTTTTTGTTTTTTTTCTTCCGTTCAGGTTTTGAGTTTTTTTGCTGTGTGTTTTTTTTTGGATGCAAATGAATCCACAGTCGAAATGGTGAAAAATGTGCTGCGCCAAAAGGGTCGCGCAACAAAAGTCGTCTGTTCATCCGTGAGGTGTACAGACTCCTTCGCGCGAGTGGTGAAAAGCCGTAGTGAATGACGGGGGTGTTGACATGGATTAACTCCTCACCCTATCTGCCGTACCCTTTGGTTCAGTGAGAGGGGGCAGGGCGTGTGTGTGCATCTTGGCCATGCTTGCTAGCATCTTGGGGTCCTTAAGGGGATCCGGCGAGGAAGAAAATGCGCGTTTTGCGCCTACGGAAGAAGTTTGGCCTGACCTATCGGATCAACGCGGGCTAATTGTAGGTGACAATTGGATAGCCTTGATACACACCGCGCCTTGTTCGTAGTTGCTCGCGTGCGAGCGAAGCACGTGGTCAAGCAGAGTCATCGCTATAGGATCAAGGCGTGATACGGACTACTGTTGTTTGACTTGGGATAGCGCTGGGCAGCGTCGGTTCTGCTCTTGATAGGTTGAATGAAGAGTTGAATCAACGGACGCTAGGAAAGAAACCGATGCAAAAATCACCGCATTCACTAGAATAAAATTACTTTCAAGCGTGATTTCTTGGTTACCGAAAGATCGGTGCTGCCGTGACAACGGGCAGACGAAGGCTACGGCACTATTGTGTTGTGTTGTTGCCCCACTGTCACTGGCGAGCGTGGGCCACGCGTGCGAGTGGCTCTGTACGTCACGCTCATAATCGGATGGGATGCGTAGCGTTGGTGCAGGAGGCGGCAGAAGTTATTCATGAGTGGGATGTGTCTTGTTTGTCTGCTTTTCGTTAGGCGTTTAGGTCGGGTTCGTGTCGTAACCCCCCCCCCCCCCTAGTCGTGAATCGATGGATTCTGGATCGTTTTGCTTTGTACGAGTATGCTGATTTGTTTGACGAGAACAAGCGCTGCATATTGTCAACTGGCGGACGGGAGTAGTTTCGGGTTCGTGCAGTAACACTCCCCCCCTAGTCTTAAATCGCTGGATTATTGATTCACTTACCTTGGTATGCTGATTGTTTGATGAGAAAAAACGCTACACATTGTGAGATGCCAAGTGGAATGACAATTATTTTGGTTTTTGAAACTTACTAAAGACGGGCGATCGATACAGCACGCAGCTTGCGAAGATGAGTGTCGACCCTGAATTCGTTTGAACTCACAGCTGGCGTCGTTAGAATATTTTTATAAATTTTGATGTGATCATGGGGTGTCGCCGAAGCGCAACCAACAAAAGAAAAACGTAGCGGCGATGCATGTCGCGAATTCGAACGCACGCACACACCAAACCTTTTAAGGTTGCGAAGAAATCGACCATTGAATTGATCGAACTCACAGGTGCCGCTCTATTTATTTTGTATTTTAAATAGGTTACAGACATCCGTTTTTAACAGGATATAATCACCCACCC
Source organism: Undaria pinnatifida (assembly GCA_012845835.1). Lineage (NCBI taxonomy): Eukaryota > Phaeophyceae > Laminariales > Alariaceae > Undaria > Undaria pinnatifida. The sequence continues at coordinate 10,508,300 of JABAKD010000001.1, forward strand.
CAAAAAGGAAAACACCCCAACCTTTTTGATGAGCTCTCCTACGCTACGACCGTGTTCGATTGGGCCTCTGTTTGCCTGGTAAGACCGGTGAAAAAAAAGAGTGAATCAAACGCTAGTGGACAGGCAGGGGCGTTTGTGCCCTCTTTTCTTTGTTAGACACTTCGTCCTGCTACCAACGGATTTTCGTGAGAGTGGTTAAGGGTAGTTTGCGCGTGAAGGCTTCTTTTTTTTTTCAGCGGCCAAGAGCCACTCGCTCGGGCGTGTCTCTATTTTTTTTTTTTTTTCTTGCTTTTGCGGTTTCGAGATACGCGCCGCCATGTGATTTTTTTCTTGGTTGCTCTGCGCCCAAACAGAAGCTTGTACCTGGTAAGTCCGTTCTTGGGTGAAGAGGCAATGAGCCACTACATGGAGGCGTGCTGTGCCGCGGCAGGGGAAGCGCTTGTGAGCCACTCGTCCTGATTGACGAGGAGGAATTGCCCTGTGTATCGGTCGACTGCACCTTTTTTTTCGAAAATATTACTGGTATTTTTTTTGGAATACCTACCGGTGCAGTACTGCCGTAGGTGGGCCATGGAGTTGTTCATCGATTTGCTAATAGAGCTGTGAGTCGGCACGCCTTAAGTCACCAACTAGTTAATAGTCGGACTAATAGTTGGTTGTTTCCCGAGGGTGCCGACTATCCGACTTATTGGGTTTCCATACCTGTAGCAAGGGTTTTGTTGAGTGCGGGATGCATTTTTTTTTGTTTTAGGCGGCGGCCCCCCTCAGCCCGGGCGGGGGGCTAATTTGGCTCGCTTCGCCTGATTCTAAGTCGGCATGTCAGCCGGCCTTCAGCTGGCTTCGCTAGCCGACTTTCCGGCTAAAGTGAGTTAGGGCACCAGCCGATTAGGTTTTAGTTGTGAGCCGACTCGCAGCTCTACGATTTCGACTTTCAGTTTCTCTAGGCGTGTGGAACTACTTCATTGACGAGTTTAGGCAGTATTTAGGTACACCTCTATCGTAGCCGGTGTCTACTATAGCGCCAATGACCTACTCTCGGTAGATAAAAAAATGGCACCCCCCCCGCCCTGTGCCGTAGCCCTGGTCTACTAGCCACGAACGCCTCCAAGGTGCGGAAATCCGCCTCACAAGTGATTCTTAGCAGAACGAGGCCCACCCTTCATGCGACTCGCTGAGACGCCTCGCGGCGCTTCGCACTTGGTACACACAATATCTGCCCGGTTGGTGAACGCCCGATGTGCTACGTCCCGGCGTTGTAGAAAAGCGAGGGTGTATGGTCTCAAGGCTGCGGATAAGCATGAAATTTTGTACACCCCTCTCCCTCGCCTCGCCTTCGCCTCCCCTGTGCCCCCCCCCCCCCCCTCCCCCCCCCCTCCTCCTCACCTTCCCCCCTCCACTCCCCCGCCCCCGGTATGGCTAATGCGTGCTAGGAGTGCTAAATGTAGCTTTCCCCCCTTCTCTCCCCCCCTCTCACCCCAACCCTGCCCCCCCCCCTCGTTGTTGACGGAATTGCTTTTATTTTCGCTGTCTTCTTCTCCCCACCACAGCGACGCTCATTCTTCGGAAGGTGGAAGGCATTTGGCGGCTTCCGTTTGGGGGAGGCGTTTTTGAGGCGCTCGTGGGGGCGTTTCGCCGCTGCTGGTCGGGGTCGCCGGGCGGGGGAAGGTAGGCAGCGCGGTAGTCGGAACGCGTGCTACGATAGAGGTTTGGCCCTTTTTGGGCCGAACTATGGGGTGTTTGCGATTTTCCGTAGCGTTTTTGCGTCCACGATTGAAAAAATATTGAATGCCTTAGGTTAGCATGAATTGATTATATTGGGGCGTTGTATGGTCGGGTTGTGAAAAATGCGACAAAAAACATGTGAAAATTCTGTTGGGTTGGAAAGCATAATATATATAGTGTTGAAACCGGCTAAGGTCATGCTAACCCAAGGCCAACCAACCCACGAACAAATTAGGTTGGAAAAACCAAAAATATAATGGCGGGGAATTATAGTGCTGACCTAGTTTTTCGCTAATTTTCGTTCGTTGGATTGGCCTTGGATTGGGACGTTCGACGGTTTCGGTGCTGTTCTTAATCCGTTTTCCTACCCAACTCTTGCCCATGCAAAGTTGGTAGTTCGCAAACTAAAATGTTTGAACGTTCTAACCGATCAACAATCTCATGGCCTGCGTTTGTAAACTTCTTCTAAGGAGCCTTCCACGTTGGCATGGAAACGATGCTTAGCGAAATGATGCTTAGCGACAGCGGCCTCTCTCATGCCTCCCCCCCCCCCCCCCCCCCCTTCACCCCCCCCCCGATAAGCGAAATACTTTTATTTCGTGCTACAGTAGGTATATTGTATGTCGAAAACGTAACGAAGGCCCAAATGTTGGACGTGCCTGTATCAGCGATAGAAACGGTGCTCCATCTCGAACGGTATGCGTAGTCAGTACGAAGTCCAATGGCCATGGCAGCCAAGTATCTTCAGAATTGTTATAAGGCTATGCTTGATGTTATTTCGCCCCGCCACCCTGCATCTGACTGCTTCGGACATCCATTTGTTATTAAGATGAAATTCAAAACAAGAACGGCAGAGGGGGGGGGGTAGCTTTTTTGTTTTTAGCTTTTCGTTGCGAAAACGTTTTGTTGCCTGGTCTACGTCCCACGCAAGGGCCTCACAGCACATAACAGCTCGACTGAAAGGTGGGGATGCTTGTGCTTTTTTTTTTGTGTTTTGTTTCTTTATAAATAACAATAGCGTTCCGAATGACGTAGTACCCCACCCCCCCCACCCCGCCCGCCCCTTCCTCCTCCTGCCCATCTCGACGCTTGTCCCACCAGCCCTACCGCAAAGCCAGACAAGGGGTCCATACCTCTCGGCGAAGGTAGTCGTCTTCTCTCGGCGGGGGATGTCGGAACTCTACGGCCTAGCTTGGGGGGGCGAGGAGGTTCCCTCCTGTCGCCTCCCGCCGCCCTGGCAGCATGCAGAGCCTCTTCGTGGAGCTCCCTTGGGCATACGAAGGGCAACACAAGCAACAACGCCGCCTACAACAGCACCATCAGCACCAACAGCGAAACCGCGACAAGCGGCAGTGGCGTAAATATCGGTTCGAGAATCGGCAACCTTAGTAGCGGCGCGGGGCCGGGGGCGGGCGGCGAAGCTAGTTTAGGAACTGGAGCTGAGGCTGGGGACGGGCGTGGAAATGGGACTGGGATAGTCAGGTCGGAGGGGGTGGTGGCGGTGGCGGCGGCGGGTTCTAAGCGTCGGTCGTCGAAGATCAAGAGAGGGCCTAAACATCCGACGGTGACTGTTCTTCCGGGTGCAAATGACGCGCCGATGGTAGCGCATCGGTTAGCCGCGGAGTTAGCCGAAAAGACTGCCTCGGGTGTATGAATGGATAAGAATCGGGGATAAGCGGCCATGTCGGTTCTTCGGTGAAACGGGGTTTTCCTGTAGTAACGGCGGCGGTTTTTCCATAGCGGCGGAGAAGTTTCGTTTCGTGTTTTGAAATATTATCGATTTTTGCCGGTTTTGTGTCTTCCGCTGCTGATGGGTATTAAAGATCGCTTTATAACCGATTGCGTTTCTACTCTCCTATTGCGCTTCTACTCTCCTATGGGTGTAGTGTGTCAATTATTACGCCAGGTGTAGAAGACAACGGTGCTTCCGTGACAGCGACAACGCGAGCTACCGTGTCTTATGGTTGTTGGGGCGCCGGCAGCACGAGGCTGGCCGAGAGGCGTGGATCGGATAAGCGAAAGGACAAGTCTCGGAGGTTTGCGATGATGTTGGTGTTTCGGTGCAACGGGGTTATAGTAAACATTGCGCCGGCGTTTCGTTTCGTGTTGTAGAAAAAATGAGCGTGGCACGGGGATTCGGACACGACCTGTCGGGGGGGTTGCGAATATGTTGTTGGTGCTGTCGTGCGATGGGTTTTAGTTTAAATCGTGGCGGCGTTTCGTTTCGTGTTTTGAAGAGGAGACTGGCGCAGCGGTTAGTGGCGGAGCTACAAGCGAGAGGGGTTCGTCGAATACATGGACGGCAACATCATGTCGCCGTGGTAGGCGGTGATGTTGGTGGTGTTCGGTGCAATTTTGTTTGTTTTTATTCTTCGACGAATGGGCAAGAATCACGCCCAAGCTCACCACAACTCTGCGCGTGTGAAAACAACGGGTTTCCCATAGGGAGGCGGCTTTTCAGTTTGTGTTTGAAAAAAAAAAGAACTGGAATCTCGGGAAAACACAGCGATGATTGATTGGTGATTCCGGTAACGGTTCGGCGTGCATTCCGTTTAATTTTTGAAAAAAAAAAACATGCGTCGGAGCAGGCCAGGCCATTGGGCTTTCTTGGTGTTTGTATAGTAGCGGTGGCGGCTTGCTCGCTTCTCGTTTTTTTAAACATGTCGAACTTCAGGTAGGGTGGTGGTCTTCCGATAGTAGGCGGTTAACTTGCCAGACGACAATGCCCGCACAGAAGTGGAAACCCGGAGGACACCGGGACCAAGACAACGGTAGGGGAATTATGTCGTAGTTTTGGCGCCACTTTCGCGGTGGCTCGGGGTCATCCGCGCGAGTTACTCCCCCTATCCCGTTTTCCGTTTGCAGTCTTGAGCTTTCGGGCGCGGTTGTAATTATTTTTGAGATATGAATCCGCGACGGAGTGGAAAAAGCCACACTGCGCCAAACAAATCGCGTACAAGGTGGTTTCGTCCGCGAGGTATTTGAAGGAGAGAGTCTCTCTCGTTTGAGTGGTGAGAACCCACGAGTCAAGTTGGGGGTGCCCCCCCCTGAAGTAACCTTGGTCCCTGGATCGTGAGAGGTGCTCTGCAACACGATATCGTGACAAGATGCAAGTGATTTGCACCGCACTCCGAGCTGGATGATGGTGAGGTGCTCTGCGACACGATATCGTGATAAGATGCAAGTGATTTGCACCACACTCCGACCTGGGCCCTAGCTCGATCACTGTGGGCCCGCGCCAGAGGGGGACCACACAAGCGTGGCACGGCTAATGTATGTAAAATAAGTTATCGGTGAGTGCCTCGAGAGCGGTAGCGGATTTTTGGTTCCGTGTATTGAAACAATTGAGTATCGGGGTTTTGCTATGGTGGTTGACGTTTCCAGTAACGCGGCGGCGTCTTTTTGCTTTGTATTTGTATTTTTTTTTTTTTCAATGGCAAGTTTGGAGTGTGGGATGATTGTGTGGGTGTTTCAGGTGGGTTTTTTGTACGGATTGTTCGTTTCGAATTTTGGAAGATCAAGCGGCGGTCTCTCGGTTATATATGTGCGAGGATGGTTTTTGGTGTTTTTTTTTTGCGCCGGCGGCGGCGGCGTTTCGCTTCGGGGTTTTCTTGATTCTACAAAGGCTTTTCACACCTCGGACACGTAGAAGATTATCTAGATCATCTGCAGTACATATCGTTTCTGCCGGGGTATGAGATGTTGCGCTCGATCTGTATATCTGTCGAGTACAGAACCATCTCAGGAAACACGTGCGAGATCATGCAGATCGTACGGCCTCTAGTCTACCGCGTAACATGAGCTAGACCGTACAGATCTGGATCGTCCAGTAGGAATGGGTGATCTGTCCGCAGCGTGGAAGGTCTTTTGGATTGGCCAGGATGTCTTGGCGGCGAGACGCGACGTTGTTGTGGAAGCCTTGTGGCTGCCGTTGTTGTCGTTGTCATCAACGTTGAACACGTCCCGGACATATCCCTATTTATCTGTTCATGATCTGTGTCTTTCGGGGCGTGCAGATCCCTGGTCAGGACGATCTGCACGATGAGCTGATATATTTTTCAGGTGAGGGCCGGATGATCTGAATGGTCTGGCGGACGCTTCCTGATTTGGATCTTGTACGGCCGACAGATTCTGCACAATATATCGTAAAGGCATCAGTAGGATATCTGGAGGATCTATGATCTGTCCAATGTATGCAATGTTGTTATGTTGTTGGTATTTGGCATGAGGGCTATTTATGTTTGGCCCGAATGTATAGCGAAGGAGCCACGTGTGCTTTGTTAACATGGGGTAAATGCTGCCCGGTACAAGCGATTGTTTTTTGGATTGTTGTGGTGGTGGTGGTGGTGGTGGTGGTGGTGGTTGTGGCAGTGGCAGTGGGATTCGTATGGTTTCGTTTGGTTTTGCGTTTTTTTTATTTTCTTTTTTGTTGCGGTACGAGTTGTTGCTGTCTGCTGTCGCTGTTGTTGTTGTCGGTTCTGTGGTCTTCGTTGCTCTCTTTGCTGTTGTTTTTGTCCACCGCTGCAGATGTTGTCGAGAGTTTATTTATATATATATATTAGTTCTGGTTTCTTTGTATTTTATTTTTTAGGGGACAGCATATGACATCTATAATCGTACTCTTTCCTTTTTGTCTTGGTTGGGTGTACTTTTAAATGCTGCTATTCTATCGGTCTGCCATTGAGGTGTCGCCATCCAGAGCGCTCCAGCTCCGCCCCGCGGTATGGGCAGGTTGGGAACACAAACAGCGGAACACTGCAGTAGGTCTCACGTCGCGTGGAGTCGTGGCCGTCGTGTGTTGAGCATTGCCGACGATTCCGAGGCAGTCCTGACAGCCATCGAGCAAGTTTCGTCTATTGTAGATTCTGCCTAAAGAAGATATTCAGGCAGCTGGTTGGCCGAACGTCATTCCTGAGGGAGCTGGAGTTTTTGCTGAACAGCTATAGAGCAGCCCCGACTTTTTTTTTTCTTCGATACATGGTGTACATATCTCAGCAGGTATGCGCGGTAGGTATGGCATGTACTGTACATACGGGCAGCAGCGGTACATCGTTGGCAGTACGCATTTTACGCACAACATACCTGGTACCAGATACACACGCACGTGCCATGCCGCCTTCTAGAACCTCAGCCATTGTGTCCCACCGCGTTTTCGGCCGGTCGCTAGCCCAGCCAGCGAGAATAAACACCAGTATGGACGTGATTTAAAAAAATCTTCTGAACACGTCAGCTGTGAGTTCGGTACAGCTGAAGTGTATTTTAATTTTTATAATATATCAAGCGCTCAGAGACGGCCCCACGTGGTAGCCTGAGTGACCCGAGAATTTGGGTGGTTGACGGCAACTTACGCAAGTAGGTTTGTCTGAACACGTCGGTTCTCAGGAGATTTCGATCCACCCGGGTATGCTTTATTATGCCCCCCTTAAAATTTGTTCGAGTCCCTTACGGATATACTATCGTGACATATGAAGAGTGGTTTTATATATTATACTCCCAAATTAAAATGCTACAAAGGCTGAAAAAGTCAATAAATTGTGAGATGTTTCGGAACTAGTAGATAAGAACGATAAAGGCGAGTAACCCAAAGGGAGGCGGGGGGAAACCCGCTTCCAACCCCCCACCCTTTCCCCCCAGTCCCCCCCCCCCCCCCCCTTTGCCCCCCCCCTCCCCCTTGGTCCCCTCCTCCCCCTTTCTCTTTTTCCCCTCCCTACCCAATAAACAAAAATATGCCACATGCGTCCACACACGAGAAGTATAGTATAATGCTGCGATCTTGTAAACCCTCGCCACAAACTCACTTAAACCCCCCCTCCCCCACCGTAGGTCAAAAATACGTTATCAAACTTCACGCTGCTACGAAAGGCTAATGTAGCCGTCCAATTGGTAGGAAATTCGGACCCAGTAGATGGACAAGAGACTAAACACCGGATTTACCCCCCCCCCGCGCCCCTCCCTCTCTTCCTAGCCGATTAAACATAACTATGCCACAGGTTTAAACTCCTTTTCTCCGCTCCACTACATGCCACAGGTTTAAACACATGAAAATTATAACATAACACTGCAATATCTGTCGCGTTAAACCTCCCACTACTTCGTCCACACCAAAGTTTTCAATAAGGCTAATCAAATATTCAAAACCTTCTTGTCAACTTTTATTTCAAGGCTTCAACCCTAGCCTCGCGAAGTATTTCTGTTCAACCCACACACTGTAGCAAAATAGTGAATACACCCATAGTCAAACTATGAACAGTAACGGTGTAATACGTGTATTATGATCCGACTACAACCCATAGTTGTCAAGGTTGGTTTTTGCATGTTTATCTTCAGGGATATATATGCATTTAACCATACTTGACAAAAGCCGCGAGGGGGAACGTTGAAATTCCCAAACATCCCTCGCAACTTCGTTTTTAGCCCCTCGAAGCAGTTTTCTCGGCGTACATCACTACGTTTTGCGGATATGCACAACAGGCCAACCCCCCCAACCACTGCAAACTAATATGTATTTGAAAACACCACTCTAAAACAACACGATAACGAAGTCTAGAACATCACCCAAAACATACACGTATAGCAACAACCACGCGAACACAAAATAATACGTGTTCGAAAACACCACTCTGAAACAACACGATAACGAAGCCTAGAACATCAACCAAAACATACACGTGTCACGATGACGAAGTCTAGAACATCACCCATAACAAACACGTGTAGCAACAACCACGCAAACACAAAATAATACGTGTTCAAAAATATCACTCTGAAACAACACGATAACGAAGCCCAGAACATCAACTAAAACAACCACGCGGACGCAAAATAATATGTATTCGAAAACACCACTCCGAAACAACACGATAACGAAGTCTAGAACATCAACCAAGAATGCCCGCACACTAAAACCACATAGTCTACACGTCTACGTACAAAACGCAGTCAAAAGGTGGAACCGATGTACCCTGGATTCCCAATTGAGGTCGCTACGACTCGGAAACATCGCATAGTCTACATATCGTCTTTGCACAAACCTAAAATACGTCAAAACTGTTCGTTGCCAAATTACAGGTTCATCAGGAACGCAAGAACAAAGAGAACAAAAGACGAGGTAATCGTAGCAGCGCCCATCATTACAGCATTCGCCCACCACATCACCTCCTTTGAAATTGGTTTTGGGCATCAGTGAACTGGGTCCAACGCATGCCCGTAGTGCTTTAGGTGGAGTGAGGAGCGGTAGTAAAAATGAAGTGCGCTGCTCGATAACCTGTTCCTGACCGTCGGTATACTGAACAATCTTCGGGCCGCGTCTCCTCTGTATCATGTGTGTGACGAATTTTATTTGTCGTTTTCAAGCAAGCGGTTGCGTTGACATATACTACCTGGCTTGATGTAATGGAAAGGAACACCACTCAGCGATCATCTACTACACGCTAGGGCATGTTTTCATGAGCACCACTAACAAGAGCACCAGACATGGACGCGACATCTACAGGACCACAACATCTTCGACGACAGAGGGGAGAAAACAGGGCGTGAAATTGTACACTAGATAATAACAATGTGAAAAAGAAGTACAGACCGTTATGTTAACACTGCGGTAGACCACACTACCAACCTACTACGCAGGGTATTTCGTGCCTCGTGCCGTTTGCATGATCGCCTGACTACCTCTACCAAACGCAAGTAGCATATGCCTGACAAAGTAAAGTCACCCTCGCGTTCAATAGTATTGACATCGCATGCCAACCTCACCTCGCTTGGTGTATTTGTAAGATGTATCTGTCTTATAGTTGGCGACCTCAGAGCCCCACATTGGCACGGCAAAAATCATAGACGTAAAATCGTGTATGTGAGGCAATAACAATATGAAAAGGAGATACAGACAGATATGTTAGAATTGCGGCAAACCACACTAACTACCAACTTATTACGTAAGGTATTCCGTACATACCGTCTGCATGATCGCCTCCCAACCTATGCCAAGCGAAGTATGACTAACGAAGTAACGCAATTAAGCGCGTGTACACTAAGCGTTCCTTTCAAAACAATAACGAATCGCATTTCCCTCTTTCGTTCTCAATAGCGGTGACATTGCATGACCACATCACTTCGCCTGTTGTATTTGGCAATACGTATCTCTTTCATAAAATTAGCGATGTCAGAAAATAATGGTATCTACATGATTGTACCTATCAATTGAAATATTCTATCTTTCGATCCATGTACAATAACAAATTATGAAGTTTTTAACACGTTGTTTACTACGCCTAAGAACTGGGTTGCATGCTACATGTAACATCAAACCTTCTAGAATGGCAAACATTACCAAGCGGGTGATATAAAGGGGTGTCTTATTGCTACAACCGTCATATTCGTCCCCTTCAAGGGTATATAGTTTCCGCGCACATATTGAAATGGTCCCCCCCGCCGATCCCTCTTGTTCAAACGCCCCACCTGAAATTAAAATCTACCAGAGTAGTAAACACTACCAGCCAGTTGATATCATCTCATTATCCATCTAGCCATCCATGCCGTAGCTCCAACTCATCTCCGCCCTCCGCCCCCCCCACCCCTTTTGTTCCCCGCCCAGTTCGTTCAAACGCCCAACAATTACAATCGATATCGGCCAGAGTAATAAACACTTCTAAGCAATTGATATCACGTCATTATCTTTCTAGCCATCCATGGTCAACGTAGCTTTCATTCATCCCCCCTCCCCCCCTCCAACGCTCCCTCCTTCCCCACACCCCGCACAATCGCCTACATCCAGCACCGCGCGTATAGCAAGCCCCTACATATATGATTAATACGCGCGATCGGAAGATCACACACAATGTTGCGAAGATCAATGTCGACCAAATCCTTGATCTCATGGCTGGAGTGTATTTATATATTATATGTGACCTAAACCTCTTGAAAACCCTCCCCCCCCCCCCGCTTTTTTTTCTTTTCTTTTTTCCTCGCTTTCTCTTGCTTAAACGCCCCACCTAACATCGAGATCCGCCACAGTAATAAGCATTTCCACGCCCTGGATATCGCCTCGTTATAATTTTAGAGCCGTCCTTGCCGCTGCTGCAATTCCCACCCTCCCCCGCCCCCAACGCCTCCTCCTTCCCCACCACCCGCACCATCACCGAGACCTAGCACCACGCGTATAGCAAACCCCTACATCTATGCGACCTAAAGCCCTTCTCCCCAGCCCCCCGCCCCCCCCCGGCACATTCCCCCCCCCCTCCCCCACAAGAAGGATTTATAGTTTCCACGCACAAATTGACCTGCCCCACCCGTCCCCTCCCCCCCCTCCCCCCCTCTCGCCCTCCTTTTGATCAAAATCAGGCCCCCACGTCCTTCAAATCTCCGTCCTCCCCTCACCGGTTATTTGACTTACAGTATTCACTTGATAAACGGATGCATTTCCTTCCACAGCTGTCAGCTTTTGTCCCCCTCAGAAACGGGTTTTTAAGTTTCCGCGCACAGACTGACTAACACCAACCTGTTGACCCTGATACCTACACTGTAGTTGCAAGGGGAGTCGCCGACCTACATCCTTAATGAGGACACACAACCCGTAATACGCGCGATCGAAGTATCACACACAGCTTGCAAAGATAAGTTTCGACAAAATATTCGATCTCACAGCTGGACAGGAGTGTACTTTAATTTTCATAATATATTTTTTGGGTCGATACGCATACGAATATATTTGCAAGCTGCTGCGAGATATTGCCGGCCGCTCGTTTGTGCAGATATTTCTTTTTTTCGTGCTGTGAATACGCACATGACTCCTACTACGTACGGATGTTGTCAGGGTGAAGATCAACCATATAGACTCGTGCACCGATAGAGGTGCGTTCCACCAGTTTTTTTTTTTTTCAAGTTTTTTTCTAACACTACCCCTCGATTTGGGAGCTTAAGGCATGTCTTAACAACCCAAAATCTGATTCGGGAGAGAAAACTAAAGCTGATACATACCGGAGATGACGAAATCCCATGGCCAAGATAACCCAACGAGGATCATGTACAAGAAGAAGGAAAAACTAAAAACGGCCTGTTTGCGACGTTTTTTGGCTTAACCCCTTTAGAGCCCCCAAACCCCTCCCTACACTAACTTCAAGTAAACTTGTCCCCTAAAAGAAGGGGTCCCAGTTGTGAAGGAGTTAATTAACGAGCCCAGTCCTTCAGAAAACGCTTGAGACGAAACGTGCTACATCTCTGTGTCGTAGCACGCACGCGTCAAAAATTTGTTATAGCAAACGAAAGCTCCTGCACGTATGTGCTTCATCCCGAGGTCGTACGGAGCTGTTATGGTGAATTCTGTCTCATAAAACTGTTCTAAGAACGACGTCAGGCCGTAATCTCGACAAGCTTAGGGTGGACACACGAGTTCTCACAATCTTTGCCAAAGAGCGAGCGAGCTGCGCGTTGCATCGGTCGCCCGTCTGTTTAAACGCATGCCATACCCCAGGTGTTCACCTACTACTACTACTACTACTACTACTACTACTACTACTGCTACTACTACTACTACTACTGCTACTACTACTACTACTACTACTACTACTACTACTACTACTACTACTACTACTACTACTACTACTACTACTACTACTACTACTACTGCTGCTACTACTACTACTACTACTACTACTACTACTACTGCTACTACTACTGCTATTACGACTACTACTACTACTACCACTACTACTACTGCTGCTGCTGCTACTACTACTACTAAATACTAAGACACCATCTTTCTCGACCGGCCGCTGGCTCTGCCAGCCGAGTTTTGGTCGCGTCTCCTCTCTCTTCAGCGTTTCCCCTTTTCGGAGATCAAGGAGATTGCTGGCGAAGGCGCTTAACCAGCCAGAGACTGATCCTACGATGATAGCCCCTCCCCCCAAAACCAGCGATTTTGTTTAACGAACGTTTCGTGGCTGCTCGACACAACAAGGAAGGATGCTAGATCGAAAAAAATGTATCCATATATATATATATATATATATATATTTTTTTTTTCCTTGTGAGCAAAGAAAGGTCTAGTCTAATGATCGACGACGTCGGGGTGTCGAGGGACACCGTGCTCCAGGAGATGGATACGACCGGGCGAGCTGTTTTTTAAACCGACGATTTCGTTAAAGAAAAGTTTGGGGGGCTACCGTAGAACGACTCCAGTGTGTTGTGTCACGGCTCGTGCTTCGGCAGGGGTAGCGCTGTCCTTGGAGCATCTTATTTTTTTTGTTTTCTGAAAAAACAGACGAGCTCACTCAACTGTGACTGACTGCTGCTGTGCGCAAACAATTACCGGATATATATCGTGAGAATGCTCCGCGTGTGGACACTCCACCGCGCAGAATGCTCATCAGATTGAGCGGGCACGTTTTCTGTCAGAGTTTTCAGAGCTTTGGTGTGGCGTTCTTGCAGCTCATCAGGCTAGGAGCCTCGGAAACTGGAGGCTATTGAGGCTTTCGGGCCGTTTCTTCTCCGAGAAGACAGGCTCATCAACTGAGCAGTTACCCGGTATCGGCTGTACTGCAATAACAACATGTTATAGTGTTCAACTAGGTATCCGCTATTTGCATGAGCTATAGACTAGCCGTCTATGTCTGCAGATAGGTTATATCTCTGCTGACAAGTCAAGGTGTCGGATTTCCGGTATTTCATTTGTTGTGAGATTCCGAATCGGAATCGTGAGATTCGGCATCAATAGAGTGTCTAGGAAGGCTGTCGTGTGATCCAAGATTCGGCGCGTACATATATTATAAAAATCTAAATAAACTCCAGCTGTGAGATCGAAGATTTTGTCGAAACTCATCTTTGCAAGCTGCGTGCGATACTCCGATCGCCCGTATTACGGGTTGTGTGTCCTCATTAAGGATATAGGTCGGCGACTCCCCTTGGAAATGCAGTGCAGCTATCAGGGTCATCACGGTGATGTTAGTCAGTCTGTGCGCGGAAACTATGAAACCCGTTTCTGAGGGGGACAAAATCTGACAGATGTGGAAGGAAACGCATCAGTTTATCAAGCGAATCCTGTAAATCGAATAACCGGTGAGGGGGGGTCGGAGTTTTGAAGGACGTTGGGGCCTGGGTTTGATCAAGAGGGAGCGGGGGGGGGGGACGGGCGGGGCAGCTCAACCTGTGCGTGGAAACTATAAATCCTATCCTGTAAGTCGTACAACCAGTGAGGAGAGGGCGGAGCGTTCGAGAGGGTGGGGGTGGGGGGGGGGAGGGGGGGAGGGGGAGGGGGGCGAAAGGGTTTTTTACAAACATCTTCAGGTCGCATAGATGTAGGGGTTTGCTATACGCGTGGTGCTAGGTCTAGGCGATGGCGCGGGTGGTGGGGGAGGAGGGGGTGTTGGGGGTGTTGGGGGGGGGGTGAGTTGCAGCAGCGGCATGGATGGCTCTAGAAAGATAATGAGGTGATATCCAGCGCGTGGAAGTGCTTATTACTCTGGCAGATCTCGATGTTAGGCGGGGCGTTTGAGTGCCAGGGAGCGGGGAAAAAATATGGGAGGAGGGGGGGGGTGGGGGGGAGTTCGGGGGACAGGAGGGGGGGGGGGGGGGGAGAGTTTTCAAGAGGTTTAGGGCCCATATAATATAAAAATACACTCCAGCTGTGAGATCGAAGATTTGGTCGAAACTCATCTTAGCAAGTTTGTGTGTGATACTGCGATCGCGCGTATTACGCATATGTAGGGACTCGCTATACTTGTGGTGCTAGGTCGAGACGATCGTGCGGGTGATGGGGAAGGAGGGGGCGTTGGGGAGGGGGGGGGGATGAATGAAAGCTACGTCACGGATGGCTAGAAAGATAATGACGTGGTATCAATTGCGTAGAAGTGTTTATTACTCTGGCCGATTTTGACTGTAGGCGGGGCGTTTGAACAAAAGTGCGGGGGGAAAAAAAGAAGGGGGGGGGGGGGGGGTGAATTGGAGCTACGGCATGGATGGCTAGAAAGATAATGAGTGATGTCAGCTGGCTGGTAGTGTTTAATACCTTGGCAGATTTTGATTTTAGGAGGGGCGTTGCAGCAAGAGGGGGCGGCGGGCGGGACACTTCAATATGTGCGCGGAAACTATAGATCCTTAAAGGGAAGAAATCTGACGATTGTAGCAAGAAGACATCCCTTTGTATCACCTGCCTGGTAATGTTTATTATCCTAGAAGATTTGATGTTAGATGGCCAGAAAGATAATGAGGTGATATCAGCCGGCTGGTGGTGTTTACTACTCGGGCAGATTTAGATGTTAGGTGGGTCGTTTGAACAAGAGGGATCGGGGGGTGGGGGGGGGGGGGGTGGCACGTCAATATGTGCTCAGAAACTATGAATAAATCCCTAAGGGATCAAATCTGACGGTTGTAGCACAAATACATCCCTTTATATATCATCTGCCTGGTATTGTATATTATTCTAGAATATTTGATGTTAGATGGTATGCAACACAATCTTTAGGTGTTGTAAACAACCTGTTAAAGCTTCATAATTTTGTTGTTGTACATGGATCGCAAAATGGAATATATTAATCGATAGGTACTACCATGTACTTGCCGATCCAGGCTTCAGCCCGTACATATATATCGCACAATCGTATTATAAACCACGTGATCTGCGGGGCATGTAGGTAAACATAACAATGGTAGCATCCTGCCTTAGGCTACGCACCCTGCGCTGATTTGCTTATAATAGGTAGCTGCACGTTCGCAAAAAAAGTAGGATGTTTCTTATTAGGAGAATACTAGGACTCGATGTGATTGGTTGTGTTGTGAGTTGGTCTGCGCTGATTGGTTTAGAATAGGTAGCTGCACTTTCGCATAAAGAGTAGGATGGTTCTTGGGAGAACACTAGGACTCGATGTGATTAGTTGTGTTGTGGATGGTTCTTGGGAGAACACGAGGACTCGGTGTGATTAGTTGTGTTGTGAGTTCGTCTGCGCTGATTGGTTTAGAATAGGTAGCTGCACTTTCGCATAAAGAGTAGGATGGCTCTTAGGAGAACACTAGGACTCGATGTGATTGGTTGTGTTATTAGTTGGTCCTGACTTCCACCTCAAGTATACAATGAGTCACACGTACATGGCCTTGAAGAAGTGGCCGACGTCGGCAGTTAGCAGCTTCGACTCAGGAGTGAGGTTTGGCATGAAGTTTTGGATACCTTGCCAGTACGAGAGCCGGCATTTGGAGCTTGGCCAGAAGCCGAGCTTCCACCACCCCCCCCTCCCCCCCTCATCTCCTCTCCCCTCTCGATCACTCTTGTATCCTTACCTAAATCAGCAAGCCTTGCTCGATAGCAATAAGATACTCTACTACCTACCTTGGTTTTGTACCGCTGTCAGCTGTGGTCTCGCGATAGACACACCTGTCCCTTCTGAGGATCATATCGACAAGGATCCCCCCAGGCAAACTCCTGAATAAACAGGTAGGCATCATTAAAAAAAAAAAAAGTTGTGCGTCTAACCCCCATGGGCATGCTCATCATCAGATTGCGCGAATAATGCATCTGAAAGCCAGAGTTCCGGTTGGCGTTTGTGCAGCTCTTCAAAAATGAGCAGCGCCGCACGCAGAAGATGGAGGCTATTGGTTCGCTTTTTTCTGAAAAGACGGGCTCATCAACTGATGAATTTGAGTGCCCGATATCGTTGCCCTGCAACTTTCTTTTCCAAAAGATTTTTACAGTAGTGTAGAGTTGTATACATCTAGCCCATGGGAATGCTCATCGGATTGAGCGGGCTGTTCCTCAAAGTCAGAGGTTTGGGTGGCACTTGCAAGCAGCTCAAGCGAGGAAGAGCCTCAGAAATTGAAGGTGTACCTCTACCGTAGCACCCGTCTTATGTATGTTCTGGGCTGAACTCTGCCCCGTCCGAATCTCTTCGTATGGGGCAACGCAGGTCCACGAGGATTCTGCAGGGAGCTTCCGACGGCTTGACCCCCGCGTATATAATCTAGGTCCTCCGCTCGTCGCTAGTATTCCTATTCAGCGCCAACTTGTTCCCATGCCCTTCATAGATAGTTCATGTTTTGTTAGGGCGGTCGTCGAGGGAATTGCTGGTGATAGTCTGTACGCGGAGCGATAGATACCACGCGCTGTTCCTCGACTATTTTCTTTTGTGGGTAGTATCGTAAGAGACGATGCAGAGCCTTCAAGGACACTGCACTGGCCCGGCACAGCAGCTACAAGACATTCATGGTATTTGCAGTAGCATGACCGGTCGCCAAGGCGCGTACTGGCTTTTCCTTCATATATTGTGGCAAGGAAACAAAAACAAACGCATCCAAGTCCTTCGTTTTTATGCCCGAGCTACGGCTTTTCAAGTGCCCAGAAAATCCGTCTGCGATCACGAACATTCGTCATCCCCTAAAAAAAACCAGCAGCCCGCCAGCGTGCAGAAGAAGGTGTACCGGAACGACACGTATCGCAGCGAGCGGCGAATAACGCGTTAAACTGGCGGGGCGACAGCACGCAGCGTGCGTGGTGGTAGCAGCCCCTGAGTGGAACGCCTACCCACTTCCATACCGATTCGAGGGCTCGCCTGCCCCCGTGCGCACGCGCGGGCCCGCGTGTGCCTTCGTGAAAACGACCGGTGGCTGCAGGCACCATCGACGCATGCTACACGGTAGAGGTGCACGGTTGTTTTTCCGAGGCTCCTAACCACTCGAGATGGGGAGCTCTACGCCTTCTAAGGCCATCGTTTATTTGGGGTAGATTTTACAAGCGTTGCCCGATGAAACTCACCCCCCATCATGGCCTAGGCATGCAACGGGAAGCTTAATTGTGCGCGAAACAAAAAAGTAAATTAGGACGATTTCGGGTTAAGAAGCCCCATCGTTTTGAGCAACAGCTTCATTCAGCCGAAAAGTGCTAGGATATTCTCTCTGTCGTAGCACACGACCTTGTCGCTCGTGCGCCGAGGGGTTTGAGCACCTCCCAGAATCAACCCTTATTAGAACGACAGAATCAATAACTTTTCTGCATATCAATGGATCACCGTGCGCAAGGCAAGGTTCCTCTCTTATCCGAGCCTTTCGTGCAGCCGGCGCAGGAGAAGCATCGTGTGTGTCGACCGCGCCGGGTGTAAGGCGTACTGTTCCCCCAGGGCATATTCCTCCAGCTCCGCAGCGTGCGCCAAGACAGGAAGCGAAGGTTGCTCAACAGCACCTTGCCTGCATGGGCAGCATTTAATATTTCGATGTGACATGTGCTACGGTAGTAGCCCTCTTGTTGGCCCATTGACGTCTGACGACGGGGCTCCTTAGAATAACATAACATAACCTGCTCAATGTCACCGGAATTCCATTTGTGTTTACATTCGTTGCGTCAGACATGATGGGACTGCTGATCTCGAGGTGCACTTTTATTTATTTATCTAAATCAGTTTTTTGGTAGAGGTATAGACTACATAGAAATAGAAGTCCCCAAGCAAGCAGATGAGGAAATAGTAGACTCTACCCCTATCGTAGCATGGGTCGTGTAGTTGTTGCAGCAGCATGCGTCCTCGGGTAGACCTAGACACATGGGAGCGAAGGTGGCCTCGCGTCGATCGCTAGACTGTTCGTTTACTCGGAAGTGACTGACGAGAAGCATGTATTTACAGGTGTCACGCCGGAAGTTCCATTTGTATGGCCAAGGCTTCCGTAGGACGGGCGTTTTATTCGATGTATTTCCGACCGGCCGGGGGCCGTTCGGGCGAGTGTGCTTCTTTGTTTCGTGGTGTCGATATGACATACACCAACGCGATGTGTACCGAGCTGTGGTCGTATCATTGGGCAATGAGATCTTGACGAACGGGAAGGTCCATGGCCGATGGCATGGCACTTCCCTGTGCGATAACGAACGAACTATTGCGTTGTGGACAAACACACTCCGAGTCTACTACGGGAATGCCCCGGAGCTGATGCCACCGGGCCCGCGGTCGCGCGCGTCGGTGCAATTCAAATGAACTGGGTAAGTTTGGCGTACTGCCCAGAACGTGACCAATTTACTTTTCGGAGGCGGGAAAGCAGTGTTTTGCGTGTTGGCGTTGGACACCAGCCGAAAGCAATGGAAGACTCTACAGCAGCAAGAAGAGTGTTAGCGCAGGGCGCTGGCGGAGTTCATTTTGCAGATTGGGGCAACCCGAGAGGTGAAAGCCGAGCCAGCGGCTGGCTGAAGCCAGAAGTCGAAGTGAGGATAAGAGGAAACAGGCAACCTAGGTTGGGTGGTGATGCTGTTACCTTCCAAGACATGCTCGAACTTCTTGCGTACTCGGAGTACGAGCAGCAAATGCATATCATAAACCAAGATGGAGGAGACCGGGTGCTCGCAAGGAGGCGAGAGCTGGTAGATCCGGTGACCCAATGATGGTGGCTGATGAGTTCTACGATGATGGCAAGCCCTGGGTCGACCTCTCCGAGGAGTAAGTAGCTAATGCAAGGGCTCACAAGGTTTGCTGTCGTTGATATGCATCAGGCGAGTGATATTAATTTTAGCCGCGAGATATTCCGTGTGCTGAAGATGGATGCCAGCGTGCCGGCAGATAGCAGGACGCTCCTGGAAAAACGTCCCCTGCGGAAATACCTTGCTGACAGCGGGCTCACGGAGGTGGTGAATCCCGACGGTCGGCAGTACATGAAGAAGTACAGCAAGGTGCTGGTGAAGGCCATAGCGGCGGGAATTGAGCCACTCGAGTTCCGCCGCAAGCTGGAAAGGAAGGTGCGTTTCGATTTCGAAACGCATGATGCTGAGGCACTGTTAAGCATAATTGCCATACAGCAACGGGACCAAGCTGTGATTGAGGCCAATGATGCTGAACGTCGGCAAACGACGAATCGGCACTACGCTAGGTTGGTGGCTGCCGCGGGGACCAAGCCGCGGGGAAGTGCTGCTGGCGAGCATCACTCACGCGAGAGTGCCAATTCTGCTGGTGTGAAAGCAGAGCAAAATTGTCGGTACGACAACAACGAGTGATTCGTATGTGGCGAGCAGGGACACAAGCAGCGGAACTGCCCCCAGAATCAGTAGGAGTAGGAGGGGAAAGGCGTCAATGGCCAGAACCATGACTAGACGCTCATACAGCCTCTGCAGTCCACAAGCGGTCCCGCTCAGCATACCCGGAGCAAGGCAACCGGGATGGGCCCTGCATCTGTCACCCCTCGAGCTAGTGGGTGCATGACCGCCTCAAAAGCGGTGGTTACGGAGGCCGATCTTGCTGCGCCTGAACCATCTGCGCAGATTGACGACGACTACGTGAACATTTGCGTACCGCGGGAAAATATGGCGCCAGTGGATAACGGGCTCACGGAGACGGCGCAGCACCAGGTTTCCCAAACCGCTGGGCCACAGAATGCAGCACCAGTTCTTCATTCTGTTTCGGTGCATCCGCCGGCACCCGTGTCATAGCAGTGGTGTGGAGATTCCAGCTCCGTTAATTCCGCGCGTGTTGCGGTCGTACAGCCTGGCAAATGGGGTGACACGATTGTGGATTCGGTAGAGAACGACCCGCATGTGGAGGGCCTGACGCAGCATCTCGCGGGGTGTCTTGCGGTTCCCGGTGCTTCTGCGGCTGCGGAGGTCAAGGTGCTAATGAATTCTTGTTCAAGCATCACGGCAATGTCGGAGGGACTGGCACAGACCCTGCGGGGACAGCCGTGGAGGACGCAAACCGCGTTAACGCAGGCGTATGATGGGCATGCGCGTGTGGTGACGTCTTTGGGCCAGAAGTGTGACATTGAGACGCAACTGTATCCGCTCCACTTAACGATCGAAACACCATTGGGACCAGTCCGATATGCCATTCCGTTTATGTTCGCCCTGGGGAAGGCGATGGAGTTATCATCGGGCAGAAGACGCTGAGAGAAAGTCGGCATCGACGTCATGGCGCAGCTCAAGGTCTCTGTAACACTGAAAGCACAAAGGTGTCAAGGTGGCGCTGGGATGGAGCTTATAGCTCGTTCTGTGGGCGACCCCAACGACGGCGCCATGCTGCGAGCGGCAATGGCTGTCACAGCGTTCGTGCCGGGCGGCGACGCGCCAGGGGACGTGGAAGATGAAGTCACACTGGTGTTGCCGTCTCAACGACCCATGATATTCTAGGATTCCGAGTTGGAAATGCGGGATTATGTGGACGTGTTGGAGACTATGACTCCTAGCCAGAATGTGCCAAGATGCTGTGCTATATCGTTTTTCGCACGCACCTTGACGTGTGATGTCGGGCGTCGTTCGGTGACCCACCTGCACGCAAGAAGCCTGTGGCGGTCCGGCTTCATTCATGTGCAAGAGTAGTGCGGGCGAAGCCCCCACCTTAACGTAATCACCTACAGTAGAGTGCGGCAGGGCCTTGCCGTGGCTGCCGCTTGGTGGTGACGACGAAGTTGTCGTCAAGGTGGCCTGGGAAGGGCTGGAAGAGGCGGAGACCACCCGGGAGCCGGTGTCACGCGTGTTCCATGACGCACCGGCCGTGTTGCCAAGAGAACTCAAGGCGATGCGGCTGAAGACAGATCAGAAGCGGGGCTTCTTACAGCGGTATGGGCTGAGTTTGTGATTGTATTGTGGTTTGGGGGAGTCTCGGATCCTAAGTTATTGATTTTCGGTTTTATCTGAATTTGATTCTAGTGTTTTCTGACTTGGAGTTTCTATGTAGGGCGCTGATAGCGCCGGGCGCAGCCACAACTGGCGATTTATCACCGAGGCTGCGTGTGGACAGAACATGTCCGGGGTTGACGCTTCTGTTTACGCGTGGCTACTACACTAGAATACACATCCCGTGTGTGGTCTGGGTTTCTGCAAGTGGCATGCGCAATCGGAGGTGTGATGCGTGGTGTTGGCTTGCTTGAAGATACGTTGGTGATTACGCGGCTGCTGAACAATCGTTACTCACGGTGAGTAAAGTTGTTAGATCTTAGGTCGTGGTGAAACGAATCGGGATATGTTGGACTTGAACCATTGCCCAACGTACGAACATCCGTGCTCATTAAAAGCTACTCGGTCTAAGCCAACTTGTGGTTGATGGCCCGAGACTGGGCTTTTTGAGGGTGCTGTGCCGCTGTGATCGTATCATTGGACATTTTACTGTACATCTATGAATGGTTGCATACATTTTTTCAGGGAGTTCCACAATCATCATTGGCGTTTCTTGTGAGCTCTTGATATCTTGACGAACGGGAAGGTCCATGGCCGATGGCATGGCACTTCCCCTTGTGATAAAGAACGAACTATTGCATTGTGGACACACGCTCTCCGAGCCTACGAGAGGAAGTCCTCGGCGCTGATACCACCGGGCCCGCGGTCGCGCGAATCGGTACAGATGGTAACACTTGTTAAGCTGTGTCAACAAAATGTTATAATAATCGGATTTGTATGTTTAAATATGTGCAGAGCCGTTCGTGTTTATACAAGAACCACAGGTTTGAAACCCACAATAGACACAAGGAACCAGATGGACCCAATACATGATTTGAGCACTAATCAACTCGAAACGTTTGAGTCGGGTTTTGGCGTTGCTTCGTGGTCATCTCTGTGTTTTTAGTTTTGTCCTAAAGATTACTGGGTGGCAACATTTTTTTGATGCTGGCTCACTTAATCTGGTTCCAGTGCATTCTTCCTTTTCGCTCGCAAACACAATTTATTTTAGGCGTACCTCTTTGTAACACGGTCGATGTTACGGTCTCGATTCGCCTTCATCCTCGGTCATGGCGGGTATGCGCGGAGCCAAGGCGGGGCGTCAGGCCGCCGGGGCGAAGCCCCCTTGAATATTGTACTATCCATTTTTTAGCCTCGGTGTCAACTGCCGAGCATAGGCCGCTCGCGCGCACGACTCAGCATCTCGCTCAAAAACGGACGTATACATGTTTGGTTGGCGAAGCGTGACGAACTCCATGCCGGTTGTTCACATCGCGAAATCGACACGCCCATATAGGTGGCCACTCGTAGGAGTGGCTCTGAATCGCTAAAAAGCGATGCATAACAAATGACCCCCCCACCGTTCAAAGCGTACAACAGCTTAGGCCTTGGCCGGGCGCGGGGGCTTCGTCTTGGGGTGGAGCCGTGCTACGGCGGCCGGGGTATGTTTCGTTGTCATTTGTTTCAGCCTCGACTTGTACGGTTCCTCCTCAGCCGGAGAACATACCTAACACTGTTCCTAATCCATTTGTGGTCCAAAAAGTAAAAAAAAAAGTAATACACTACATATATGTACAGCTAGCTGTGAGACAGAGAGGGTTTAATCGAAACTCACCCTTGCAATGTGTGTGTGAGTCGCCCACGGGTAGGGGTTGCACAAGTGTTAAGCCAAAAAAAGGTATACCTGGTGGGTTGAGCTCCCCAAGCAGAGGAACATCGGTTGGTCTAAACATTACGCGAGTATCTTAGTTTTTGTGTAGGACTGGGGCATAGAAAGCTTGGTCGGGTTGCGCGCGAACGAATGTCTTCGAAGTCATGTTTCGGGTGATGTCGATATTGACCTCCTGTCATGTGCTAGGAGCTCAGACAATTCTTGAAATCTGCTGCACCCCTTCCGTGCGGTGGCTCGTTGTGACACTCCAATCACGCGTGGTACGGGGTTCGCATGTCCCCATGAAGGAAAACAGATATGTGATTCCCCTTGGTGGTAGCTAGTGCAACGGTCGAAAATTGATGTGGAGACGTCCAACCTTTAATCACCTTCTGCTCGAGGAATATTTTATAACCCGGGTTTCAAAATTTCTGTCGGTGTTTGCGAATTGCACCCGAACAGTGGATCTCAAAGAAACCTGGCGTTTGGGTGAGGTACAGAGAGTTCACTGCTATAAGAATTGAAAACAAATGGGTGCTTCCCCTACCGTAGCCTGTGTATCGTAACGTGGTGAACCCAGGGAGATACGAGCGTTGTTGAACGGAGTACAACAGTGCACGCGCTTGGCGCACGACGACAGCGGTTTTGACATTGCTTCTGCTCTTATCGGGGATGCAACGACGCGATCGGCAGCTAATAAAAGGCGAATTTGCCACGTGCAATACACTACTATGATCTGACTACGGCGGGAGTCTTCCTGTAGCACCCCGGCTGAATATTGCTTATCTCGGGCATGGTGCCGGTGGAACAGTGCCCATTGCCGGTATAGTGCCGGGGGATTCGTTTGGCACGTCAGGAAGCCTCTATACTAGTGCAGAATTTTACTAGTATCGGTGCTGTTCCCAACATGGCTGTTGCCCGGTATGATGCCGGTGCTGTTGGCTGGGATGTACCGGCACACAATAGGGAGACCACCACGGCCTGTCAGTCGGAAGCGAGAGGATGTGGACAAAAGCACATATTAACAGCTCTACCACAAGGCACTGGCTTCAGTCTGCAGGGGTGGCGCAACTGAGGGGCGACGGGCATTTTCAGAAGCAGCCGGAGGTATGTGGAAATGGTCAACGCCCATTTATGCGGCTGGGCGGTTTCAGTAGCAGCCAGAGAACCACTTGCAAGAGGAGAACTGAAAGAAGACCAGCAGTAGCAGGAGCAGTTTAGCAAGTTTAGCTGCTTTGGTGGTAGAGGCAGTAGTAGTGGTATCAAAATATTATACCAGCAGCGCGAGCAATAGCAGCAGTTGCAGTAGCAGCAGTTGCAGTAGCGACAGTTAGTAGGAATAACAGTAGTGATAAGTAGCGGCAGAAGTAGTAGAAGCAGCAGCAGAAGAAGCAGCAACAAGAAGATGAAATAGAAACAGCAGCAGAAACAGAAGCAGCAGAGACAAAAGCAGCAGAACCAGAAGCATCACAACCAAAACCAGCAGAAGAAGCAGAAACAGCAGCAATCGATAGCAGTAGCAACAGTGGCAGCAGCGGGTGCAATGCCAATAACGGTAGTAGAGGCTGCAGTAGCAGCGAGGCAGTAGCAGAAGCAGCGACATCAGCAGTAGGAGGAGCGGCAGCATAAAATACGCTAGCAGTACCTTGGCATCTATTCAACTCAAGTGCAGAGCTACATCCTAAGAGATTGGAAATAGGAGCAGCAGTGTTTGAGGCAGTAACAGTAGCAGCGGTAGCAGGAGTAGAGGCAACCCCGACGACTGTGCGGCCGAGGATCAAGCGGACGATGGTTGTAAAGAAACGCTAGTAGTTCGAAAAACGACGACATCAAGAGCGGTGCGCACAGCGTTGTGCCGCATTTTCTAGGGGTCCACCGCATTGTGTCGCGCTACGCAGTTTCCGAAGACTAGAGGTGTGCGAGGTGCGTAGCGGCGGTGTTCGGTTTTGACGGGGTGTAGTAGTGTCAGTCCGCCCGCACTACTCTTCAAGAAGCCACCAGCACCTACAGTACGGCCCACGCAACGTGAATCCGGGGTTCGTAAAACGTTCCCAGGACGCGTATCGGTCTGATAGCACGTATCGATAAGCACGCCCGCCGACAATCTCTCGCACTAGTGGAACAAGCACAAAAAACATGAATGCCTCCAATCTGCTCCCCAATTCCCTTAACGCCCATGTATCCCCCCCCCCCCCAATCTGCTGTCCAATTCCCTTATGCCCATGTATCCCTTCCCCTCCTCTCCCTCCCCTTCCCGTCCTCCCCTCCCCGTTCTCCCCCCGCGCGCCCCAATACTCGTTCCTCTCTCGTGTACACCTTTTGCACCCATGTAGATCCGTTGCAACCGTTGAACGAGTGAACCGCTTACCGCGGCGACGCCGTCGGGGGAAAATCTTCAAAACGTTCCTGCTTCAGCAGCGACAAGTTTGCCTAGAAATGACGGATTGATGACAAACTCCCAACTATAAAACCTTAAAAACGCATATCCTCAGGCAAACAAAACAAAAAAAAACAGACAGACACACACTCGGGCGACAAAACCCCAATAAAACACAGACAGACGGACACACACTCACCCTAAATAGGTTAGAAAGCTCCACACCGCGGTGCCCCAACGCCTGGCAACAAAAGTGAAGGATATGCATATATATATACTGTACCACACGTCGATGCTTGACTGTAAATACAATGAGCGTAGACTACACCGCGTGACGATTTACGCGCAGCTTTGAAAGTATTAGTTTCAACGAAAATGCTATCGCCATACGCGCTGCAACTTATAACGCGCGAGGACTACTCACGCACCTTGAAAGTATTGCCTTGGTTGGGACGAAAAATGTCGATCCCACGGCGGAGGCGCGGGTGGGTAAATTTGTTGTACAAGTCCTAATGCCACAGGCAGCTTCACGGCAGATCACAACGTGGCCACCCACTACCCACAGTGTCTCTGCGTCCAACAAACATTTAACTCCCTGCACGGGCCCCATTAATTGCCCGCGTGTGGCGGTATTTATTTACGTTTTGATGTAAAAGAAAACTTCATGCGCACCGCTCGATTTCATTACGTACCTTCGGAATGTGATATCTGTTTACGTGCGATGTTGAAGACTAAAGCTCAATACAAACACCGCATCAAGTATTAAACCTTGGGGGCAAACGGTCTACTCTCCCTCGGGGTGGCGATTCGCCACACCTCGCGGCTAAGCCACCCGAGGGGGAGCCTCTTTTCCCCCGCGGTATGACAAGTGTCGGCAAGGTCTGCGTCCCTCGTGCGAAAATGTTGACTAAAGATGGCGCCACTGCCGCTGCCGCCGCCGCTGGTGTTGCTGGTGCTGACTGTTGCTCTTATGGCGTCGGCGGTGGCCGCGGTGAAGACGGCAATAATCGAACGCATGTATGTATGTGCCTTGATGAGCACGGGCTCTTGCTATTACCGCTAGCCCTCCCCGCGTAGGGCTCCCCTATGTTCGCGAGACGTGAACTCATACCTCGAATTGACTGGCTGAACCCCTGGCTCTGGGTGACACCTGTGGAG
This sequence comes from Undaria pinnatifida, assembly GCA_012845835.1. Lineage (NCBI taxonomy): Eukaryota > Phaeophyceae > Laminariales > Alariaceae > Undaria > Undaria pinnatifida. Next base: position 10,534,799 of record JABAKD010000001.1, read on the forward strand.
ATTTAGTTGAAAAAGAGAACCCGAGGCCAGCCAGAGCAGGAAGGAATATACAATTAAAGCGGGGGGAAACTAGTACTGTAACAAAACTATGTACTTCGAAGTATTGCTTGGGGTTTCGGGGGGGGGGGTGAGCGGGGGTGGTTGCTCACCGGAAGTTTAATGCGGGATTCGAGGAGCCGACTTTGACTCAGACGGGTGTTGCGGTCTACGGCAAGCCCTCTTGAACACAAAAAGTTCCGATTCACAAGGAACTGACCGAGCCTTTTTCCGCTCTTGTCGATTCTCTCATCCGGAGAGCAACACGCAACACTATAATAACTTCTTTTTTTTTACCGTTAATTTTTGCTTTCCGGCCTATAGCTCGTAGCAACAGCTTTTACCATCTCAGCGATCTTTTTGGACAGGCCGTGCTGTGGTAACCAACCAGTGCCGTCCCTTCTCCTCCCCCCCCCCCCCCTGTACGCGCTTTGATTTTTTTCGCGCAGCAGTGCGTTCAGCTTTCCCGCTTTTCAGCTTATTTTCGTTTTCTCGTCGATGACACACATGATGGTGCAGTAGAGGTGAGCTCCAATTATTTTCTGGGACGCTCCACTTTCGGAGCCCCCAAAACACGTCTTCTTAATAGAGCAAAACTGAAGGGGCAACCCGATGAACAAAAAAAAAACACTGCCTTGCCTTAGAAAAAAAACGGTCAGACTGCGAAAAGCAAGAAAATGACATCCCGACGAAATTCGAATCTTGGTCAAGGCCGGGTTTAGGAGCCCCGTCTTTCAATAACTGTTTTCGCCGAAGAATGCTGCCTCTATTGTCGTAGAACGCGTCCGATTTTCATGGAACTTTTTTTTTTTTTCTTGATCTCACATGCTCTCCTCTACTGCGCTTTCCGCTGATCGATCAACCATGCATGCGAGGTTCAACGCCGGTCTCTGGGCATCGCCTACACACATACATACTACCTGGTAGGATCTAGCAGCACCCGAGCAGAACATACCGCGGGTGCTACGCTAGAGGTGCCAACAGCAGCAGCAGCAGTATTTTTGGCCATGTTTTTATTTTCCTGAATGACTTGAGACCGTTCCTGAACGCATTTATTTACCACTGGAAACCCCTTTTCGGGGCCGAAATTACTTGAAACTAGTATAGGGAGGGGTTTGGGGGCTTTTTAAACGGGTAATATATATACCCAAAATTGTCGAGATGTCATTCATTTTCGTGTTGAAAAATGATACCGGTACGAGGTATGCTTTTTTTGTATCATATGCGTGCGCAAAACGTGTTTTATCTCTCATCGGATTGCACTTTCAGTTTGCTCCAAGCCAGTTTTTCCGTGGAAGGCTTGCAAAGAGCTCCTCAAGCCACCGCCCTCAGAAGGAAAAAAGGAGCAAGTGCAGCGCCTCTGCCGTACTATTAGTAGCATCGAAAGATAATTTTTACCCTTGGCGCGTGTGTACGATACAAGAGAAACGCGTTTTGGTCAAACCTTTTTCTGAATCACGAGGACAAACACATCGGATCGGAAAACAGGCCCTTCACGAGGGGGGAAACACACACCCCGTAACACGCGCGATCGAAGTATCACACGCAGCTTGCTAAGCTGAGTTTTGGGACCAAAAGTCATTTGGTTTGGTCGATCTCACAGACAGCTAAAGTGTATTTGTTTTCATTTATTTTTAGTATATACTTCGTATATATGTAAATGTTTCAAATACATCAGCAAATATATACGTTGACCAGCTGCGAGTTTCGATCAAGATTTTAAGACTCCCGATACTCACATTTTGCAAGCTGCGTGATAGTCCGGTTTTACTCATTTCCGTGTATGTCAGCATCAACTAGACGTCAGCTGTGAGTTCAGTCAGTTTAAGGCTCGATGCTCATATTTTGCGAGCTTCTCGACACTCCGGTTTTGCTCTTCTTTGCACGACAAGTCATGAGGAGTCTGTTCATCAAGTTACGCTTTCAGTTCAAACAACAAAAGATATTTTTTTTGGCGGGTTAGGGTATGGAGCTCTTTTAGTTGACCCATTTAGCACCGCACTCCCGACATGGGCACAAGACACTTCGAATTAGTATAGGATACATTACTTTTCAAAGAGTTGGAAGGGGTTAATTAAGTGAAAAAAAGGAACCTCCAAAAAAAAAAAAAATGGAACGTCACAATACTCTTTCCAATATCACAAGATTCTCGCAGCGTCGGCTGGTTGTACGTATATACGTCAAAAATGTAGTCAGGTAATGCGTTTCTTGAGCGACGGCAACCTCCGGACAGATTTGGTGCTGCACCGCTATACCGGCCGCCTGCGACGATAGAGGTATACCTTTTTCAGGCGAATTTTTTTCTGAAGAACGGGGCTCCTTAATTAATAGAAAATCGTCGGAAATTGCCCTTTTTTTTCCTTCGCAAATTGACCATTTTTTTGTTCCTTCGCAATATGTGTGTGTGTTTTTTTGTTCTATACCTAGGGCCACGGGTTTGTATACATGACGGTGGACCTTTTTGTGTGTGGGGGGGGGGGGATGAGGTACAGAGGTCCTCAATTGAGGACAAGCTCAGAAAGAACAAACAAAAATAAAATGGTGTACCTCTAGATAGAGCTACCACCGTAGCAATGCTTCAACGCAGTGCGTGCCCGGCCACTTACGGTCATTTCGGAGATCATGTCCTCCCGCGGATCCTCCGTGATGGCCCCCAGCCCGAGACCGTCCCTAGTCGACGGGAGCTGGTCGATCAGCGACAGGTCTCCGAGCCCGCTCTAAAGAAAACGAAAAAGGCGTTCCGAGACAGGGGGGGGAGAGAGAGAGAGCCAGTTCTACGGTTGTTAGGATGATCGAAGTACGAGTATGTCGTACGAAACAGAGAAAATTAGATGATAGTTTTTTCGGCTAAAAAAAATAAACCATTGCCAGAATGAAGGGGTTCCAACTCTTATTTTTTTTTTCTTAGTCTAACGCCCCAGTTGTTTGGTCCTCCTCAGACGTCGCGAGTGCGGTGCTAAAATAAATAAAGGGTTTCATTTTTCTGTTTGTTTTCAAGCCCAAATTCGTCGAACAAAATGCGCCATCTATATTTTGTTCTTGATATTCTGATGTATAGTCTATATATTTGTATGTATAGTATATATTTTGTGTGTGCGTGTGTGTTTTGTGAGTGTATCCACGCCATGGATTTGTTTTTGTTTTATCGGATCTCCGCTCACCACAGGTCTAGTTTACTCCAAAAGGGAAAGAAAAAGAGAAAAAAATGGGGTGGAAGTGTGATGGAGCTCCTGAAGCAGTCACCCTTATCGCATCGTACCAGTAGCAGGCCGGACGGGTGCGCCGCTATCATGGCCTGTGTGTATAAGCCAAGGCTACGGCATTCAGCCAAGGCTACGGCGTTGTAGTACCGTATGTATCCCGATTTTCACTACCAGGCTTGAGCCACTCGCGAGAGTGACTCTGTACCCCGCATGACGAAAACACGTCCAGCGATTCTTCACGGCGCAAGCGTCGCTCACCTTCCCCTTTTTCGTATTAATATCGAGAGAACGATGTTTTAAACAGCAGCAGGGCGAAAGCACCTGTGACCGCCCGCCAAAGAACAGGTAGGGTCGCTGGCGCGAGTGACTCCGAGCCATGGAGAAAAAAGAGGCCCCCAAAAGGGGGTAATAACAACAACATGATGACCCCACTACCGTACGATTTGGTCTAGATACTAATAATAGTATTAAGAGTTGTACATATACATCTCAAACACGCATCATCATCACCATCTCTCTCTCTCTCTGCAAGCGGCGTGATACACCGGCCGGCCTGCCTCGCTTTTTTGCAGAAAAGTGTACCCTCTGCGCGGGTCCTTATTATGATATTAGTTCACAAAAATATTTCTTCACGAAATGTCAGTTTTGCTCGGAAGCCACCGACGAATTAGAATACTTGTTTTGCAATACTCTGGGTGGTCCTGCCGACAGATATATGTTTCAGGATCGGGTACAACAAGGGGAAGCGGTGACCACTCTCGAGGCTTCGCGCGGCTCACGTGCGTGGCCCTGCGAGCACGGCAGAGCGCACGACTGGCTGAACGACACTCCCCTTGCCGATCGATAGACCTACTACATGCAGTAGAAGCTAGTCTATTGCTGTGGATTCTGCAACAAACCCTCTGAATGCCTTAGTGACTCCTGTGGATGTTGCCAGCAGGACGATTGATCATCACCATAAGAAGCTGCTCAATACTAGCGATGGTAGCTACTTCGTATATATATATACCTGCTTCGGGTATTTATTACATAGAAAGTTTGTTTTTTTACAACGTTATACACTCGTGAGTTCAACACCTGATGCACGCTTGAACTACTTCTTTACCAAACAGAAAAAAAGCACACTATGTTCATCTTCTGTGAGACCGCGGAGTTTCCGTCGAGAAACTCGTCTTTTTACAAGCTGCGTGCGCGGTACTTCGATCCCGCGTGCTACGAGGCGTGGGTGGGGCGTCGTCACGAAAGGATGTGGGTCTCGGTGGTTTCACGCTATGATACGGGTGTGCAGCAGCAGATTCTAAGAAGTTTCCGAGCTCCTAAAAGGTAAGGAGCGCAGATTGTAAGAAGTTTCCTGAGAAGTTTCCGAGCTCCTGAAATGTAAGGAGCGCAGATTCTAAGAAGCTTCCTGAGAAGTTTCCGAGCTCCTAAAAGGTAAGGAGCGCAGATTCTAACAACTTTCCTAAGATATTTCCGAGAGCTCCTAAGTAAGGTAAGGCGCTCGGTGTAACTCACCGGAAGCGACCCGTGCTACGATAGAGGTAGCAGTTTTTCGTCTGAACTTTTTTCTAAACGACGGGGCTCCTTAACCCAAAAATCGTCGGAAAATACGCCCCATTTATTTTTTGCGATGATTCTCGTTCCATACCGAGGCCATTTTGGTGATGGGATGCTTCGTCCGGTAGCAGTTACAGTTTTTCTCCAAAAAGTAAGTTTCTGGAGGAGAGAGGTACTAAGCTCCCAAGGTTGAGGAAACCCCTCTGAAGAAAAAAAGTGGTGCACTCCTATCGTAGCACGCATCAATCAATCAATCGATGCATGGCTTCCAAGGCGTTTGTTCGCGCAAGAAAACACACCAAACAATTCTAAGCACCATTGTTTTAATGTTAGTATGACACAACCAAAAATTAAAGACTAATAAGCGGGATAGGCGGACACATGTATTTGAGGATCTCAATCGGGGTCTCAGAAACATTTTTTTCCCCCCCCCAAAAAGGGCGCAGCCCCTACGGAGGGATGGATCTTGTAGCACTAGAACTTCTGATGCTCGCGGGGGTCTTGAAAAAAAAAAAAAAAAAATCACAGTAAAAAGAAAAAATAGATAAATCAAGGGCGTAAAACGCAAAGCAGAGCAAAAAAAAAAGAAAAGAAAGCGCACACACACGCCGTCTTGTTGGCCCCACTCCTCGCGCACAACACCCTCTCCTGAGATTAAAAACGAACCCGCGAGGTCACGTAATCAAAGACTCACGCTGTTGCCGTCGCCCTTCCGTGCACCCTCGTCGAACTGCACGTTCTTCTTCCCGCCCCCGCCAGCCCCTCCGCCAACACCACCGCCGCCACCGCCCCCCCCTGGTACGAGGATAGAGGACCAGTCGATCTCGGAGCGACTGTTGGAGTGGTGCCCCTTTCCCTTCACCCCTCCTCTCGCGCCGTCCTCATGATCAGAAAGCACGATCACAGAATTCGAACTGCTTTCGCTTTGGTCGTCGCCGTCGGTGTCTCCGTCCCCGCTCTCGCTCTTTGCGGTTCCAGCCGGGCTTCCGCTCACCTAAGACACGGCGTTTGGTGTGCATGTGTTCGTAATGCTCTTGATTTTAGGTTTGGGTTGTGTTTAGGGTTTTGGTGTTCGTTTTCGCCTTCGTTTTGGTTTTCATTTTCATTTTCATTTTCGTTTTCGCCTCGCCTCGCCTCGCCTCGCCTCGACCCGACCCGACCCGACCCGACCCGACCCGACCCGACCCGACCCGACCCGACCCGACCCGACCCGACCCGACCCGACCCGACCCGACCCGACCCGACCCGACCCGACCCGACCCGACCCGACCCGACCCGACCCGACCCGACCCGACCCGACCCGACCCGAACCGAACCGAACCGAACCGAACCGAACCGAACCGAACCGAACCGAACCGAACCGAACGAACCGAACCGAACCGAACCGAACCGAACCGAACCGAACCGAACCGAACCGAACCGAACCGAACCGAACCGAACCGAACCGAACCGAACCGAACCGAACCGAACCGAACCGAACCGAACCGAACCGAACCGAACCGAACCGACCCGACCCGAACCGAACCGAACCGAACCGAACCGAACCGACCTGACCCGACACTTGACATTTTGTACGCCTGCTATCCCGACTCGAACCGACCCACGAAAAGCTCTGCTATTTTTAGATCGTGGTGTAAATTGTAGAGAGTCGCAGTCGCTCGTGATTATTGTCTCACCGGAGGGCTCTTCTGGCGAGGGATAGGGTCAGTCAGAGGCTCCGGAGATTTGCGCCTTAAGTTGGGCATCTTCGGCATCTGGATAAAGGAACATCACAAACGAAATCACACAAAATCAAAACAGAAAAATCAAACAAAAAATCGAAACAAAAAATCGAAACAAAAAATCAAAACAAAAAATCAAAACAAAAAATCAAAAAAACAAAAAATCAAAACAAAAAATCAAAACAAAAAATAATAAAATACAAAACAAACAAAACGTCAAAATAGTTTAAACCGCACGACTACAGCGAAAAAGATTTAAAACACAATACACGCAACAATGCGCCCAAACAAATATCACAAAATCGGCTGAAACCGCACGCGTTATTACATGAGATTACACAAAATTCCGCATAAAGTTATATATATATATATATATATATTTCCCTCACGGCATTAAAATTAGAACGCCCAAAATCACAAGCGCAACACGTTAGCGTTCATGCGACGGGGGGGGGGGGGGGCGCGGGGGGAGGGGGGGGGGGGGGAGCGGAAGGGTGGGAGTGGAGAGAGGGGTGGGAGGCGGGAGGGAAACGGGCAATATGTGTGCGTGAAGAGGGATTGCAAGGGGGAGTGTGGATAAGGACGGTGGGCCGGGGGGAAGGGGGGAGGAGGGAGTGACAGGGGAGGGGGGGGGGGGGATATTACCGTACCATATATGGCCGTAGAACATAGGACCATACACGCTCGGAGTGGGGGTTCGTAGGGCGAAATCAGTATTCTAGACGGCCCGGAGGCGTGAGATATCAGACTGATTGGCTTGCGTTTCACGGCCAAGGGAGCGCCAGATGGCACGCACGCCACGACGGGCGTGCACATAAAGCTTCCGAGCTTCCTGACCTGAGCTCTGCACAGCTCAACTGAAGTTCCTGGCCTGAGCTCTGCACAGCCCAGCTGAAGTTCCTGGCCTGCGAAGAGGAATTGAAGTGTGCGTGTGTGCCTTCTTCATGTACAACTGGTATTTACACCTCTACCAGGGATCTGTTCATCCATCGCAACGAGAGTCCGTGCCGATGCCTGCCAGAGAGACGAGCCCCGTCGTCACACTCTACCAAGGCAGAGGTATATAAAACACATTAAAAAAAAAGCGCAGCAGAGGCGATTTGGCCCAGTGCGACGACACAAACCGCAACGGACACGAGGAGCAACGCATATTCCATATGCCAGGACACCAGGCTGTTTTCAAGGCGTCGTGCGAAAACCACACGAAACCAGCCGACGGCTCATACGTTAAGGTGAAACAGTTGCTCTACTGAAAAAATATTGTCGAAACCCAATCATCGACACCGTTGCCTCCTTATTGAGTTGAGGAGGCGCATCGGTCAGAACTCCTTCGGCCGCAGAGATTCGGGGGGCGTACATGCGAACTACCAATGTTTTGGTTAGAAAACCTGCGGTAAGAGCATTGAAACCGGAGGATGTTGACCACGCACGGCGCAAGGCACATTCCCAACAAGCAGGCCAGAATAACCACCCGAAGGCCAACGCCCGGATGGGTAGCAAGGGGGTGGACAGTACCTGGACCAAGTCCGGCGAAAGAGCTGATTTTCTCATGGCCGGGGGTTTTGTCAGTGAGTGGGCGACCTTGCGCACGTCCCACGCTACCCGGAAGGTTGACGTTATTCCGGGTGGCTATGTCCACTATCTCCACCGCACTTGATCCCCAGGGCTCCGATCGGGTCGACATATACACTCACGCATCCGTATACAACGGCAGCTAGCTTGCGCTGCTGGAGCAGTAAACGGGGACCGCCACGCCAGTAGGGGACACAGCTCGCGCTGTCCCTACCACGGGCGCTGAAGGACACACACGCCAGCAAACCAGCTGGATTGCGGATGCCATTTGAGTTAAATTGACTCACGGCGCGTGTATGAAAAACACGTGGTAAATGCGTGGTGTGCTCTTGAGCTTTTTATTTTTCCCCCATCCATCCGCGGCAGAAGGATTTTTGATGATATATTTTTTTAATAAAAATGCTAGAAAACCAGATGCTTTCCTCTACCATTTTTTTTAATAATCCCGTGCCTGTTTTTTGTTCATGGGTTTATTGGTTGGCCCTCGGTTGTATGTGACGTCCGTATATATCAATACACTTAAGTCTATTTTTTTTTCCAGACCAATAATCTACTTTTTGAAATCGCACCCACCCTGACGCATCCTGCCTTGTTTAAAGAACGACACGATGCCCTTCCATTCAGTTCTATATGTCCGCTCGAGCTCGACCCACCGCACTCCAAACCAGGAGCTGTCTTTCCAGAGCCAGTATCAGGGATGGTGCTGACTACAAAAAGGAAAACAAAGACCGACGAAGGCTAGGATTTCGTATTTTGGAGAGTAAAAAAAGTGTGTTCCACATTGAGTTTTGTTTTGCATGCCCGCGACCCGTGCCACGATAGATAGAGAGGTCCGCAGCCGATTTCTTGGCTTGAACTTCCGTTTTGTGAATGACGGGGGGGGCTCCTTAAACCCAAATCCATCGATCTCGGAGTGTCGTTTCTTGCTTTTGTTATTTGAGTCAATTTTTTGTATTATATACCTAGGACATGAGGGCCTTGTTCATCTCGTGTTGCAGTTTATTTGCATTGTTTTTTTTTTTGGGGGGGGGGGGGGCGGAAATCATGTTTTTTCTTTGGAAGGAACACTTGCGTGCTACCTGTGGAGCTCCTCATCCAGCAATCAGCCACCCTTGGAAGGGAAAAAAAACAGAAAAACTTGCCGTGCACCCCTCTGCTTTCTCTAGATGTTTTTCTTCGTGCAAGGAGCCCGAGAAAAGAACATAAGAAGGTGCACCTATCTATGGCTCTGCTGGAGCACGTGTGTCCCGCTCTCTCTCTCTTTCCGGAATTTTCTCGTTTTTTGCACGAAAAAAAAAACAAAAACATCGCGATCAAAGCAATTCGTATAACGGGCCCGTTGGAGCAGGCCGGTGTTACCGCTCTTAGCTACATGGCCTCCCTCATGCCCTCACGTCAGATTGATTGTCGAGAGTTGTTTTTGTAGTTGTATCACAGAATGGCGTGACAAGCCGATTTTTTGACCGCTCGTAAATCCGTTTTTTTTTCCTCTTATTATATTGGACGCTCTTAAGACGCGCGTGCTACTGTAGAGGTGTAGCATTGTTTGGTTGTATCATTTTGTGAACGATGCGCGGGGGGGGGGGTTATTAGCCCTAAATCGCCGGAATTTTCCATTCTTGTTTTGATTTTTTTTAGTTGTGTTCTGTCCAAAAAAATCACCAAAGTGTGGGTAGGGAGGACGGGGGTAACCCATTTTTCTTTTGCGCTATCGGGTGTTCAGGACTCACTCGCCCGAGTGGCTCTGTACCTTTTCAATGGGGAAAGAAAAAAACAAGAAATATTTTTACAAAGAAGGCGGTTTGTTTGGCGCTGCTCGGCTAAACCTTTCCAGCGGCCGTTTCATTCACACGGCGCAGAACAAAAAAAGAACAGCAAAGGAATTCAGGGGCGTGCTACTCTCGAGCACGAACCAACGAGTGAGCCCGAGCGCCCGCCACTAAAAAAAAAAGCAAAAGGCCCCGCAGCTTATGGACGGCAGCAGAGTTACACATTATTGTGTTTTTTTCAACCACTTCTTCCTAGCGACTTTTTTCAACCATTTCGTATGGGTTAGGGTTAGGGTTGGGGTTGGAGTTAGTTCGCCATCCATTGTGAAGGCGCACAATAACGTAGGACACCCCTACGGCAGCCACGGCCGTTGACTGAAGAGCCCCAGTCGCCGGAAAAAAGCGCTGCGAAGGAAAGACCCAAGAAAAGTAGACTCCGTCGTACTCAGCAGTGGCGTTGCGCGGCGGCTAAAAAAGAGAAGTATTCCCGTACACACAATTTTCCAAGCCTTTGTGCCCCCCCCCCGAAGAGCGTTTGGTGCAGTCCTAAAATACGAACGCTATAAGGGGGACGCGTGCGACGATCGAGGTGGGTGCACACACCACTTTTTTTTTTTTTGAGGTTCCTCACTCTCTAGGACGTTAAGACATGTCATGTCCTTCTTAACCCAAAAAAACTGATTTGGTCCCGGACGAAAAATAAACCTGCTATATTGCGGATGAAAAATCCCATGTTTTGGCCTAGTAGATATAGAACGAGAATCCATATGCCAGAAATAAAATGAAGTGATTTCGACGATTTTAGGTCAACTCATACTAAATCCAAGTAATTTTGTCCCCAAAAACGGGTTTCCAGTTGTAAAGGGGTTAATGAGCGCCCCCCTGTCACTCAGAAAAACATTTTGTGAGTGACGAAAAGTGATACACCTCTATCACACAAGTTTTTTTTTTTTTCTTTCTTTTCTTTTTGCGGTCTAAGATTGCGCTTCTTTTTTTTTTCCGGAGGAGGAGGAGGAGGAGGCGGAGGCTTTCCGCGCCGCAGCAGTTGAGCTGCTCGATGGATCCACCCCCACCCCCACCCGAAGAAAACGCCTTCGAGTGAACTGAAAGGGCGACGGGTCTGATGAACAAACCCCCTATGACTAGTTACGGGTAAAAAAAAACACACACACACACGGGCGACCAGGGCGGTGTATGTATTTGCGCAGCTTTGCGAAGATGAGTGAACCGACCCTAACACATGACGTTGTTGAGGGATAATGTTCTAAAACCCCATATATATATGTGCATGGTCCAGGCATACAAAACACACACACAAAAAAAACAGACATTTGAAAAAAAAAAAAAAAACAAGAAGGACCTTCCGACGACTTTGGGCTGTTTTTTTTTTTCGTCGTTGGCTTCTGTTTACTTTAAGACCCCCCCCCCCCCCCCCCCGCTCCCGCAAAAAACACATACATACATTTGAGTAAACTGAGAGGGCAACCCCATAACCCAACCCACCACCATGGCCCAGGTTTACAAACAAAAACAAGAAAGAAGAAAAATCGGATTGCAAAACAAGAACGATGTTCGGACGATCTTTCGTAATAAAAAAAACCAACCCCCTTCACCTCCCCAAAAAATAAAAAACAGAGATCGCGAAAAAACAAAGAAGGGACTGGTCAACGTTTCGACTATTTTTGGGCTAGGGGAGCCAGTAGACCTCGTCAATTTCAGAAAAAAGGGCTGCGCCTATGGTACCACGCGTCCACCTTGCTGATACAGGGGTTACCCCGGTTTAAGAGCGCCCGGGACAAGAGGGTTCGCTTTACAGCGGGAAGCTCGTTTTTAAGGACGAACTACTTGGAATTAGTGTAGGGAAGGGTTTTATGGGACCTCTAAAGGGAATTTTAAGAGCGGTCAAATCGGCAGGCATGTGCCGCCTATGCTAAAAGTTACCTGGTATACTTTTCCCACAACAGACAAGAGCAATGTGTGGTTGAGTGCGCTTGTTTCGGCTTGCCACGCTCTTCATCCGGGGTACCCGCTGTAGGATACAGACCGGTCGCCCCGGTGGCGTATCAGGTTATCGTCGAGCCTGGTATAGGACAGTTTCGTGAGTTCGAGCCCCGCCGAGTGCACACTATAATAGTATAGATTCGTTGGAACTTTTTTTCTTGCGCACAATTTGACTTGCGGAAAGCGCGAGAGCGTGAGCTAGCAACACTCGATGAAAAACCGACGAGCAGTGGGATTGCTGAACCCTCCGTATGCACGATAAAAATTGAAGGCAAGAACCGGGGGGGGGGGGGGGAAGGGACGGCACCTGTGACCACGGCTTAGAGTCCAGAAGAAGCTGGAAACTAGAGAAGCGTGAGAAAAAACGAAACAAAAACAAAAAAAAACAGTGGGTGCTCCGGTTTAAGAGCGCGTGCTCCGATATAAGAGCGCCCAGGATGAGAGCATAATGCATTGGGGACTTAAGCAGTGGGTGCTCCGGTTGAAGAGCGCGTGCTCCGATTTAAGAGCGCCCAGGATGAGAGCATTGGGGACTTGAGAGCGGTCAAACCGGCGTGTCCCGCCTATCCTAAAAGCTATACATTTCCCACCACAGATAAGAGCAACGCGTGTAGCTAAGAGCGCTTGTTTCGGCTTGTCACGGCACGCTCTTAAACCGGGGTACCCTCTCTGTGCACCCAGATCGCGGCACGCGTTTGAGAAGCCCCGCCCCAGCCCGCGGCTAAAAATTCAAGGCGCAAGAGAAGTACCCCACACCCATTCCATGGCGTTTGGGAAAATTGCCCCCACGCTGTTCCCACAAGCAGTTTCATTTTTCTATTTTATTTTATTTTATTTTATTTTATTTTATTTTATTTATTTTATTTATTTATTTTATTTTATTTTATTTATTTATTTTATTTTATTTATTTTATTTTATTTTATTTTATTTTATTTTATTTTATTTTATTTTATTTTATTTTATTTTATTTTATTTTATTTTATTTTATTTTATTTTATTTTATTTTATTTTATTTTATTTATTTTATTTTATTTTATTTTATTTTATTTTATTTTATTTTATTTTATTTTATTTTATTTTATTTTATTTTATTTTATTTTATTTATTTATTTTATTTTATTTTATTTTATTTTATTTTATTTCCAGAAACACGTGTTTTCTTTTTCCACGAAAACGAGAACGTGAGTTTTCCCACAAGAACCAAAAGCGAGTGATTTTTCTTTACTTCGCGTTAAAGGTGAGTTTCACACAACAAAAAAAAAAAAAAAAATCGCGAGGCTTGATTCATATAAAAAATGGTTACTGTACGTACAGGGTATGCGGTTTGGACAAAGGACCCGGCTGAGAATCAATCACGAGTCGTTCTACGGTATGATATCTCCCCCAACTTTTCTTTAACGGAATCGCCGGTTTCAACACCAGCGTCCGGCTGTATCCCCGGAAATACGGTGTCCATTGACACCCCGACGTCATCGTTCGATAGCCCTTTGCAAAACAAGAAAATGCATGGAAACTTTTTTTTTATGGCATATTTCCTCGTCGTGTTGACCCGCCGTGAAACGTTCGTTCAAGAAAATCGCTGTTTTTTTTTTTTTTTTTTTTTTTGGGGGGGGAGGCTATATCGTGGAACCTGTCTCACCTTGCTGGTCTTGCTAGCTTTTTCCTTCTCTGGCTCTTCGACGCCTCCCTGCTGCTTGCCCGAGGCCTTTTTCGAAGCCTTCGACTTCTTCGATCCCTTCTTTGCCCTACCCTCCTGCAGAAGAAAAAAAAAAAAACACGCCACAACACGCACGCCATCGAAACCCGACAAAGGCGGCTGGAACCTTACGTATTCACTCGAAATTAACGAGTTTTTCATTTTCTACATGTTAATAGCGGCGCCCACCACCACTGCTGCACTGGACGGCATACAAAACAAATCAGATGTACGTCTATTCTTCGACGCCTAACCCTTCTGAGCAGAAAAACACGGCAGACACGCCATCGAAGCACATCGAAACCCGCCAGGTCAGCGTAACTCTTACCAGTAGATGTACATTTTTCATTAACTGGTAAAAAAAGTGGAATTATTTTCGCCACGAGAAAAGGGGGGGGGGGGGGGGGGTTCAGCCTGTATGGACATACCCGCGCGTTCGGAGATAAAAGCCACTTAGATTTTAGTGTGATGTCCTTTTTCGCCTTCTCAGCCTCACCCTCCACGTGAAAAAAAAAGAAAAAACAAGCGCCAAACTAAGCACCCCATTGAAACCCCACAAGGCAGCTTTACCCCTATTAAGTGACTTGGAATAGAATTACGAGTGCTACGATAGAGGTAGCAACTTTTCGTCTGAAAAAAAAAAAAACTGAATGTGACGGGGTTTCTTGACTCAAAATCGTCGGAAATGCGCCATTTCTTTTTTATTCTCGCATGAATCCTGTCGTTGTTATACCTAGGGCTCCCTCCATGTTGTATTGTTTTTAGCCGATATGTAGCTATTTTAATTTTTCTCATAAAAACGTTTCTTCATGGATGGGAGAGGTGGGTCCTTAAAGCTCTTCAAATTGAGGGGTAGTGTTGGAAAGAAAAGGTGGTGCGTTTCTATCGAAGTAGGCGTCTGATGGGATGGCCTTGTTTGCCGTGAGAAAGGGGATAGAGTTTGTACCCACACCTTGCTCGGGGGGGGGGAGGGGGGGGGGGGTACTCAGAACATAATTTGACAGAGCTGCTGAAGCACTTTACGCTCACGCCTCTTCTACGTTTTTCGATCGTTTCCTGTCCTTACCCTCCACCTAAAGAAAAAAGACACGCGATAAAAATAAGCGCGGCCATTGAAACCCCCACCGAGGAAAAAAAAGTGGCGAATATCTTGCTTGGATTTGATGTGACATCTCGTTTCTTGCCGCAAGAAAGGGGGTGAACGGATCTTGATTTGATATCTGAAGCAAGCTTTACGCGCACGCCTTCTGCATTCTTCTTCTTTGATCCTTTCTTGTCCTTACCCTCCACCCGGAAGAGCACGCCAAACGCCACATCGAAACCCAACAGGGGCAGCACACCCCCCCTCTCAAAACTACCCGTCTCACGATCGTCTTTGGGGCATTCTGAAACTACTAGGAACTAACTAGCATATGTATATACTGGGCGTCATGTTTGCCGTGAGAAAGAGAGAAGGACGAATTCCCGTTCTAAAACCCATATTATTTTACAGGATTTTTTTGTTGTGAAAATATCTTGGGTTTGGCTTGGGGTTTGATTTTGTCTTTTTTTTTCACACCTGATACTCGTGCTTCGAATATATATATACATAAGTTATACAAACAAAACAAAGTTTTAGGACCTGCTTTGAATTCGAGACCCCTTGAAAGCTTCACCCCGGCATGGCTTTTGGACAAAATACCTAGAGTACGATAGAGATTGTACTTTTTCGGCGTTTTTTTTTTCTTGTATTTCGTTAGCAAAGAATGATGGGGCTGCTTAACAGCCCGAAACCTCGTCGGGTGTGAATACTGTACGTTTGATAGTTTTTTACACTTTTTTTCTGTTTATTTTTTTTGTCCAAAAAAATAAAAAATTCGGGGTGTTCAAAGAATAATAAGAGATCGCAAATTTCTCGGAAAACAAAGCAAAACAAAACAAAAACGGTGCACGAATTTATACCCCCCGGGGTAGCGTGTGTCTTAGGGGGTCGCACCGCTTTTTGGCTCTGTCAGGATGCGTGTACACGGTCCCTTCCCCTCACGCGAACGACCAAAAAAGGAAATTTCGCTAGAGATATTTCAGGTCGGACGTACGAGTAACATTTATATCCCCCCAGGAATCGTTGGTGCTGCCTCCGAATGGGTTGGCTCGTCGTACATAGCAGCGGGCAATTTCTCGACCGAAACCACCCCGCCCACACCCCAGAATGTTGCTAAAACAGTTTTGACAATAATATTTTCGGAATCTGGAACCATCTGAAACCAGCTGCGCAATCATATATGGAACCAACTTTAATCATCTGGAACCATCTGGAATCATCTGGAATCATATATGGAACCAACGTTAACCATCTGAAATCATCTGGAATCATCCGGACTCACATCTGAAGCCAACTCTAATAATCTGAAATCATCTGGAATCATCTGGAACCATATCTGGAACCAACTTCAATCATCTGAAATCATCTGGAATAATCCGTAATCATATCTGGAACCAACTTTAATCATCTGGAATCATCTGGAATCATCTGGAATCATATATGGAACCAACGTTAACCATCTGAAATCATCTGGAATCATCTGGAATCATCTGGAATCGTATCTTGAAAAAACGTTGATCATCTGAAATCATCTGGAATCATCTGGGACCATATCTGGAACCAACTTCAATCATCTGAAATCATCTGGAATCATATCTGGAATCATATCTGGAACCAACTTTAATCATCTGGAATCATCTGGAACCACATCTGGAACCATATCTGAAACCGACTTCAATCATCTGAAATCATCTGGAATCATATCTGGAATCATATCTGGAACCAACTTTAATCATCTGGAATCATCTGGAACCACATCTGGAACCATATCTGAAACCGACTTTAATCATCTGAAATCATCTGGAATCATATCTGGAATCATATCTGGAACCAACTTTAATCATCTGGAATCATCTGGAACCACATCTGGAACCATATCTGAAACCGACTTTAATCATCTGAAATCATCTGGAATCATATCTGGAATCATATCTGGAACCAACTATAATCATCTGGAATCATCTGGAACCACATCTGGAACCATATCTGAAACCGACTTTAATCATCTGAAATCATCTGGAATCATATCTGGAATCATCTGGAACCAACTTTAATCATCTGGAATAATCCGGAATCACATCTGGAACCGACTCTAATCATCTGGAATCATCCGGAATCGCATCTGAAGCCAACTCTAATCATCTGTAATCATCTGGAATCATCTGGAATCATATCTGAAACCATCTGAAACCATATGGAATCATCTGGAATCATCTGGAATCACATCTGGAACCAACTTTAATCATCTGGAATCATCTGGAATCACATCTGGAACCAACTTTAATCATCTGGAACCATCTGGAATCATCTGGAATCATATCTGGAACCAACTTTAATCATCTGAAATCATCTGGAATAATCCGGAATCATATCTGGAACCAACTTTAATCATCTGGAATCATCTGGAATCATATCTGGAACCGACTCTAATCATCAGGAATCATCTGGAATCACATCTGAAGCCAACTCTAATCATCTGGAATCATCTGGAATCATCTTGAATCATATCTGAAACCATCTGAAACCATCTGGAATCACCTGAAATCTGGATCATGTAGTCTACACCGAGATTCCAGTTTCCAGATTCTGAAAGTCATCTTTCGGTGAACACATCTGAACCGCCCTTAGGCACATACTCACGTTTTTTTTGGGTCAACCTTCTTCGTAGCTGAAGAAAGTGTGCATAATTTTTTGCAAAAGTGAAAAAAAAAAACTGCTACGACAGAGGCAAACAAACCAATGAACAAGCATTTCTTTTTTCTGGTCGGAGGGGTGACATCGCGACGCGGCCGGCTTGTTTCACGACAGAAACGAGGTACTACGTCTGCGGCCGCGTCTCCCCTCCCATATGTTGCCGGCGCGCACCTAAAGCAGCGTTCAAACACCCCCAAACTCACCGTAACGCCACAGGAAAAAATCAATATAAAACGAAAAACAAACTCATCACCACAACGCCCCACAGGAACATCGCAACGAAAAAAAAAACACCCCATTTCCAAACCACAATAACAACAACAACCAAAAACCATGCCACCCAGAAACTTACCCCAAGCAACCCCCCAACACAAACCCAAAGCCACACACACCCGAAATACACCCGTTCGAATCAACCCCCCACGACACAGCGCGCTCGACTCAAAAGCAGGGGGTGGTTTGGTGTTATCCGAGACATAGCCACAGCCACACGCCCCTTCGTTGTATCAGTAACCAATGCAGTGCAGTGTACGGCTGCCGCGCAGCACCCCCCCCCCCCGCGCCCCCCGCCCCCCCCCCCCGTCCCCTGTCCACCGGCGAAAAAGGCGCAAAAGGTGCGGTGCACGAAGGACGCATGGTATGGTATATAGTAGAGGTAGCACATTTTTTTTGAACATATTTTTTTCTTCTCAACCCAAAATCGTCGGAAATCGACCATTTTTGTTAATTTTTCGGCATAATTCTCTCGCTGTTGTTGTACCTAAGGCCATGATGGGGATTGTTTTCATCCAACGGCACCTGTAGCATTTTTTGCTTTGTTCTCCGAATCAGTTTTTTCGGTGCGAAGAGGTCTGTACAGCACTCGTAGTTCAGGAAACCTCAAGAGAACAAAGGTAAGGTAAGGTAAACCTCTATCGTTGCACGCGTCGAAAAACACAGCCAGCCTTCGAATACCCCCACGAGCCATTCCAACAGCGTCCAGACACAATCTAAACAAAAACTGGTTCGATCGGATCCGAGGTAGCTACGGCTGTGCTGCGTCCGACACTACAGCAGCAAGGCTGCTGCTGTGCACCTCCCCCCCCAAAAAAAATAATCTGCAGGCGCACTAGGAACGTAACCTCGCTTCCTCAAAACCCCGCCACAAACATGCCACCGCACATACACTCTTGGTCGGACCCAACACACCCACGGTGTTGATCATCTGCGCGGCGGTTGCGATTCCGGCGGCCGCAACTAAATCCCATTCCGAAACCACAATAGAAAAAAAGAAGACGTTACCGTATTTAAAATGTGTGCCTCTGTGGAGACGAAGATTGTCGCAACACGAAGAACGCAGACACAGTGAAAAAAAAAAAACATCTAGAAAAACAAATGCGACGGTCGGAGTCGCCCCGCCCCCCGCCCTCCCCGCCCCCCCCGAACCGGAACTATCGGAGCACGAAGAATAAAAACCAAGACCCGAACAAACCCCAAAAAGTAGGCCACCACGACGGTTTGCCCCCCCCCCCCCCGCGCGGCCCCCTCCCCCCCCCGCAATGACAACTCACGAAGAACGCAAGCCCAGCTCAAAACCCCCTTCGAAGCTAACACACCCATGCTGTTTTTTTTGGCCGGAGCCCCACCTGTCCACCCCTCCCATAACTCAGGTTACTGACAACGACGACAAGGAAGTCCACTAATCCCTCAAATTTCGGCGCACGCAGAACGCACACAAGTCGGACGAAAAAAGAACACACCAAACCAACAACCCGCCAGAACGTTTGGATCGGACCCCCCCCCCCCCCCCCTCCCCCCCAACCGAACAAAGAACGCACATACATCTTGAACCCCCCCCCCAAAAACCAACCACACCATACCTGATTGGTTGGAGCCGCCTCCGCCCTCCCCCCTTCTCCCTCTACGCCCCCTCCCCCCCCGAACCGCTTCTCGGCAACACGCCTCCGAAACAACCCAAATCTCACCCCACCATACCGGTTTCGGTCGGAACTCCCCCCTCCCCCCCCCCCCCCCCCCCCGCCCATTTCGGCGCGTGAGGGATGCCGAAAACCCTCAAAAACTCCCCGAACCGATATCCCAGCTCGCCTTCGCATTGACATTACATAAAAACCAACACGGAACCTCCGATTTCCTGTAGATCCCCTCCCTCCCCGTTGACCTTGCAGAGAGAAAAAAAAAAACAAAGGTTTGTTTTGTGTGATAGTTTGTATATGGAAGAAACGTGCTCAACCGCGCCCAAATGTTGGAGGTGTGACGCGTGCTACGCTAGAGATAGCACTTCTCGCCTGAAATATTTTCTTGACCCAATTTTTTTTTTTTCTTGTGTTTAACTAGGGTCATGATCAGTTTTTTTTTTTCTAATCCAAAAATCAGTTGTTGTTGTTGTTGTTGTTGTTGTTGTTGTTTTTTTCTTTCGGAGGGGGGAGAGGTCTTAAAGCGCTCCCAATATTTGAGGAAAAATCAGAAAAAAAAAAGGTGGTGCGCCTCGATCGAAGCACGCGTCGAAAAAAAAAAATCGCGAGTTAGGAATGGCCCTCCGTCTCCTTGAAAGGGATGCGCGGTCCATGGTCGAACACTGACTAAGCCAAGCAAACAAATGAGCGCCCCCGACCCGCCCCCCCCCCCCCCCCCCTCCCCCCCCACCTCCGGTCGAATTAAAAAATATATGGGCGAGGTGCGGTCGAAGTAAAATAGATAATATATAAATAAAAATACACTCCAGCTGTGAGACCGAGGATTTGTCGAAAGTCATATTTTGCAAGCTGTGTGTGATACTACTCTGATCGCGCGTATTGCGGGTTGTGTGTCCTCTTTATGGATATAGATACCTGGTATATAGTCTATATGTGGGAGGTGGGGCGAGTGGAGAAAAAAGTAAAGGCACTTAAAGAGTTCTGGCCTGGTTGAGCGACGATGCGGGCAACGATCTAAGAGTTCGCACATGTGTTTGATCGTTTTTTTTTCTTGGCCACACACAATGAAAATTTGTCAAGGACGAGGATCTTCAGCCACGTTATTTTTATGTGCAACAGTGTTTTTTCAGCACGCCTAGGCGACTGATTCGTTCACCGCGCTGCACACAATCGTTTTCATGCTGCGACGGGTGCTACGATAGCGAGGTGCGTCACTTTTCGTTTCTTCTAGAGGTACCCTCCTGAATTTGGGAGCTTAACGCCTTCACCACCGGAAACCCCTTATTGGGGACAACTTTACTTGAAGTTAGTATAGGGGGAGGTTTTGGGGCTCCAAAGAGGTTAAGACATTCTCCCTCAAAAACTGAATTTTGGGAGAAAAATATGCAACAGTTTCCGGATGAAGAAAACAACAACAGCAACAAAAACAACAGCAACAAAAACAAAAACAACAACAAAAACAACAAAAACAACAAAAACAACAAAAACAACAAAAACAAACCAAAACAACAACAACAAAACAAACAAAAACAACAACAACAACAGCAACAACAACAACAACAACAACAACAACAACAACAACGACAACAACCACAACCACTACCACCACCACCACCACCACCACCACCACCAACAACAACAACAACAACAACAACAACAACTATTTTCTGGGTTAATATTAAGGAGCCTCGCCGTTCAGAAAATCTTCCAGACGAAAAAGCGGTCCAATAATACCTCTAAAGAGACCTCTAAAGAGACCTCTATCGTAGGGCGCGTCTTGCTCGGAATCAGATCTTTGAAAAAAAAAGGGTAGAGGTATGATCGGAGAACATCGCACACACAACCTTGTTGCAAAAAGAAAGACGAGTAGTTTCGAAGAATTTTTGCTGTTCGATCTTCGCACAGCTGAAAGTGTACGTTTTTATTTTTATATTTTTATTAAAAAGGTACGGAGAGCTCTCCTAGGTGTAAGTAATAAGCCTCATGAAGAAAAAAAATTCAAGAAAAATTGCGCTCCCTCCCTCTGTTATCCCGTGTGGAGGCCGCCGTAAAGCACTAGTGGGCAGGTAGGCAGCTGCGTGTAGAATATTAATCCAACGCGCTAGGGGGGAGAAGTTTCTGAGCTCCACACGTGAGGAGGGGGCTCGCTATCTCACCACCGGCAAATAGAAAAAAAACACGACCTCGACGGCGGTACGTTCATTCGCGCTACCAACCCGGCGCAACATTTTTCTGCGCCCCTACGCTCTCCCTACAACCATTGTATGACACTCGCTCGCAAAAAAAAAAAAACTGTCATGTTAACCCCGACCGTCCCATGGTTGAGCGGGATGTCAAAAACGGTCGATCGATCACAGGATCGTTCGGCAAAAAACAAAACAAAACGAGAGAAAACGATTGCGCAAGCCTCTATCGTGGGATAGATGGCACATCGTTTTTTTTTGTCCACCGCGCTTCACCTAGTTTTTTTTTTTTCATCTCGAGCTCCTGAAGCGACTTTATTGGAAGCAGCTTCGCGGAAAGAAAAGGTACTGTAATGACAATAAGAAATAAGTGCGCACCTACCTATCTCACCCCATCATCGTGGCCAACACGGCGACCGACCTATACGCTGCCCCCACCTCCCTCATCAAAAAAAAAATAAACTCGAGCCGCTCACACAGTGGCGTGGATTGTTTTGTTTTTGTTCTTCCGCGTGACGGTCTAGCACACCCAAGGATGAACGAAAAACACAAAAAACCTTCGTTTTTTTCGTCCGCTCGTAAGTTGTCTTTTCATTCTGACTCCGATCCCCGACACAGACACGCCTATTCATCTGTACCAGCCAACCGATACTTTTTTTTGCTTGTTCTCTGGAAACCCCCCGGCTTCACCGAGGAGGTGTAATTTTGCGCAAAATACCAACAATGTTTGGTTGGAAAAGGGGGTTGGGTAGGAAAAGCGACCGACGCGGGCACGATAATAAGGGGTTGGGTCACTCTCAAAAGGATATATATATATTTTTTTTGAAATATATATATATATATATAGCTTGGGGTCGGTCGGGCAAGAGACCTTGCACTTCCTTCGCGGCCTTGGATCTTCGATTTCTTCGGGGGGCGCTGATTTTTCATTTTGTGGTGAGATTTGTTTTTCGCGCAACGTAGAATTATTGTGGTAAGCCGCGCTTCACCCCAAACCAGTCGCGAGGTACACAGTCACTCGAGAGTGAAAAACGGGGTATACCCCCTTACCCCCCCCCCCCCCCCCCCCCCCCAACCATCCCCTACCATGCCGCCTGCCAAACACGCAGTAGGTCAGTGTTGAAACCGTCGAGCGCCACAATTTAACGGGCCAACTTCCCCAAAAACCCTACGAAAAAATCAGCGATAAACAATTATCAGAACGGGGTAGCATGTATGTTTCCCCCAACATTTGTTTGCTTTGCTTTTGCTTCCTAAACTTGATTTTTTTTTTGTGAGTTGGTTGGCCTTGGGATGGTTTGGTAGGAAGACGTTCGTCGGTTTTGATAACTGCATTTTTGTTTTTTTTTCATTTTTTTTTCCAACACACTTACACGAGGTTTTGAAATCGCGGAAAACGTCCTCCTCTACTCCGTTTGCGGAGACCGTCTTCGGAGTGCACGGCCTCAAAACCTATCCTTTATCCGGCGCATGAGAAAGGATAAAAACAAAAAGCCTACAAACCACTTCCCCCAAACCGATACCCCAGCTTACCGATTTCGTCGGAGGCGCCTCCATCGTAGCCACAAGCGCGACAGGGCCTGCTGTGCATGGATGGGCACTCCGAAGACCTCCCCCCTCCTCCCCACGTTATTTTCGAAAACACGCCTCGAAACCAAAACATGGAAACCCCACAATATACATTTCGACCCGGAACCCCCTTCCCCAACAACAGCTGTGTCAGCGCACGGAAACCACCACAATACCGGCAATACCGGTCTGTCGAACTCCCCCCGCCCCCCCCCCAAAAAAAAGAAAAAGAAAATCTAGTATCCCACATGGGGGCTTGGAGGGATCATCGTGAGGGCCGAGAACGACGAGAACTATTGCAGAGGGTCGTCGTAACGCCCTTTCCCCTACCCCATGATTGTGGGCTCCAGCTCGAACCCACGCTCTCAACTACAACTTTTCGTCCCGCACCCTCGCCCGCAAGGAAAACCTGACAATGCCTTGACCCCCTCCCTGCCCCCTCCCCCCCCCCCCCCCCGCCGAGTAGAATGGAAAGAACGAGATGGGGGAAAAAAAAAAACGCGGACAGAGAAACACATGAATCTCTCCTTCTCCTCCTCCTGCTAAAAAGGACAACGCAGAAGAACCTTCTCTGTCGACGGGCGGCAACCCCTGGGGTTTTCATAAAAAAGTGGAAAAGCGCGTCGTGACATCGCTTTTTCGCGTCAACCAGACGAAAAGAAAGACGAAAGCCCTGACTGATCTCGGTGCAAGGAAAAAGTCACCACTTTGTTTTTTGGCGTGAACCGGGTACGGAGAAAAGGCTCTCTGGCTGATCTGGGTTCATGAGAAAGTGCGACGAAATAAACATGAGAAACACAAACCGCGCTACTGCTAGGAGTGCGCCGCGGGTTGGTAACGCAAGCAGCCAAAAAAATGAAAAAAAAACATTAGCGCATTCGATATATACCGCACAGGTTAGGTAGTGGCCAAGGCGAAGCCAAACCTACGATAAAGGGTTCACTACTGAGACCGTTTTTTGTTTGCAGTGACTTAGCGTCACTCGCACGAGTTCCCCCCCCCCCGCCCGCCTCCCCCCCAGCCCCTCTGTTCCTAGGCGGTTTTAAGGTTTGGTGTATGTTTTGATTTTTCTTGCATGAGTAATAAAACTTACGCTACCCCAAAAACAAATATAAACTAAACTGCTTCGTCCCCGTGAGGTGCCACGGGGTCACTCGTTCGAGCGGCTCAGACCAGGTGGCGACAAAAAGGCGGTGTCTAATCTTACCGCAGCCTTCGCATAGTAATGGGCGAAAACAGAAAAAAAAAATCCCAAAACGAACCTCCCAGAGCGTACCTTGGTAGGAGGAGTGCCCATCATTGGCACGGGCGAGACAGGACCTGCTGCGACATGGGTGGGCACTCCGAAAACGCCCCCCCGCCCCCTCGATGGTTCTGCGGATATTTGAGAAAAAACAAAAAGGACGAGCGAGGTGAAGCGTACCCATGTGAACCCACGATACACGATCGCAACAAGGAAAAAAATGGGGGCGGTGCTGGATCACACGACCGCTTTGCCTTGCCTTTTTGGCCGGGGTAGAAGCGTCGGGGATTTAACCCCTTCATGTCTCCAAAAACCCTTCCTAAAATAGTTCCAATCAAGTTGTACCGAAAAACGGGGTTTCTAGCTGCAAATGGAGGGGTGGGGCGGGGGGGGGGGGGGGGCATGCGTGAAATTTCCAGTGGATTTCGTTGAAATGGTTGTTGTTGGGGGAGTGGGGGGTCGGAAGGGCGTATGTACAGAGGGAGCGAGGGAGAGCGAAGGGGGGAGGAGAGAGGGGGGGGGGGATGAGGCAGCGAAGCATAGAGGGGGGGGGGAAGAGAGGCGGAAAGTTAGAGGGAGACGGAGAGAGGAAGTGAGGGGGCGAGAGAGAGAGACAGAGAGAGGTGTAGAGAATTTGACAGGCGCCTGACACAACTGTGCCAGATAGAGTGGTGGAAGATCATCTCGTGATGAGGACCACAATGTCTAAAGATGCGACAAGTTTTGATACCAGGTATTGGGGTTGTGGGTGCGGTGGTTGTTTTAAAGCGTGTTGCTTGGCAATGGGGTTCGCTGCTTCTGCTCAGAAGCTACGGAATCGACGAAAACGTTGCTTCGCCAGCAAGAGCAAGCAGCATTTTAGCCGGACATCAAAGCGGAAACGACAACTGCGACGGCGACAGTGCGACCAACGACAGCAACAAGATATCGACAACACAAGAGAATAATGATAAATGGATACAGCGACAACGACAACGACGTTTCTACCCGCGACACAAACAGCAGCATCAGCAAAACGAGAAAAAACGTCAACCGCGACAACGCCGACTACAAAGCCAACACCAACGACGACGACTTCAAAATCAACACCAACGACAGCTACAACAGCAGCATCGGCAGCGATATCAGCATAAAAGACCACCAAACAAACCCAACACCACCACTGCTACCACCACAACCACCACCACCCCACCGCCACCACCACCACCACCCCACCACCACCACCACCACCACCACCACCCCACCACCACCACCACCACCGCAAAACACCACCACCACCACCACCACCACCACCACCACCACCACCACCACCACCACCACCACCACCACCACCACCACCACCACCACCACCACCGCCACCACCACCACCACCACCACCACCACCACCACCACCACCACCACCACCACCACCACCACCACCACCACCACCACCACCACCACCA
The DNA here is from genome assembly GCA_012845835.1 of Undaria pinnatifida. Classification (NCBI taxonomy): domain Eukaryota; class Phaeophyceae; order Laminariales; family Alariaceae; genus Undaria; species Undaria pinnatifida. The sequence continues at coordinate 10,560,477 of JABAKD010000001.1, forward strand.
CCACCACCACCACCACCACCACCACCACCACCACCACCACCACCACCACCACCACCATCAACACCACCAACACCACCACCACCACCACCACCACCATCACCACCACCACCACCACCACCACCACCACCACCAACAAAGCAGCCCCAACCACCAGCGCTACCACCACGTACACCAAGATCAATTGGCAACAACAGCAGAAAGAACACCACTATTACCGCCACCCCCAACACCACCAACACCACCGACGCCAACAACACCATTACCACCAACAAACGACACCGGCCTCAATTCCCCCCTAGGCTCCTAGGTCCCACCCTCCCGCAACCATCGGTGGAAACCCTCGTTGCTACCTACCCCCGGCATGTCGTGCCGGGACCGGCCCTGGCAGGGAGGAAGAGAAGGGGCGGGGGGCGGGTGAGCTTGGTCGACGATTGTGCGCGGACTCAGCCACACCAAGAAGCCGACGAAGAACACGGTATTTGGGCAGACACAGACAGCCACAAGGATAGAAAGGAAAAATAGAGAGATGCAATGGCTATCATCTCAGATACCAATACGTTTGCAGACGAGACACACCATCTCCCCACCCCAGCATCCAGGGCTGCGACTCATGGGAGATAAAGGCAGGTAGGAGATCTTTTGCGGCTCTTGTGGGAGAATCCAGCGCGTGGGAAGAGACGGCGGCAGGAGGAGGAATCGCCCTCAACCTGCCATGTAGTAGACAGCCTCGGGTACGGTTACCATTATTATGTGATTTTTCTCAATTGGCGCCGATTCCATGAAGAATCTGGCTGCATTTGTCGATCGACCGGTTATCCTTGAGACGATCTTTCGCGCGGAGTCGCGAACGTCGATGGCTTAGCTGTGCGACGTATTTTGCGGTTGCCGTAGCAGTAACACATTTTTGGCTTGGGACTGTCTCGTGATGGTAGGGTCCGAGTCGAGACACCGTAGGCCTCGTCGTAGGAGGATTGGGTTTGCCGCTGGTTAAAACGAAACGAGAGAGAGGAAGAGGGGGGAGAGTAGAGGGGGGAGCAGGTAGCAGGAGCAGCAGGAGCAGCAGGAGCAGGAGGAGGAGGAAGAGAAGAAGAAGAAGGAGGAGGAGGAGGAAGGGTAGGAGGAGGGGGAAGGACAGGACACAGGGCGAGCAGAAGAAGAAGGAGGAAGAAGGGGGAGCAAGGACAGCAGGAGCAGCAGGAGGAGCAAGGACAGCAGGAGCAGCAGGAGCAGCAGGAGCAGCAGGAGGAGCAAGGACAGCAGGAGCAGCAGGAGCAGCAGGAGCAGGAGAGGGAGGAGGAGCAGCAGGAGGAGCAGGAGGAGGAGGAGGAGGAGGAGGAGGAGGAGGAGGAGGAGGAGGAGGAGGAGGAGGAGGAGGAGGAGGAGGAGGAGGAGGAGGAGGAGGAGGAGGAGGAGGAGGAGGAGGAGGAGGAGGAGGAGGAGGAGGAGGAGGAGGAGGAGGAGGAGGAGGAGGAGGAGGAGGAGGAGGAGGAGGAGGAGGAGGAGGAGGAGGAGGAGGAGGAGGAGGAGGAGGAGGAGGAGGAGGAGGAGGAGGAGGAGGAGGAGGAGGAGGAGGAGGAGGAGGAGGAGGAGGAGGAGGAGGAGGAGGAGGAGGAGGAGGAGGAGGAGGAGGAGGAGGAGGAGGAGGAGGAGGAGGAGGAGGAGGAGGAGGAGGAGGAGGAGGAGGAGGAGGAGGAGGAGGAGGAGGAGGAGGAGGAGGAGGAGGAGGAGGAGGAGGAGGAGGAGGAGGAGGAGGAGGAGGAGGAGGAGGAGGAGGAGGAGGAGGAGGAGGAGGAGGAGGAGGAGGAGGAGGAGGAGGAGGAGGAGGAGGAGGAGGAGGAGGAGGAGGGGGGGGGAGGGGGGAGGAGGAGGAGGAGGAGGAGGAGGACATAGGACGAGCAGAAGCAGGAGGAGGAACAGGAATTCGCAGAATGAGCCAGTTTCCTACAGGACCGGGCAGGCGGTGCGCCCAAGCGCAAGCGACTGCGCGAGACCGAAGGGACCGAAAGAGACCAAATGGGCCTCCAGCAGGACCATCCCGATGGCAACGGATGATGCACCCCTGCGGTGGTAGTCCTGGGTGTCGATGAGGGTAGGCGATCGCCGTGTTGATACAGGTAGCGGCGACCACAAAAACAAATGGTGGCGATTGCGGCTGAAGGAAGGCGTGTTTGTGAAGCGTCACGAAAACGCGGCATAATAGTAGCGGGAACACTGGCTCAGAAAAAAAAATGGCCGGCAGCGTTTTGACCAGGTGGTGGCGTCTCTTTAGTGTGATAAGGTAGCAATGGCATCACCAGCGGTGGTCACGATCGGCCTCACCGGTGACATTAATATCCCAGAGAGGGACTGCCGCCAGCGCCGAAAAAAAGTTTGAAAAAAATACAATCAAGAAAAGGTGAAGAACAGGAGGAAGAACAGACGAAGGAATGGTTGTTTTGCGTCTTTTGGTTTGGTGAACCATTATCATTAGTGTCGTTGGTTTCGCCCTCACTAGAGCGCCGTCCAACGGAAGAAATCTCCCGACCGGGGAAAGCAAATGTCAGAGCGCCCCAGCGGCGACATTTTGTACTGCCGCAGCCACTAGACGTAGGCACACGACCCACCTCCGCGAAGGTAAGCACACACAAAGCAAAGCCGCCGATGAAACGAGCCGGGTAGCGCCAGCAACTAAAAGCTGCAGAGCCCGACTCTCTAAACGCACCACGGCAAGGTAGCAACGCCAACCTCGTCTATGCCTTCGCCGTTATCACCGCAACTGAGAACCAGAACAAACCAAAGAGCACGAGACTCCTCGCAATCGAGCGCTAGGCGTCGTCAGCTCGTACGCTGATCGACGTTTACGGCTGCTGTTATAACTCCCCAGCACCACCCCCTGATGTTTGCGCTATGGATACGTAGCGATGGCGTCGAGTATGCGTGTGGTCACCTCGTACGCCACGGTCGTACCATAGCAAACCGCACACGGGGTTCCTCCCGTCATCAGCGGCGTTTCTGATTCCGCAAACAAGGGGCGACTGTCTCCTTTCGGTTTCAAATATTAGATTTCTCAGCGCGTTTTTCTTTTCTGCGTTGGCGGGCAAAAACAAGCAAAGCAAGACACAATGCCAAGAAACAAAGCACGGCGGAGCCGAACAGTACAAAAACAAAGAGCCGGAAAAAGAAGTACAGCAACATGAAACACTAAAACTAATGCCTGGGAGCAGACAAAACCGTACCTGGCGCCGAAACAAAAATATGTAAAACTGAAACTAAACCAGATCGAGAACCAAGCCAAACCTAACTTAACCAAACCAAGCCGAAACGAAACGAAACAAAACAAAACAAAACAAAACAAAACAGAACAAAACGAACTAAACCCAGACCAAACCAAAACCAAACAAAAACGAGCAGCACAAGTCACGCACCACGCCACGGCGAGCGCTACTCCTTCGGGGCGCGCGCGCGCGCGCGCTGCTGCGGAGCGCGCCCAGAACCCAAAACGGCAAACATAACTATACTACAGCTTCGCCACACCAGAAAGACTTTCGTTTCGTTCTCTCTCTTGCATTACTCAATCCCTACCTACAAGCAAGTTTCGCCAATTGCAGCACGGCAACCAAGCTAAATCAAGACATGTACTGCTTGTACACGCCACGAAGACCGGGATCGCTGCAATCGCTGCTCCCCTGGTCGTCTACGTTCTGCCACCCACCGCCAGAGACAGTTCCGCTCCGGGGGGTGGAGAACTTGCCGCTTCCAGAAGACTCGGACGCGCGCTGGGAGGCCGTAGATGGGCTGACGCCCTGTTTCGGGCTCGACTGATTGGGACAGAAAGGAGGGGCACGTGTCGGGGGGGAGGGCGGGCGTTGGATGAGAGGGAGTGTTGAGGAGGGCTGCTGAGGCGGGGAGCGGGGGTGGGGTGGGTGGGAGCCGTAGCCCTTCTTCTGGTCCCGTAGAGAGGTTGATGCGGGGCTTTGGACTTGATTGCCAGGGGGGGGGTTGGGGAGGCGGAGGGCGGGGAGGGGGGGGGAGGGCGGGTCCTCATCCCTACGCGTGGGCATAGTATTGAAAAATCCATGGCCCCTCATAGCCCTGCAAAAGTTTGGGTAGAATCACTTTGGGTTTCCACCGATCAGGCTGGCGTCGCGTTACTGGGTCGAAAAGCACATTTCTTTTCTGAGGGTCCTCACTTGAGGAGCTGTATGAAAACGTCGCACGCCGCCCAGAAACCGATTTTTGTTGAAGCGAAAAAAAAAAAAAAAAAAAGACGCAAGGACAACGCAACCCGACGAAACGATGAACAAACCAATCCGTCGCCTAAGTTGTGGCACACCGCGGCAGTAGTCGTGTGCAGCGTACCTTTCCTGGAGATCCTGACTTTGAGGAGGGGAGCTCGATGCCTCACCCCCACCAAAAAACGAGTTGGAGAAAAAACTGAATATGCAGTCCGGTGAAAACGAACCCGTGGCCAGGTATTACAAAAGCAGACACACAAGCACGCACGCACACGCGCACTCACGCACTTTTTTTTAGAAGCAATAGAACGGCATCCTGCTCACTCAGAAACAAAAAACAAAATGGGCAAAATCTGCGCTACCTCCACCTTCATCGTAGCACGCGTCTTCTACACGTTAATATTTTTGTTTCTCGGGTTTTGCGTTAAAGGAGCCCGGTCATCCTCCAGGAACGAAAACAAAATCAGCCGAAAAATGAGACATCTATCGCCGTGTGCGTGTGTTTCTAGTCTAAAGGGAGAGAGAGCTTCACGATGCCTCAACCCTGTGGACCTCGCTCGTCAATCCGCAGACCGGGGGGCGGGGGGGGGTACCAGAGGCCTTGATCAGCGATACAGCTGACCTTTCGTGGACAGAATGCTTGGAATTTGAGTTTTGTACTATTCCTTTTTGTTGCGGTAAGCAAACCCGCCAACTTCCCCCCCGCCCCCCCCCGGCCAAGTTGTATAATGGTGCACACGGTGAACGTACAGGGTTTGCGGCTGTTTAAAAAGTAAGTCGCTTACGCTCGTGTATCGCTCACCAATTCACGAAGGGGAGACACGAGTGCTTCGGCAGCCTTCATCACCTTCTGCTCTCCGCGGCAGGAGTACGGGTTACAAGGTTGATGTTGCGCCAGACCAAAGCAAGGCCAAGAGACCATTTTGATTTCCCCCCCCCCCCCAAAACACGGAGTCGTCACCGTGTTCAGAAGGATGATGATGTTGGAAGTTATTTTCGTCCGCCACACGCAAACAAAAAAGCGGGCAGATGTATGGTCGATGGTCGAGATGACGGACATCGGTCGACATGCGTGACGCACGGGCACGAACAAACGGTGCGGTTCGCGAAACGCGGGCAGTAGAGTAAAACGCACACCGGGAGGGGTCGGGGGAATATAGGAGAGAATGGGGGAGGGGAGGTGGGATGGGGGCCGCGTGTAAACGTCGGGAAAAGGGTGGAAAAGGGGAGAGAAACAAGAGGAGATGGAAACGCAACGGGGGACGTGGGTGGGGAGAGGGAAGCGGCGAGAGGAAGGGGGGGGTAGGAGTTTGTGGAGGGAGGTGGGGGGACGAAGGGGGGGTGTGGGGGGGGGCGAAGAGACAGGGGAAAGTGGGTGTGAAGATAGAGACAGGGAAGGAGGGGGGGATGGGGGGGGTTGACGATGGCCAGGATGCCTGGGCGCAAGCAAGGAGCTCAGGATCAAGGCTACCGTACGAAGGTTGTTATTTTAGGGCCTCTTTTTTCATCAGCTTCATATCTATTCTCGCGAGCGGTCCCGTGTGCGCTTTTTCGGTTAAGGTTTCGGGATATATATACACCGCCGCGACGGAAGATGTTGGTATCGCTTCTCCACAAGAGAAACTTTCGAGCCCGTTTCTTCAGCGAGGCACTAGGCCACGCGCGCGCGAGGGACCAAACGATCGGCAGATACAATGGGGAGCATAACACCAGTCCGACAATAAAGACGACCCCCCGTACGAAAACCAATAGATGCAGGCTCGATATAGAATTGAAGTCGTGCGGCGCCGCTACCATACTCCCAAGGCTCGTGCAAAATTGCATTCCAGTTCAAATACATCAAGGGTTGAAACAACCCGCAGGTTGATCCGGGGATGTTCGTTTATCGTCCCCTCCCAAAAAGGTCGGAACAGTTTCGCACTTTTTTCTTAAAAGTTATTAGTCATAAATTGAGCTTAATTATGTGTATTGTCGGATTATTACTACCCCAATCTTGGTCTCAGTTTATATATATGTATACCGGATAAGCAAGAAACAGCGGAGGGCTAAGTGCAAAAGAATGCCTACGAAATCGCGTCCAACCCACATATTTATATATATATAGCCTCATCGTAGACGGCGTCGAACGCGTCTCGATAACGCACGTTTCCGCTGGTGATTCACAACCCACCAATCAGACAGGCAGACAGCCAGCGAGACCGGTGCGGCCCGGCCCGGCACAAGCGGGTCGCTCCATAAAGCGGCTGCCCTACCCTACCTTCACCGCGGTGCCAGGGAGAGGGTACGGCCTGATCATTATCTTCTGCTCCCCGGTGTACAGCTGGTTATCTTGGATGTCGTAATCAGGGTCTTCCGTCGTGGCCAAAGCTCTTCCGACAGCGTTTTCGAACTCCACCATGCGAGGCTTTTCGTTTTCCATTTCCACAAGAGGAGAGAATTAGTTTGACGCCAAAGGGTAAAGAGGGGGGGGAGGGAGGGGGAGAAGGAATGGGGGGGGGGGGGGGGGGAAGGGGGAGTTGGGTGTGTGATCATCGTGTCACGGACGCGCGTGGTCCGTAGGATCATAGCGCCTCGCATCCCTGCTATGCCCGGACGGAGCACGTCGTGTTTTCACCGAACAAAGCAGGCAATGTGCGCGCATCAAACGGGAGGTGTCGGGCGGAAAAAACCAGAGAAGTTTTAGTTGTTGCCCTGAAACCGTTATTGCCCCCCAAAGCTCGCTCAATTGTTCATGCCGGCGGGCTGGAGGATTGCCCCCGGCGTGACATGTTGTCTATCTTTTCATGCACGGCATGGAGGTAACGATATATCCATAATTCACACTTCCCGTATATGAGATAATGACTCCCCCGCACCTGAGGGGCATTCGAAAACCAATATTGACCTGATTCCCCCCCGTTTCTGTCCCCGTCGGATCCTCTTCCTCCCGCCCCCCCATGAGCGTCGATGATGCGCTACTCATGTACTGAAGATCAACCCCCGTGTGCACCCCCAGCATTCCACCCCTGTCCCCCCCCCAGCGCATAAAAAAACAAAATAACCAAAATCTGTACCACCTACCCCCGACGCTCCTCTCCCTGCCCCCCATCGGGATACAAATTGGGGGTACCAGCACGATGACCCTCTCCCCTACCCCCACCCCCGCCGTCCCGCCTCCGCTCAACGTCGCGGGTTTTTCCGTCGGTCATGACAGATCCCTCTCTCCTTGTCTGTGGAAGGATATGACGCTCTGAACATGATACATCTCGCCCGCTCCGTCTCGAAAGGGATGCGTTGTCGACGGCCAGAAAGCTAAGGCAAGCAAACAAAATGAGTACCCCCCCCCCCCCCCCCCCCCCCCCCGCCCCCCCCCTCCCACTCCGACTTCCCATACTCCTCCCCTCCCTGACCCATCCCCCGCCTCGTCCTCTCACCTCGCCGGCCTTTCCGTCGTTCGTGACGAATCCTCAGAGCACCTATTGAAGGCCGTACACAAAGACATACTTGCAGTAGCACTTACGTTGGAACACCCTCGCTAAACGTTCCATCACCCCCCCCCCCCCCCCCCAACTCGCCTAAAAACTACTGTACGTTATCAACACAATCTTCCCCTCTTCCGCTCCCCGCTCCCGCCCTCCCCCTTGCCGATTCAGCTCACCTCCAAAAAAGTGTTTTCCATCGATCGTGAAGGATCAGATCAGCCGAGCATTTCCTCAACAGGGGGGTAAACACTAATTAAAAAACAACAAACTAACGAAATTCCCATTTTCCTTCCCCCCCCCCAAAAAAGGCTCCACCTCTTGCCCCCCGTTCGCCTAAGCAACGTAACATGACCCCCCCCCCCCCCCCCCCCCCCCCTTCTCCCCCCGTCCTCCCAGCCCCCCTTCCCGCCTGCGCTCACCGTGACGGTTTTCCCGTCGGTCATGATGGATCCGTCGAGCACCCCCTCTACGAACGCGGACTTGCTCAAAATCCAGACAGCTGTGATGAACATCGCGGTTACCTAACAGTGTCGCGCGCGCAAAAAAAAAAACGAAGAAAAAAACTGAAAAATGATCCCAAAAAAACGAAAATAGTCACGAAATGGACGGGGCGCGGTGGAAACTTTTTTTTTTCGGGAGAGCATATCACGGAAAACGTTTGCCCCCCCATCCCCGTTTGCTGTAGGATAGGGGGGTAGATGTTTTGGGCAGAGTGACGGGACGGGACGTCTTAGCCCATATTCGTCGGAATGCGATCTTTTTTTTTTTTTTGCGGGGGGGAGGGGGGGGAGTTGTTTGTTCGTCGGAAGGGGGAGCGGGGTGGCTTTCGTTTGCTGTTGTGTTTTTGTTTTTGTTTTTTTGTTTGGAAAACGTGTCCCAGCGAAAACCTATCATGGAGAACCACGAACGCAAATTTCGCCCAAGGCCAACCGACCCACGAGAAAAAAACGAGGTTGGGAAGAAACGAGAAAATGAAAACGGTAAGAAAAAGGTAGCAAAAAAAAAAGATTATCCAAACATTCTTCGCTGCTGATTGTTATTTTTTTGAACGCGGGTAAAGTTGACCTTAGATAATGACGTTTCTTTCCAACACTACCCCTCAATTTTTGGAAGCTTAAGACTCGTCTTTCTTAACCCTCGAAACCTGATTTTGAGAGGGAAAACAAAATAGAACTGCTAGGATACCCCGGATGAAAAATCCCACATGGCCTTCGTAGCAGGTGAACAACAACAAAAAAATGTTTTGAGAAGAAAAAAAAGGCGTTTTTCCGACGAATTTGGGTTAATTAAGGGGCTCCACCGTTCAGAAAAGAAAAATCAGACAAAATGAGGTATACTATACCGTACCATACACCTCTATGTCGCAAAAGCACGAATCCTGCACCAACTCCTGTACCCAGCCAAAGTTGGCACCTCCTGGTACATCGCAAAAACACACCTACTCGCTCATATGCTGCGATGGGGGGGGGGTTCCTGCTGGAGGAATTTTTGAGGCTCCCCACTCTAGATGAGCTCTATTGTGCCTTGCCTTGCGAAAAAGAAAAACACAACCTTTTTTTTTTTTTTTTTAAATGAAAACATGATAGTTTGACCAGACCGACAATCCCGTAGCCTCCTACGGTTTTTTGAACCGTAGGAGGAGCTAACAGAGTCGACCAGCAACCTCCATGGCCTGCGTGAAAGCGAGCAATACGAATGATGTTGAAATGGTGTGGTGGAGAGCATTTTTCAAGTTGAGTCCCCCTGTCATCTGAGCTGAAAAAAAAGAGCTACAACACAGTGCTCACGTCTGTAGTGCCGGTTGTTGGGCAGTGCCGGTTTCCTGCTATAGACTAGTCTAGTGCTTGGTGTTACGATGACTTGGCAGAAATTGGGAACAACGTGTACGTAAGTGGCAGCATGCGGAGGGTTTTCGATTGAGCCCCCGCCCCCGCCAGCCGTAACAAAAATGCCGGCTTCCCGCTATAGCGCCTGCTAAAACGACGTTGGCAGAGATGGGAAAGACAAGCAAAGTGGCGGTACGCGGACGGAGTAGTGCCGATTTCCTGACATATGATATACTAGCGGTGTGCGTTTCAACCGGCTGGCACACATACCAGCCTTATACTCGCAGAGAGGTTACCGCCACTGCTGTACGCCTCTGTCGTGGCACGGCTAATAGTCCCCGAAAAAACGACTTTGGCGGAGACGGGAACAACATAACAAGTTGCAGCATGCGGAGGGAGTAGTGCTGGTGTGGCCGCCATGGCGCGCTGTGCTGTGTGCTTTTAACCGGCTGCCACACATATATACCAGCGTTATAGAGGTTGCCGCTGCTCTGCTATGCTCCTGTCGCGACACGGGCCGGAGTTGAACTCACGTGTGCGATGGCCAGCCACCCGGCGAAGAGGGGCACCTCGAAGGTCCAAGGGCTTGCGTCGCAGAACTGTCCAGCGTCGACGTCGTCCCAGGCCCCCTCGCACACGTCCAGTGTTGCCTGAGGAATCGTCCCACGGGGTGAAGGTTTTTTTTTTTTCGCATGTTTTTGTTCCAAAACGCCTCTGGGTCGTGTAAACCTCTCAGGCGAAGAACCACCAGCGCTATCATGATACACATTGTACGACGAGTCTAGTCGTTTTCAGGACTAGCGCATGGAAGGAAGCATTTGGTCGGATCAAGCGAGCTCCTTCGAAATCAGTCATGTAGTATCTCGTGTGAGATGAACACTGAGCTAGCTCCTCATGCTAGGAGCTCAGAAAAATTCTTAGAATCTGCTTGTCTCACCCCCTTACCCTGGGACAATCCCAGAAAAAAAAAAAAATGGTTTGTGCTCTTAGCGTAGCATGAATGGTATCCTCTCCCCCCCCCCCCCCCCCCCCCCGCGGCCCCCACCTTACCTTGAACAGTGTTGCAGCGAGCGAGTTGCTCATGGTGCCCAGCTTCCCTTGCACGCGACCCCAAAACGCTGCCACAGAAATACCAGAAGCAATGGATAGCGCCAGGCACATAAGGGCGATGTTGTGCAACCCAACGCTGTAAATCGATCCCGGCCCGGAGTAAGACATCTGCCTCGGCACGCGAGAGGGGTGCGGGGGGAAAAGGGGGGGGGGGGGGGGGGGTGCGGGGAGGGGGGGGTACTCAACAAGGGGGGGAGGGGGGTGTAGTCATTATCGTGCATGGTCATTGAATTTTGGCATTGGGGGGGACGGGGACGGGGGGGAGGGGGTGGAGGGAGGAGGGGAGGAAGGGGAGGGGAGAGGGGTACCGCAGGGGGGGGTAGGGGGAACAAGGGGGAAAGAAGGGGGGGAGGAGAAAGGGGGCGGGGGGGGGGGGGGGGGGGATTAGGATGAGGGGAAGGGACGGGGGGAGAGGTAGGATGGAGGGGTGGGGGGGGGCGGAGAATCGCGCGGGGGGTAACAGGAGGGGAGGATGGGGGGGGGGGAGGAGGGGGCGATGGAGAGGGGCAGAAAGGAGGCCGGGGAGGTTGGTGAGGGAGCAGGAGGGCGCGGGAGTAAAAACGAAGGCGTTGGCAAAGGAGGAGGGAGTTGAATCAGCCGGCGGTATTATATCATCTGGTGGCTGCCGTGCCGTACCTCGGCTTCGCACGGCAGCCTTTGGGGTTGGGTCAGGGGGGGACGACGTTATGTGAGAATGACACCGATTTCCCTGGTCGCCCTGGTCGACTTAACGGCCTTGCACACAGCGGCACAAATACAGAGAAAAAAAAACAGCAACTGCTGTACTTTCGCTAATTGGACAGCATCAGATTCCATTATTTCACGATCTGCGCATGTTCACGGCGGATAGACCCCTGACCGATATACATATGATCTGTACGGTCTAGATCATGCCGCCGGATGGCTTGCCTTAGCGTGAAGAGAAACAAACTACTGCTACTACTACTACTATTACTTACTACTACTACTGCTACTACTACTACTACTACTACTACTACTGCTACTACTACTACTACTACTACTACTACTGCTACTACTACTACTACTACTACTACTACTACTACTACTACTACTACTATTACTTACTACTACTAATGCTACTACTACTACTACTTCTACTACTACTACTACTACTACTACTACTACTACTACTACTACTACTACTACTACTACTACCACTACTACTGCTACTACTACTATTGCTGCTACTACTACTACTACTACTATCACTACTACTACTACTACTACTACTACTACTACTCTACCAATACTGCGGTAGTCACAATTGGGAAATAATCAGATCCCACTTTTGCGGTGTGCGTATTTTCACGTCCGATAGATCCCCGACCGATACAAGCATGATCTGCACGGCCAATTAATAGATAATGCTGCCCGACGGGAGCCGTAAGATATGTAACGGCCACTATTAGTAGCACACGGTTCTCGGGTTGGATATGCACAAGACTGATCCTGTACAACATGCTGCAGTAGCCCCCCCCCCCCCCCCCCCCGCCCCCCGAGCAAGGCGGCAGTGTTCCAGAGCAAAGCAATACGTATGACGGCATTGTTTGTTGAAACGCCACCCTTTTTTCACTTCTTCTGCGTTTTGACGAATTTTTTTTGTTCCTTTAAGGCTCCTCAATTTTGGAGCCTTCCGAAAAAAAAAAAAACAGATTTTTTTGGGAGAAAGATAAAACTGCCACATACTTACGGGATGATGAAAAAAAAAACAATACACCGTGGGCGCCTTTCTTAGTAGGTACACACGACGAGAACGGCGCCAAGACAGAAGAACAAATTTTCCTACACCCGTCACTCGGAAAAGTTGCGTCGTTCTGAGGACGGTTCCCCAGTTGCGCGTCATGCGATTTTGACCACGTTGTATATGTGTACCGCCTTATGTAGGGATACCGCATTATTTTTTTTTATTTTTTTTTGGGGGGGGCTGCTGAAAAAACGCCATCCATCCGATTGGGAAAACAACCTCATGCCTTGCCTTCACAGTCTTGTACATGATGATGCACATGAAGGCCGAAACAACGAACAGCCCCACGCAGGCATCCGCTGCTCCCGTAGCGCCGTTGCCGTATGTTGTCTGATTTCGGGAAGTGAGGTAGAAAAAAAAGGAAAAAACGAAGAAAAAAATGAGAAAAGAGGAAGACCGACAAAATTAAACATATTTTTGAGGTGGCGGTCGTGGAAGTTGCGATGGTCTTCGTTTTGCGCACCCGCCGTGCCGTGCTTTCTTTCTGGCAGACGTAACGATACCCACGCTCAAGCAGGATCGCGTAGAAAAACTCAAAAGAAAAGGGGAGACCGAAAATACACCCACACACCGTTTGAGGCAGCGGTGGGAGTTGGGACGATGTTCGTTTCGCGCGCCCCGCCGCGTTCTCTTCTTTCGGACACACGGACTCGTGACGCCTCACTGCTTGAGCGGTGCAGTGGCAGACGGCGATACCCGCGCACTCAAGCGGGACCCCGCACTGTGTAGCGCGTGCTCGCACTATGTATAAAAGATATCGTGGCAAGAGATTGACACGGCACTAAACTGGGTCACCGCACTATTTTGGTGGGTCAGATCAAGGAGAAGGTGGGAGGGGGCAGATTACCCCACTTCCTTCCGTGTTTTCACGAATCTCCTTCGCAGTTGACTCTGCACCTGTCAGACGGCATGCCGGTCTTCTTCCACGCGATTATTTTCACGCAGCAGCGTGTGGCCAACCCTTCCATGGGCGGTGTCACGCAAAAACAAACAAACAAACAAACAAACAAACAACCAAACAAACACACAAACAAAAAAGCGAAAGCTTAACGCCTTTACGATTGGAAACCCCATTTTTTGGAGACAATTTTACTTGAAGTTGGTATCATGGAGAGGGATTTTTGGGGCTTCTAAAGAGGTGGAAGGCCGCAACAGAATAGGCTGGGGGGATCACTCGCGCGAATGCGCCAGACCCCCTGAAGAGTCGTTCTACGAAATCGCCGCATTTGAGAACCAGCTCCCGGCCGTGTCCCCTGAAATACGGAGCCCCTTGCCACCCCGACGTCATGGTTCGATAGCCCTTTGCAGACAAGAAAACGCATGAAGATGCTTTTTTTCGTCGCATCCTTCCTGGTTTCGAGCAGTCATGACACGTTCGTTCGATTAAACAAAATCGCTGGGTTTTTTTTCGGGGGGGGGGGCTATCCTAGAACCAGTTCGAAAAAAAGATCCGTCAGAAGCGACCCCCCTGCCGTAGCCTTGGTCGGTCCCGTCGCCGAAACGGGTTCCGATCTCCAGAACGTTCCCACCCGCCCAGGACGAGAGATTTTTTTCAGATATCCCACTCCTTAAATTTTGTGGAGACGTGCACATGCTACATCTTGCGCGCTCACTCCGTGTTCGTTTTTCAATAATGAAGCTTGGCGCGCACCTCAAAGAGGCGTTTTCATGGCGGGTAAAGTACCTCTTAGAGCTTCCGAAATAAGACCCCCCCCCCCCCCCCCTCCCTCGGCCCTCCTTTACCCCGCCCCTCCCCCCCTTCTCTCTCCCCCGTCGTCTCAAAAGGTGTGCGTAGTCATGGTCAAATGACTAAGGCAAGGAGAAAATGAGTACGGCTCGCTCCGGCCCCCCCCCCGGCCCCCCGGCTTTGGTTGCATTAGACAGCAGTAGCGGGAAAAACGATCGCCATACTAGGAGACAGATGGCGGCACACAGACGGCCAAAGAGGAACGAGACAAGATAAATAAGCGAAAAATTTTGTATATAACATATGGGAGAAACGCACTGAATACCCGAATGTTGGAGGTGCCTCTATTTGGAGTAGGAACAGTGTGTTCCGTCTCGATAGGGTACGCGTGGTCGATCGTCAAATGACTAAGGCGAGCAACCAACGAGTACCCATGCCCCTGCCCTCCCCCCCCCCCCCCCCCCCCCCCCCCCTTCCTCGTCCCTTCCCCCCCCCCCCCCACTTGCCACACTTACCGTTTTCTTTTCGTAGATGCCGTCACCGAAAGGGGTTCCGATATCCGTGACCCCCTCCCATCCATCCAGACACCCGCTCGTTGTGACAGCCTCCTCAATGTTGAAGCTCTTCCAGCCGATGTTCACCTATTTTGAAGGAGGTAAAATAGTTTCAGGGGAGCTTTGGAGTCGTTCTACGGCAGCCTCCTCCCTCAGCTTTTCGTTGAAGAAATAGCTTCTTATTTATTTTTTTTTCTCGGGGGGGGGGGTTAAAACCAGCTCCCGGGGCGCCTTATCCCCTGAAACACGGTGCCCCTCGCCACCCTGACGTCACCCGTTCGATGCTCCGTTGCAAGCAAGAATGCACGTGAATATATTGTTTTGGTAGCATCCATTCCTCGTGTCGAGCAGCCACGAAACGTTCGTCAATAAAAAGTTGCTGGTTTTTGGGGAGTGGGGGTGCTGTCGTAGACTCAGTCTTTGTTGCTGTTTCTGGATGGCGTGTTTTTGGTCGTCGTGCATCCACGTTTTTTTCCTTTTTTTTTTTGTCTGATGATGCCTGGTACGGTAGGATATGTATCAGAAACAGTTTGTGTTGAAACACATGATACGTGCTATTGGGCGGGATTCGTTGGACAAAAAATAGAGCCGTTTAATCTTTTTTGTACCGAGGAGTCATCCCAAGGCATTTCGCTTTTCTTTTTCGCTTTTCTTTTTCGCTTTTTTTTTCGTTTTTATTTCGCTTTTTTTTTTTTCTTTGTGTTTGTTTTTCTTTTCTTTTCTAGTCTTTTTCTTGTTTTTCTTTTCTAGTCTTTTTCTTTTTTTTCTTTTCTAGTCTTTTTCTTGTTTTTCTTTTCTAGTCGTTTTCTTGTTTTTCTTTTCTAGTCGTTTTCTTGTTTTTCTTTTCTTTTCTTTTCTTTTCTTTTCTTTTCTTTTCTTTTCTTTTCTTTTCTTTTCTTTTCTTTTCTTTTCTTTTCTTTTCTTTTCTTTTCTTTTCTTGTTTTTCTTTTCTTTTCTTTTCTTGTTTTTCTTTTCTTTTCTTTTCTTGTTTTTCTTTTCTTTTCTTTTCTTTTCTTTTCTTTCCTTGTCTTTTCTTTTCTTTTCTTTTCTTTTCTTTTCTTTTCTTTTCTTTTCTTTTCTTTTCTTTTCTTTTCTTTTCTTTCTTTTCTTTTCTTTTCTTTTCTTTTCTTTTCTTTTCTTTTCTTTTCTTTTCTTTCTTTTCTTTTCTTTTCTTTTCTTTTCTTTTCTTTTCTTTTCTTTTCTTTTCTTTTCTTTTCTTTTCTTTTCTTTTCTTTTCTTTTCTTTTCTTTTCTTTTCTTTTCTTTTCTTTTCTTTTCTTTTCTTTTCTTTTCTTTTCTTTTCTTTTCTTTTCTTTCTTTTTTCCAATTGACTAGATGAGCCTGACATGCGAATGCGTAGTGATATGCACTACGTGTAATATATACGTGTCAGTCTTTCCTGGGTGGCAAGCGGTGTAGTCGGTTTCTTGAGGCGCGAGTAGTGAGACGTACGATATGTACCAGTATGGACCTGGCACCTCGTATGGTCGACTCCCGTTTTTTTGAAAAAAAAAATGTGGCGGGGGCATGAATTGCGTCAGCCATGATATATGCGTTAAGGTACCACTTTTGGTTTTGTTTGTGTTTCTTCGGGGGTATTGAGTAACTGGAGCCTGTCCTGTGACCACGGACTTGATTATACGAGTTAATGTCAGAACAACAACAACAACAACAACAACAACAACAACAACAACAACAACAACAACAACAACAACAACGACAACAACAACAACAACAACAACAACAACAAAAACAACAACAGCAGCAGGGGTTGTAATTTTCGGGGTAAAATGTTTTTTTTTTTTCACGGGTTGAGCGCCTCACAGCTGTGGAACTGACGCGTGCTACGATAGCGAGGTACATGGCCTTTTTTCTTCCTGACGTCCCTCGATTTGGGCGCTCAAGACATGCCTCTCCCTCCCGTGAAACCTTTTTCTTTTTGAGAAAATAAGAGGAAAGAGTTTCCGGGATTAAAAAATCCCCGCGCGGTCTATATAGCTAGCTAGGTACACGACGAGAATCATCGAAACTGTAACAATTTAATTATTTATTTATTTTCCGACGATTTTTTCGGGTTAAGGGGCCAGGCTATTCAGAAAACTTTTCAGGCGAAAAGTGCTCGTGTGCCTCTATCGTAGAACACGGGTCAACCATCGGTTGATAGGACAGTTTTGCCGAGTGCATCCGTTTCAGGGCTAGCGCATGCCACACAACCGCTGGCCGGGCTCGCCGGAAACAATGCCCCTCGGAGGTAAATGTTTCGGTTGAGACATGACATCAAGCCCCCTCGTATTAGGTGCTCAGAAACTTCTTTGAAGCTCAGAAAATTCTTAGAATCTGCTGCACCCCCTACCGTGGGGACGACTCCAACAACATAACAATAACATAACAATAACATTACAATAACATGACAATAACATAGCAATAACATAACAATAACATAACCCCAACATAACAATAGCATAACACCAACATAACAACAACATAACACCAACATAACAATAACATAACAATAACATAACAATATCATAACACCAACATCACAATAACATAACAATAACATAACACCAACATAACAATAACAATAACAAAAACATAACAATATCATAAATAACAATAACATAACAATAACACAACAATAACATAACAATAACATAACAACATAACTTATCTCTCGTTTCGTACGGGGTCGAACCCAAAGGCGCCTGACTGTGCGTCGCAAAAAAAAAAAACGCGGTTTCAATGCGGTGTTAAAGTTCATGTGCGCGGCGTAATAGGGCGCAATGCGACGCAATGACGTTTTTGTTTCATGTTTTTGTTTTATGTTTTTGAGTTTTTGTTTTTTGTTTTGTTTTTAGATTTTTTAGTGTTAGTTTTTTGTTTTCGTTTTTTGTTTTTGTTTTTATTTTTACTCTTCTTTTTTTGTTTTTTGTCTTGTTTTTTTTTAGTTTTGGTTTTATGTTTTGAGTTTTTGTTTTGTTTTTTGTTTCTAGTTTTTTTTGTTTTAGGTTTTTGTTTTAGTTTTTTGTTTTTTGTTTTTCGTTTTTCGTTTTTCGTTTTATTTTTTGGTCATTGTGTTTTTTCGACGTGTGCTACGATGATGGAGGGGGTAGACGCGTGCTACGATATGATAAGAGGTGCGCACCACTTTTTTTCTTCAAGGTTTTTCCTCAATTTGGGAGCTAGAGAAAAATCAAAACTGCTTATACTACACATGGCCTAGGTTTCACAAAGCAAGAACAACTTCATTTTTTTTTTTTTTTTTTTTTGTCTGTTTCCGACGATTTGGATTTAAAGGAGCGCCACGTCATTCGGAAAACGTTTCAGACGGAAAAGTGATACTTCTATCGTAGCGCCCGCGTTTTTTTTTTTTTTTTCCCCTTTCTTACCCCAATGTGGTCCTGATCGAACACGCACGATGCTCCTGCGTCGACGTGGACTTGGCTGGACGACGTCAGGTAGCAGTCGCACCGGTCTAGGCGAAACTTGAACATGCCTCTGTTCGAACCTGAAGACGCGTACGAGTAGGGGCGAGGGCGGGGGCGGGGGCGGGGGCAGGGTTGTACTCGGATTGTGCTTGGCCGCAGTCGTATGACCATAAATCCTCGCATCCCTAACTGCGCCTGGACGGAGGATGCCGGGTTTTCACCGACCAGGCAGATATTGCTTGCACCAAGCGCGAAGCGCCGTGAGGTGTTCGGCGAGTCGCATGAAGGGTGAACCACATCCTCTTCAAGAATGGCTCGTAAGCCGTAGCTCGGCACCTTGTGCGCACTTTCTTGATTCAGGGGTGAGGAGGAGGGGGGGGGGTGGTTGGCGGAGGGATATGGGAGGCTCCCCCCTAAAACTAAGCAGAACATAAAATACCATGGTAGCGACGACGACGCATTGGGCACAAAAAGGAACACACACAACTGGTTTCGAATTGCTTCGAGTCCGGTGGAATGTTCAACACCAACAATGAATGATAATTATGCCTGGTTTCAACCTGATAATGCCTTGTGACGCGCTGCCTTGTTGTGCCTGTTGTTTTGTTTTACTCGCGAGGTGAGAGCTATACACGGAAGACACTCCCCGGGAAGAAGAAAGATAAAGAACAGCCAAGCAAAGGGAAAGAAGCCGTCTTTTTTTTTTGGCTCTGCGTAGAATTAGAAACTCAGATTTCAATGATGCGTCATCACTCGTCAAGCGAAAAGAAAGCAAGAATCTGGCAATGTTAATTAGCGCAGGCGATAATCACACAACAATGTGTGTCTCTTGTGTAGCAACCCGACAAAAAAACAAGCAAACAAATAAACAAAAAACGAACCGATCAACTAATCAACCAACCAACCAACGAACCGACGAACCATCCAACCAACCAACCAACCATCCAACCAACCAACGAACCAACGAACCAACCATCAACCAACCAACCAACCAACGAACTAACGAACCATCCAACCAAAAATATACAGACACAGGCAAACAGACACACAAAAACAAAGCAAACTAAACTAAATACGCGGTTTTCAGGCAGCTCACCCATACGGCCGCCGCCACGACAACGAGGACAGCGGCTGACTATCAATACCGTTTCATGACAACCCCGAAGCAGCGTTCTCCCACGGCGTGCACCGCTTAAACTGACCGAGCTATGCCACATTCCAAATAAGACAACCGACCCCGACCTACCTGGTATTATGCCCGATTCTCACTCAATTGACATTCTTTGAACCAAACTCACCCATAGCCACCGTAACGATGGCGAGGACGGCGGCGACAATCAAACCGGTCATGGCGATCTGAAAGTATAGCTCTCCGACCGACTGCACGGCTTGGTTGCGGACGACCGGAGGCCTTTTCATGCGCTTTTTCATCCCCAGGAACATCCTCTTGCTTTTGTCCACCGTCGTCACGTTTAGCTTATCGTTCACCGCCTTTTCGTCCGCCATTGTATTAAATCACCTCGCTCCTTTGCGCCGGCCTGTTTTTTATGTTTGCTGCTACAACCGCTGGTGCGGGTGGTGCTGTTGCTGCTGCGGCTGGCGTTGCCGCTACCGTAGCTGGTGCTCCTGTTGGATTTAACCACGCCGCGGGGCAGCGCACGCGAGAAGCAGGAGACACGCGAAAAAAATAGCAAAGAGATGAGGGAGGAGACGGGCGCGGGGGGGGCGGGGGGCGGGGGGGGGCGGAGGATACAATCATTGCCATGCGCGTCCGTAGCCTGAGATACCATATATCCTCGCATCCCCACGCTGCTGGGACGGAGCACGTCGGGTTTTCCCAGACCTGGGAGGCATCCCGCGGCAGATGTGTAGCATACAAATTCGGAGCCCCTAATCTGAGGACCGCAACATCTCACCCGAAAACCCGACTTTTCTGAGGCATTCGATGGTCGCAAGATCCGGGGGACCACCACTTACTTCTACGCGCTAGTCCAACAACAACAACAACAACAACAACAACAACAACAACAACAACAACAACAACAAAAGATACGCTCGTGTTTTTGTAAAAAAAATTATTCCTTGTTTTTTTTTCAGGCGGAACCGACGCCGTTCCTCGCTCGAGGACCTCAAACCAGCGAGAAACGATGGGCTCCTTCCCTCCCCCCTCCCCACCCCCCCCCCCCCAAAAAACAAAACAAAAACGTGTTACCTTTCCTCACCGCGGGATCGGTCCAGGCAAGACAATGCCTGCGGTACACGCAGAGCCCTGTAAGAACCCCAGTAAGGATCCCAATGGCCAAGGGTTACGTATGGTAGGGGGTTTCCACCAGTTTTCACTATTAATAGACTGATTCTACGATAGCCCCCTCCCCCCCATCCCCCCCCGAAAAAAACGCCTACAAGTACAGCGATTTTCTTTCACGAACGGTTCACGCGGCTGCTCGACAAAAGGAAGGATGCTATATTACTGTGTTGAAAAAAAAAATGTACCCATATACAATTTCTTTTGTGTATGCGAAGGTCCAACGATCGGTACGACGTCGGGGTGTACCGTATTTTCAGGAGATGCTTGACCGGGAGCTAGCTGGTTTTTGAAACCGGCGATTTTCGTCAAAGAAAGAGTTGGGGGAGCTCGATACCGTAGAACGACTCGCACTACTACTGGGTCTAAGCCACTATCACCAGTGACTCCGTAGCAGCCTCACTGACAAAACGAATTTTTCAAGCGATATGTTTTTGGCGCAGCGTGGCTAACTATTGCGTTGTGGGTTCATGCCGCTAGATCGGTCTAGTAGCACCCAAGCTTTAAGAGGCCGCAATGGAGCCGGGGGTTGGGGGGGCGGGGGGCGGGGGGGAGCACTTGCGCGAGTGACTCCGAGCCGCTGCAAAGAAAGGCCCTCAAAAAGGGACCCAAAACCCTATCGTGTAGTGCCCATTCGTTGGTCCCATGCTACGATAGCTAGGGAGCGCTTTTTTTCTGAAACGGTTTTTCTGAAGGGTGGCGCTTCTTAACCCATTTTCGTCGGAAGCAAGCAATTTTTGTCTCCGCGATGTTTCTCGTTTTCTCTTACCCAGGCCATGGGGAGCTTTCATCCGGTGTGTAGTAAGTTTGATTCCTCTCCAATGAATCAGTTTTGTGGGAGAGGCCCTTAAGCTCCCAAATTGAGGAGAACCTCAGAAAAAAAAACTGGCGCTA
The DNA here is from genome assembly GCA_012845835.1 of Undaria pinnatifida. Lineage (NCBI taxonomy): Eukaryota > Phaeophyceae > Laminariales > Alariaceae > Undaria > Undaria pinnatifida. The sequence continues at coordinate 10,581,720 of JABAKD010000001.1, forward strand.
CCAAGGCTAAGATAAGGGGGGGGGGAAGGGTATCCCTATTTTCAGCACCTGGTTAGAGCTACTCGCACGAGTGACTGCTATACCTCACGCGGACAAAAGCCCTTTAGGTTTATTTTTGTTCGCGAAGCTTCGCTTCTCATTCCATCGCGCGGAGTCATGTCGCAAAAAGGTATAACAACCGCACGAAAAAGTTCAAAGACCGCAAAAAGAACACGAGGGTCACTAGCGCGCGCGAGGGACTCCCGATTCGCGCTGCAAAGTATAAGCGCCCCCCCAAAGGGCCCCCCATACCGAGGCCTTGGTCGTGCACCCTCTATCGTAACAGGCGCCTAAGGTGTTCGCCGAAGCCGCGCGCGTGGAGGGCGACCTTTTATCCTCTGCTCTGGGAACGACTTGTGGGGGCGGACTTTTTGCCACACGTTGTGCGCGGCGCTTTACTTGCTTTATTATTATTGTGTATGACGGCTTCAAGAATGAAACGTTTTTATTCATTTTTTTCTCTCTCTCGCTTTCTCTGGGCGGGGTGTGGTCGCTTCCAGAGCCAGCAACGGATGGACACACTACGTGCTTGCCCCCTCGTGGATATGCCTCACCGTGTTTCACGTTATGTGGTATAACCCCTCTTGCGCGGAGCTAAGCTTCGCCGCTCGCCCTGCACAATATGGTTTGGTTTAACCACCGTCTCCGTTTAAAACCCGAAACACAAGCACGACAAGAAAAAACAGCCTCTCCTCGTTGTCTAGCTCACGTCTAGTGAGACGCGCAAGTGTAGGTCGAGGCGGGGGGGCGGGGGAGGGGGGTGCAGAGGTGTCAACCCCTTCGGATCAGCCAGACGGTCGAAGACAATGATTGTCTGAGAAACGCTGCGCCGGGGTGGGGCCCAAGCTCGCGACGCGGTGCTATCATACGGTAGAGGTAGCGCCTAGATGTTCCAGTGAGTCGCACTTGAGGCAGCAGCCTCTATGCTTTGACCCCCCCCCCAAAAAAAAGAAGAACATTCGAGAGAAAGCGTTATGACCAAAATCAATGGTCTACGCCTGAGGATGTGGACTCGAGTGAGCTATCTCCATGATTCACCCCCCCCCAACAAAACAAACAACTTTCAAGATAACCTATTTCATGACCAATTCCAACGGCGTTCGTTTAACCATCAAATTCTTCCGTACCAACAAGATATAGTATTCTACTCTCCGTTGAGCATGGAAAATAATTACGCTATACAAGCGAAGCCCTCTGTGCCTTCAGAGACTTCAGAGGGGAAACATTATCAAAATAATGAACATCTAACGATTACGGCATATCGGCCATATAACACCAGTATGGTATGGTATTGGGTGGTGCAGTCGTCAGTTGAGTTGATCAGTGCGTTGGTAACTTTTGGTGTCATACCGTCAAGGTCAGATTTTATTTTTCGGAGACGAAAAAAAGTGCTACCCCTATCGTAGCACGCGTCGCGGCGAAAACGCCTCCCAGGAACATGCAACGCCTCCCTTTAGGTGACCCTCTCATTCGCTTTGGCTTTTGGAGATAATTTGCCTGGGAAATACGTAGCCAAAACGCACATTTATCCATCACTAGGCACGAACGAAAACGTGCCAACCGTGCGCATTCGAGAAAAAAAAATGCTTTTTTTCGAGCAGCGGTCGCAGTGGTATCACCGCCGTTCTCAGTCTAAAATAGCGTGATAATTATTTAGTCATGGCTAGTTTTTTATTTTGCTGTGTTTGTCATTGTACGATCAACTCATACTAATTCAAGACGCTAATTAGTTTCCATCGTCGAGGCAGGCGATATGTATTACAACACAATTCCGGAGGCGGGGGGGGCGGGGGGGGCGGGGGGGGGAGGGGGTGCTGCTGGTAATACCAGTGTAATTTATTTCGCAGAATAGGCTAGCATGTTTTAGGAAACGAGCGATTTTTTTTTATATATTTCATTACGTTTCAAGGCATTTTGATGGTTGTGATGGTAGAAGGGAGATACGACATTTATTTCAATAGGGACACCCCCTAGTCATTTCATGTGTTGAAAGGCAGGGAGAGGCGACAAGCAGCTCACCAGCAGCTCCCACATCGACCACTCAAGAGAAAAAAACAAAAAAACAACAACGTTTTTGACGTTCTTGAAGAAAACCCACGCAAACATGATGGAGGGGAATACTACTTCTTAGAAGCCAACGGAGCCATCTCACGGTACTAAAAGGGTGTTGTTGCAGTTTTTTTATTCGCCAAAAAAAAAAACAATCTGGCTGCTTATTGAGCTCCCCTCAAATGCGGTGAGCCATTATGATGGGTCCCAGTACGCAGTGACGATATTTTTTTCGAGCGTTTTACTTGTTCTGGGTTGAGTTGGTCGGGTTGCCCGAACGAACTCGCGTCCGAACGCCTTCGAAGTCATGTTGGTTTCGGGTGAGGTATTTTATTGAGCTCCACTCAAGTCAGGGGCTCTCAGAAAATTCTTCCTGAATTGTATCTGCTGCGCACTCTCTGCTACCTCCCGTGGGATGACTCAAGGGGTCCCCAACAACAGCTGGACCCCCCTCACTGGGTCAGGAAATAAAGTAAAATAAAACATCTTTGGGAACGTGTTACGATAGAGAGGTTCACCATGTCTTCTTTTCCCTTTGAACGTCACGGTTCTTGGCTTGAGTGAGCTCTGTACTTCACCCACGCCACTAAAACCGGTTTCGAGCAAAACACTGAAAGTACAACCCGATTGAAAAAAATATGGCCCCTGGAGGTATTCATTTTTTTCATGTTTTTGCAAAAATGAGTATTGTGATTTTCGACGATTTGATTTTGGCTCTAAGGAGCCCCCCCCCCCTAGCCTTGCCAGATCCAGAAAATATTTTGGCCAAAAACGTGCTACCTCTGTCGTAGCAGGCGTCAGTGAACACAACCAATTTCATTACCCAGTTGATGTCAGCCTAACCCACGATAAAATATGATTGAAAATATATAATAAGCAAAAATAATGAGGGAAAACGGTTTGTATAACCTACTGTTTTTGCTGTTTTTTTAATGTGGATTAGGTTTTCCGTGGATTGAGGGGTTCGGCGGTTTCAGTACTTTAAATGGTACATATTTTCCTATACCCGATTCCTACCCAACCAAAGTTGGTACAGTACATCGCAAATGCCCAAATCTGACCGGAATAGGGTATTCGCGATGTACTGTATAAAATTGCAAACACCCTAATCTAACTGGAATAATAGGGTGTTTGCGATGTACTGTAACCGAGTTTGGTTGAGTAGAAAGGTGGTGAGAAGGGAAAACGTATAGTAACAGTACCAAATTTGGTACATCGCAAACACCCCAATCTGACTAGAATACGTTGTTTGCGATGTACTGTATCTCAAACACCCTAGTCTAACTGGAATAGTGTGTTTGCGATGTACTGTACCGAGTTTGGTTGGGTACCTGTAAATAGGAAAACACTACATAATAGTATTGAAACCGTCGAACGTCTCTATCACAGGCCAACCAAACCCACCCCACGGAAACTCGGTCCATAGGTGTTAGGTTAGAAACATGTTTTCGTATGTATATACTTTGTCTAGCGTAATTTTCTCCAGGCTTGGGTTGCTATGGCTTTCGGCGGTTGCACGAAAAATCGGTCAATAACTAGATTAGGAAGATACTACTGCTTTACGGAAGGATATCCGATGCGTGTCGGAACGACGTATATCTGCGCGCTACATATATATGTTCGGAGGCAACAATAATAACAGTACAGCAGCAGTAAAACTAGAGGCGCGCCTTTGCCGGCTTTGTCCCACAAATCGTACGGGATAAAGTGCCAAATATATTTCAATATATATAGAGGTTAATATGTGTTTTTTTTGTGTTTTGTGATTTTTTAATGTATATTGCGAGAGTCAACGCGTCCAACTCGAGAACTGAGAGAGAGAGGGAATTAATCGCTGCACGGCATATTACGAGTACGTCGTAGAATGCACCCCCCCCCCTCCCCCCCCCCCCCCCGCACGCCCGCCGGCTGCCGCGACGTGCTCCATGCCGGCGCTGTAGGGATGCGGGGATCCATGAACTGACAGACTACGGTTATGCGGGACGATGATTATTGACAAGGTACCCTTCAGTGCGGAGGCCCAATTTAGTGCGGTTATAATTGCATTCACGCACTTCCTCGTCCTACATAATGCTACTATAATGTAGTACTGCACTCTATTACGGGATAGTGCGGGGTTCCACTATAGTGCGGTTATCGTCTTTTCTGGCAAAGCACGGTACTAGTGAGGGATTCACGACTACACTAGACTACCAGGTATAGGATAATTGATTGGAGACAAACCCTCCGTGCAAACTGCGTTTTTTACGTACAGTATTACTACCACGCCGCGTATGCTCCGCCTAGGAGGCGGCAGCGAGCGTTGCGCGTCGTGCGTCTCGCGCATAATAATAATAGCGCTGGGAAGTGCCGTATGTGCCGGGGCGATATTTTTGTTTTGGTTCACGATCGCTATCGTCATCGTTGTGGACGGGTGCAAACTCGTACGAGCACGCCGCTGATTTGCTGGTGTCGTCGACATGCGTACTCAAGTTTCTACGTAGGCCTCTGTTGACGCTTTTGTTAAGGAATTAGTGGGGTGTTAGACTAGTTCGTTTGACCACTTGCGAAACGTTAACCAATAGCATACCCAAACTAAGCCTTATAACACTCTCCCCGCCGTGAAACGGCGGGATAGCAGGTCGGCCGGATATACGGGCGGACCTGTCAATTATCCAAGCCGTTTCATTTCCTGGGTAAACCGGGGAGAGTATTTTTCAAGTTCGACATGAGGAAAGTCTGAAAACGTTTATTATGGTGGATGTAGGATTTGAACCCACGACCCTGGTCTGTCGACGACGCCATTTGTTAAGGTATCTTAGTCGGGGTATTATTAATAGTACGTTTGACCACTTGCAATAGGTTAACCAATAGCTCACCCAAACTAAGCCTTATAACACTCTCCCCCCCTGACACGGCGGGGTAGCAGGTCGGCCGGACATACCGGCGGACCTGTCAATACATCCAGAAGAGCGGTTTCATTTCATGGGGATACCGGGGAGAGTGTTTTCCAATGTTGAATGGGAAAAGTCTGAAAAAGTTTATTAACATTTTGTGGATGTGGGATATGAACCCACGACCCAGAAAACCATGGTCTGTCGACGACGCCATTTGTTAAGGTTTTAGTGGAGGGTATTAGTAATAGTCCGTTTGACCACTTTCGCAAAAGGTTAGAGTAACCAATAGCTTACCCAAACTAAGGCTTGAACCACTTTTCCAAGCAATCTTAAAATGTTCCTAGTCTTAAATCCGAGCGTTTTGTTCCCATGTCCCGGGAGTGCGCGGTGGTGAATGGGTTAGTGCTCCCCAGCAGCCGGCATCATGATGCACAAAAGAAATACAGCCCCGTTCGAAACGTAAAAGAGCCAACAAAAACCAACCCTCTCCAGATCGCCAGCACGCTCCCCCCACCAGCCCAAACAAAAAGCTCCCGCGGTGCTTTTTCATCCTGGATTATTACCATCCATCGGTGGAGTAATCGGCATGCTCTATGTCTAGCTCGGCGCGGTCGGATCGCGTGCCTCGGTGCTCTCGTGGACTCTGGCATCGGCTTCTAGGATAGCCCGTACACAGTCTAGTAGATGGTCCTATTCGCTGGATTTTGTTGAATGCTTCAAATACGTCATGTGTGAGTTAGTTCGGTTGAGTGGTCGATACTAAAACCTTAATAACGTATTTCCTTCTGCCTCACGTCTCACCAGGTGTGTTGACGTTGCCTACCACGAGCTTCCCAAGGCAGCAGCAGTCACAGCAGCGGTAGTATCGTCTTCGCGATGGGCGACTTCGATCGCTTATTGGGACGGGCGAACGAAGCTGGCTGACACCAGCACCCACCAGCCACCACCACCCACCCCTTTTTCCCAATACCCTCGCGTGAGGGGCTTGGATAGGGCGTCGCTCTTCCTCCTCTCACAGCAGTGTTGAGCGGTAGAATTTATCGACTTTTCTTCAACGCGCCAATAAATACTTCGGGTGGATGCTACCGCAGAAGCGGCCGTGACGAACAGAGTTTGAACACCCGGTTCCAAGCTGGACGAACTCGGGCGTTTCTTGGTTCGGTGCCCCTCTATCCTAGCGTTGTGACCTATGCTTCTTCCTGTCTTCTGTGTGGGCGTGTGGCTGCTCCTGCTGCTTCTTTCTACGCTGGTGGGTAGTGGATGTGGGAAGCAAGAAGCAAGAACAGAGAACAAACGAAAGAACGCCACAAGGAGGTTGCACCGCATTTTTTAATTTCTCGGCGATTGATTGGTCGGCAAACTGTGATCGAACGGACCGGTCGGTATACGGGCGGTTTCGCTATATTTTTGGAGTCGATTGTTTGTGAACAGCCCGTCGAGCAGGAAGATATGCCGCACAAATTGGCACGAAAAAATCCGCCACATTGGACCTAAATATAAACACAAGTGTGTATTTATATATAATGATAAACGGTCTTTATAATTACGGACAAATAGGTGTAAACAATCAACCGTTGTTGCTTTTCGCGCTGTAATTACTTACATCATGTAATACGTACACGTACATCATATGCCTCTCCAAAGGGTGTTGCTGCTGTATCAGGTGGAAGGTGCTTGTATACAACAAACCGCGCGGCAATAGGTAACAGGCAACCTCTGTTGCCAGCTGCTGGTGCTCATGTGCGTGCATAAGTCTACCCTCTGACCAAGTTGTCTTGCAGGCTTGTTTCTAAGATTCCCGCTGGTTACTCGTAGAGCACGCACAGGAAAGAACTCCGCGGGGCTTCGGACCTTGGAAGGCCAAGGCTTCTCCCACAGCATAACGCATCTTCTACGGATCTGACAAATGAGCTCGGACTCCTACGAAGAGGTGGGAGCATTGATTATGCACTGCTGTGCCACAGGAAATTGATGACACGCAGACTCTTGTACAAGGATCTGTTCTGACGTGTCCACGATGACGACATGCATCAGCCGTACACCAAGCCGAGACGTGAATCGGGGCTACAAATGGCAGACCGACAGCGCTTCCCCTATACATGCCCGGTACCAGGTATCATACTTACCTGTCGACAGAACTGACAGCAAAGGTAGCTCGGGCTCTTACGAAGAGATGGAGGCAATCCGAGTAATTGTACACAGAGGACCTAGGTGCAATAGGATGGTTTGATCTGTCTTCGAGCGTTTATCAAGTCGAGGTACGTAGGTCAGAGACTATTATGGCGAGCTCGATGGGGAGCAGGGAGAACACCCCCCGGGCCTTCGAACTTTTCGTAAGGTCGACGCTTCTTATAATATAGTAGAGAGAGACTGAAAGGAGGGGCATCGACCGATCTGAGAAATACGCTCGGACTCCTTTGAAGAGTATTAATAGGTGGAATGATGGGCTGCCCTGTGTATGTGCGTGAGTGTGTGCATTCTCCAGAGCAAGTCGATACTGCTATACCGATCGATATTCGGCACACACCCTCTGTCCGTACCGACTTTATTCTGGCGATATGCACAATGCAAGTTTTGTGTGTGCGCACACGCTCTGCGCCGAGAGAGGTAGATATATACCTGGTACCTGTTTCCTGGTACCAGAGGGGTATTGTTCCATGCCAGAGTTACTGGAGCCTGTCCTGTGAGAGTGCGAACTAAACTGTATGAGCTAATCTGAGAACAACAACCATCCTGAAAGTACAAGCATCGTTGTTTGTTAAAGACCATACAACAAACACTGAGCCTTTTATGTGTCCGTCCATATAGTACTGCATCGCAATGCCGTTCTTGTATGTACAAGGAGCGCGTCTGCACGAAAAGGCGCTACGAGCTCTCTCGATCTGTTTTCAAGCAACGCACTCTTGACATGTCCTCCGACCACCGACACGCCTCTCGCGCGGTCGTTAAACTAGAGTCGATTGGCGCCATAGTAGCACACTGCTACACCTGCTTTTGGGGGGGGACAGACCTCACTTACCCAAATTTGGTAAGGGATTTCATCATGTTGGCAGTGCGACTGACACATATGCCACCGCTAAGGCGAGCATCAGTTTCTTTCTGAGGCTTTTTCTCGCTTGAGGAGCTCCATACGAAAGATGTCGAACGTGAGACGGTCAGTCAAGGGGAAACGTCCAGCCGTCAAGGGGGTCAAACCGATCCTCGCACACACTGAAACCTAGTGTTACTCTGGCGTCAGTCAAGGGAAATCACCGGAAATTGCAGTCGTCGGGCAAGGGATGAAAGAGTGCTGTCTCCTCCTGACGTCTTCGATCCTTCTGCTGTACATATAGACTACATATCTCGCCCAAAAAAATAACGGTTTGAGAAAAAACGAAAGAGGTCATCCCCCGGTCAACGAACCCATGGGTTATAGCTATACGAGAACATATATCGCGCATGAAAAAAACAACAAAGAAAATTTACGACGATTTTGGGTTAACGCCTTTAACAACTGGAAACCCGTTTTGGGGACCAATTGCTTGGAATTAGGACGCATGTGTGGAGGGACGTTGGTGGGGTTTCCAAAAGGGGGCTTGAGGAGCCCAGCCGTTGACAACGTTCAGATTTGTTTTTTCTCCCGAAAAGTGCTAGGTCATACCTCCATCGTAGCACAAGTCGCGACCCGACTACACGTCGTACCAATCCCGTGGCTTGACGTGTAAAAAAAATCATAATTCAAAACGAGACAGCCATTCATTGCGCAACGACGAGATTTAGGGTTTACTGAGAGCCCGGTTATTCGGAAACTAGTAATGTACATAGAAGAAGCTCAAGCGATAGAGGGGGGCGCAGAAATAAATGGGTGCGCCTCTCGGCCCGTGTGTACCGCGCTACGCTACATACAGGTATGCACACAGGCTGGCTCAAGTAAAAAAAAATCCCACATGTTCTCTCCACCCCGGGAATGCCGCTCTCGCAATATATATCTAGTCAAAGAGAAGAATGTTTGGTATCACGCTGACCCCCACGACTATTGGAAGAGGATGAAATGCATTTTTTTTTTGACGGCCTCGGGCTGTCTTTAGGAGCGAAACTCAACTTTTTCAATAGTATTCAGAGTTTTTCCAAGCGGAGGCGAGAAAAACAGTTGCGCCGATTTTTTTTCCAAAAACCGATTGGACGTACTCCCAAGGCATGTCTGTAGAGTTTTTCGCGCAAAAAAAAATCGAAGATTTGACCTGCCTGTGTTCATGAAGAAAAATCTAGCGAAAAACTGGATATTATACACTAAAACCAAGTCATTTGAGGGAAATAACGTATCTTACTATTTTTTTCGCACAAAAGTGCAGATTTGCACGTAGTGTTTTTTTAGATTGACGCTGAAGTTTTGCACACGTGTTCTACATGCCCATCCATCCCGAAGTCTACTTTCGTTTTTTTTTTTTTTTTGTCTCGCCGAAAACATTCGGGATAAGGTGGTCCACATTTTCCGAAAATCTTAACTGACGAAAAAGCAGGCAAAAAAAACAAACACACCATCGGGTGAGGTCTTCGCAGCGGCACATAGAAGACGTGTGCAAAATTTCACGGTTTGGATCGAAAGACGGCGTGGACATCCGCGCCGGGGAATAATTCTGGGGTTATGAACGTGAACCAGCCTGTATCAATACCTCTGTTGTCGGCGCGTGCTACGATTAAATATGTCAGGGGGCGGTCAGTCGAGGGATAACGTCCAGAGGTCAGTCAGGCGTGTCAAACCGATTACAAGTTCCACACTAAAATTTAGTACTTTGGCGTCAGTCAAGGCAAGTTGTCGAGGGAAATACCGTCGGTCAAGGGGTCTAAAGTGCCGTCTCCTGACCTACTCCGGAGTATTTGACTACGATAGAGGTAACTGAACTGTGCGCCGTATCACAGCATTTTTCGGCATATATATATTCCGAATGACCGGGCTTAACGAAAAATCGGAGTAAGGTTTGTGCTTGCTTTGCTTCAGGAGCTGTTATTTCATGCACCTGTATATATTACGGGTTTGCTCATCGGGTTGGGCTTTTCATTTTTCTCAATAGTAGTCTCCACGAGACGTACATTTATGGGCTACTACTTCGTACATTATTTAGGACAGAGCATGGAAATTGCAAAATGTTTCGTTGCACATGAGCTTTTTTGTCATATGGTCGACCTAATTTTCAACAAGAAGAGACGTCCCTTTTTTTTTTTTAGGGCGAAGTTCTATATGGATAGAAGTATGAATTGGGGTAGGATTAGGGTTAGGGGTAGGGTTACGGATACGGTATAAAGTAGTCTTTTGATTATTTTTTTGGTGTTTTCCTTCTCATAATACTGGAAGCACACGCGGGCCAAACCAACTTCCCCGACTTCCATACTTTATCCTAGATAAATAAATCTAAATCACGGTAAAAAGGCAACTCAAAGTCATGGAAGCACACGTGGGCCAAACCGACTTCCCCGACGTCCATACTTTATCCGAGATAAATAAATCAGAATCACGGTAAAAAGGCAACTCAAAGTCATGGAAGCACACGAGGGCCAAGCTAGCTTCCCCGACTTCTGTACTTTATCCTATTAATAGACGAATAACTCGAAATCGCGGTTAAAAAATCGACTCAAGCGGGGAACCTCAGGAGAAGATGGGTGCTGCTCTAATAATCCCTAACTTTCATACTTTATACTAGATAAATAATTATGAATCGCGGTAAAAAAATTAGGCTCCAGCGAGGAACCTCGGAAGAAAATGGGTGCTGCTCTAATAATCCCTAACTTCCATACTTTATCCTAGATAAATAATTCGGAATCGCGGTAAAAAGGCGGCTCGAACTCATGGAAGCACACGCGGGCCAAGCCAACTTCCCCGGCTTCCATACTTTTATCCTAGGCGAATAGCTCGGGAATCGCGGTAAAAAAGGCGACTCAAGAAAAATGGGTGCAGCTCCAATCGAAGGATGTGCCTCGTCAGCCTTGGTTTCTCGTCGCCCTGTTTCCTCTTGGTAACGGGTAGGCGCACAGTATTATCAGAGAACTCACGGTGAACACCAAACACTACTCAAGGTATCTATAACTCCCCTTTCTTCTTTTCAATCTGCTGCGTGTAGCCGTGTTTGGCTCTCTGAGTGCAGGCGTGATGCCCCATTAAAATGCGGTCGGTACCCTTTGGTGCGACGCTCCAGTTTAGTGCGGTCAGAATCACTTGCCACGACGAGTTTCCTCCCGCCCTACGCTGGAGTTTCGCTGGAGTGCTGCATTGTACTGCACGATCCCGGGATTAGTGCGGGGTTCCACTTTAGTGCGTGTGTCGTGGGTCTGGCAAGGCACCGCACTGGTGAAGGGCCGGGGTGTTGTACTATATGTTTCCCCGTCACGGGTGTCCTGTGTGCTTGTCAAGGCTACGGTGCGGGGGTTTTTTATTTATTTTTTTGCAGTGTGGGTAGGGGTCGCTCGCGCGATTGACCCCTCTGTTTCTCTTCGCTCTTGAGCTTTCGTTCTGTTTTAGTATAGCGAGATCAATCCATAACGGAGAACCGCTAGCTACGCTGCGCCAAGAAAAACATCTCGCTTGCTCAAATTATTTTTTCACCGAGAGGTGCGGAGTCACTCGTTCGAGTGGCCCAAACCGGGAAGCGAAAAAAGGGGGCGTACTCCCCTTGCCGAAGCCTTGAAGTGCTGCTGTACCTTTGCCCCATCCACCCGTGATTTGCTGCGTCACCAAAACTGGCAGTGTTGGGACGACGAGGGGAGCAGCCCTTCCTCCGGCAAGAGCAGAAGCAGCAGCGGCGGCAGCGGCAGGGGGGGCAACAGGGGCAAGAGAAAAAGCAAGGGCAAGAGCAACAATTGCGGCCGTTCTTCGGGAACTGAGCACGGCCAATACTTGTACAAGGTAGACGGTGGGACCGACCAGCCTCTCGAGCAACATTCGGACTCGGAGGCGGCGGCCGCGGGAAATAGTGCCGAACACGAGTTTCCCGGTAACGGCCGAGGCCGAAGTCCTCCTCGCGAAAAACAGAAACGCGCGCAAGGTTTCCGGTCCAATGTCGGACACGACGACATCTATCGGGGTCCTACCGAGGAACAACGAAAACGCCTGCCTGGTTTCCGACGCCATGACGTTGAGCATGATGAAGCCAACCGGGAGCCCACCCACGAGGAACATAAACGCCTGCAAGCTTTCCAGCCCAGCTCCGTTGAGCATGGGAGAAATGATCGGGATACTACAAGCGAAGGACGTAAACGCGTACCGGGTTTCCAGTCTGGGGACGCCGTGCACGGCCACACCGAGGGGGGCGAAGCCTCCCCGGTGACAGGCGACGGCTCGTTTTCAGTCAACCATGCCTATGATGAACGTGGCTTAGAAGCAGCCTCAGGCTTAGGAACATCCCGTTTTTCAGGTTCGCCGGAACAGGGAGGAGGAGGAGATGATCGCTGTCGCGCGCGTTGGCCGACACCGGGTTCGGTATGCTCCTCGCCCGGTTACAAGAAGTTTGCGATTGAAGCTGGCGACGACCCGGACGGTCTCCGGGGAGCGACCGCAGCGGCGGCGGAAACCGTAGCGGCGGAGAGATTAAGAACGAGAATAAGAACAAGGACGAGAACAAGAACAAGAACGGTGACGGGAACGGAAGGAACGAGAATAGGGGCAGGGACGGGACTAATCAAAGGCAGAGGCGGAACCCATCCGGAGAGAGATGAACGACCTAGCAGATGCCGCCGCGACAGTTCCCCCACCCCGGCAGCCCTAAGGTATGGGGATGGTGGTGGTGGTGGTGGTGGTGGTGGCGTTCCTGGCGGTGTGGAAAGATTGGAAGGAGACTTACGGGGGGCCATGGTAGCGGTGTGGCTGGCCTGGGGAGTCAGGATCGACGCCGCTAGAGCTAGGCGCCAGCGCGACCAGCGCATCCTAGAGGCAGGGCATCGCGCACAGACTGCGAAGGTGAGCTTAGAGAGAGCGAGAGGTTTCGATGTTTGGAGGCAATGCTGAGACGATGTTTTGGGAGGGACTAAGCTATGTTGATAGCTGTCATGTACACACATGCTACGGGCAAAAGTGCGCGCGTTTTTGTTTTTGGTTTTCCGAGATTCCTAACCTGATGAGTTTCTCTATTTCAAATACCTCACCTACAGGCCTTATTGGGAGTAAACCGAAAAGCGCAACCCGGTGTCCGAACTGATATATATATATTGTAACCAATATACATATATACGGAGTATCACACACAGCTTGCAAAGATGAGTTTCGACAAAATATTCGATCTCACAGCTGGGGTGTATTTTCATTTTATAATATATGTAGTGAACCGATGACCTAGCTCTTCATAGTTGTTTATTGTACGCTCATGCTACGGGCAAAATGGCGCGCGTTTTTTTTTTTTCTCCGAGGCTCCTACTATGACGAGTTTCTCGATTTCAAACACACCAGCCCGAATACATTATTTGGAGTAAATCGAGAAGTGCAACCCGATGACCGAACTTATATATACAGTGAACCAATACACGTATATATATGTTGAACCGATGGCCTAGCTATAAAATTATTTATGTGTTGAATATTGAAAATCGAAAACGAAAAAAGACTCCTCGTAATGAGAGACGAGTTTGGGGTCAAGCAGTCAACTTAAAAAAAAATATGCACGGAACTAACTTCTAGAAGTGGCCACGCCCGCGGTAGAGGCCACTTTGGGACCCTATATATATAGATTTTTCTTTTTTTTTTCTTCCAGTGTGAATCGGCGTCACTCGCGCGAGTGACCCTCTCTCTTCTCCTTGTTAACCTTTTCTTGTGGTAAAAAAAAACAAAAGTCGCGTGATGTGTTAAATTGCTTTTTTTACCGACATGAAATCCGCTCGAATGGAATAATGAGCGACGCTGCTGCGCCTAATAGGAAACAAAGGGGGGGGCGCCTTAAGTCGTTTTGTCGGCGGGGGGGGGGGTCAGTGGTGGTGCGAATGGCGGGAAGCCCGTGCTGAAAACCGGGGTGGCCCCCCTGGCTATGGTAGCGTTCGACGCGTGCTACGATAGAGGCAATGCAAGCAGTTTTCGTCTGGATGGAATCGTTTCTGACTGACGGGGCGGGGCTCCTTAACCCCTTTTTAGAGTCCCCGAACCCCGCCCTATACTAAATCCAAGTAATTTTGTCCCCCAAAAACGGGTTTCCAGTTGTAAAGGGGTTATAATAATCCAAAATCGTCTGAACTTGGTCTTTTTTTTTTTTTTTTTTTTGCAACAAGTATGTGCATGAATGTGTTGCTGTATACCCCAGGCAGTGAAAAATGGGACGTTTCATCCTGTGGCAGAGGGGGGCTTAGTTTTCTCCGAAACAGTTTTTTGGCAGAGGTCGAGAAAGCGCTAAGAAGTGGGGAACTCAGAAAAATCGTGGAGCGCCGCCTCTGTCGTAGCACGCCTCCTTTTGATCAATTGCGCTACCTGTACCATAGCCCACGTCCGCGCACCGTTGATGTACTGGGGTAGAAAACAGCTAAAACGGAGCAGAGGTGGAGAGGCGGTGATAGCGTGGGGTGAGGAGGTGGTGGCAGGCGCGGACTGCCAAGGTGAGCGGGGAGGGGCTTCGAATTTGCTTTCGGCGGCGGGACTGCTAATTGTGAGTGAGAGGCTTTTTCGATGAGTTTGAAACGGCTGACGGCGTAGGCCAGACGGGTGTCGATACCTTTTGTAAGGGCTGGACTGCACGTGCGAGCAAGAGGATCTTCGTCAAGTTTGGGAGAACTGATGGTGCGGGCAGGGGGGGGTTGCTCGATGCGTTTGGAAGGACTGTACACAAATACTAGTAAGATCGGGATACCTTTGGGAGGACTAAACGGTGTGGAGCAAGAGGAGTTTCGATTATTTTTGAAGTGACTACTACAAAGGTAAGCCAGATGACGCTTTTCGACAATTTTTTGACGGGCAGAACGGGGACACCGTTTTATTTCTGAGGGGTGCCCTTCGCTTGACGAGCTTTACACCTCTCCCGACGAACGCATTAGGGGGAGAATACAAGTTGTGCCCGATGAACGATGTCATGGGCTCGGTATCCAATGACAGTTACTGCCAAACGAAAAAAAAACGGAATCTCGGACGATTTTGAGGTAAAGGAGCTCGTCTTTCAGAAAATAAAAATGACCAAAAGAGTTCTACCTCTACGATCGTGTGTCCAGTGTCTTGAGAAGAGCTGCAAAGGCAAAAGCCAGAAGAGCTAGGGGCTAGGATTTTATGAGCCCCCTTTTTTGTTGTGAGTGGCCCGGTTCTCCTCTACCCGAACTGGTGGGGGTATCGTTCCAATTTTGACGGTGTTTTTTTTCCCTTTTTGTATACCTAGGCCAGGATGTTATTTTTTTTTGTTCATTTTATTCGAGGGTTGCGCTGTCGGTTTTGTTTTACAAAATACTAAAAAAAAACGTCATTTTTTTTTTTTTTCATTGAGCTAGCTCCCTCAGAGCAAGGAGCCTAAGAAAAAGTTGAGAAAAACTTAAGGTGCACCTCCTAGCGTACATAGCACATGGTGTTTCACTGACAGCATTTTTTTTTCACCTCCCACGTTTTTTTTTTTTTCTTTTGGTGAGCGTGTGTGACGCAAGCTACGGTAGGGATGCACCTTTCTGGGGAGATCTTCGACGGGGGTGCACCGATCGTCCTCTGCGCGGCTCCTTTACTTTTGTTTTGGGCGCTATATGCCTCGCCCGTAGAACCGATTTCTCGACAAAAAAAGAAAAGAAAAAAAAGAAAGAAAGGGAAATGCAACTCGATGAACAAACACAATGGCCCCTAGCCGAACCAAACAAAAATATAATTTTGAGCGGCGATAAAAACAAGATCAAAAACGCTCGCGTGAGCTCCTCCGATTTTAGGTCGAGGAGAAACGGCATTTATTTCTCGGAAAAAAAATAAATAATGCACATGCCATATATCAAGTGCTTCCACTGCGTACCTCTCTCGTGGAACGCCTGCCCGTCGCGCTTCAACGAGCTCTACCGAGATGCCTCAACTTCAAAAGTCTGCTTCTGAACTGAACACAGTTCAGTGCACCTCGCGGGTGTACCCAAAAGCCTTCTCTCTCTTTTTTTTTTGGTGCACACACGTAAATGGTTAAGATGGGTTCACCGTGAACCCCGTCAATAGTTCAGGAATCAAAACGGCCGGAAACAATATACACGTCTATCGTTGCACCGCGCGGCGTCGCGTTGCTGCGACAGTGTTAGAGAAGTGCACCTCGCGCTCGAAGAGCTCCTTTTACCATTACCTTCTGCCGTAGGTGGCGTCTTATACTTGGAATGAGAGTGTGGGGGATGTTTCTCTCAACAAGCACGGGGTTAAGGCTGACACGTTGGGAAACCCGTGCTACGCTAGCTAGAGAGGAAAAAAACGTTTTTTTCGTCTGTTTGCCTTCCGAGAGCGGCCGCTTGCTTGAGGAGCTCTAGCTCTGTATACCTTCAACAAACATCCAAAAAACTGATTTTGAGTAAAAGCTGAAAATTCGACCCGACGTTACCAACCAATGCCCTGCGGGTACGCGGAAAAAAAATCTCACTTCAATTGTTGGATACAAAAAGGTTGATGTTTTCCGAAGATTTTTAGTAGTACGCTAAGGAAGTCCCCGTCACTTCCAAAAAATATTGCACCCTAAACTTGAAAAGCGCCGCCTGTATCGTACGGTAGTCACGCATGTTCAACCCCCCTGCGGTTCTTGCTTGCGATCAACAGATTCGGTTGGATTTTGTTGAGGAAATGAAAAAAAATATGATGAAAGCTTCATCAAAGCACAATATATATACCAGATATTTACGGGTTTTCCTCAATGCTTGGTGGAACTTGTTCGTTGGTGAATGCTTGCTACGCACGATAGAGGCAGCAAATGGTTTTCGCATTAATTAGTTTTCGCCTGAATTTCGGCACGCCTCTTACATCGGATAAAATTCGAATGAAAACTATCGCTCTGGAGGGGAATGCCATCCATTTTGTTTCTTTTTCTGTGTGTGTGTATTTGTTTTTTTTTTTCGTTTTTATGCTTGAGGTCGTGAGGGTTTTGCGTCCGGCGGGCTGCTGCGTGGTTGTCAAGCTCGAGATGGAGCTCCTCAAGCAAGCAAGCGACCAACCACCCTCTTCGAGAAGGACCAAAAATGAGTGAATCTACTGTCTTACAAAATGTGCCGTTTGTCTGGTAATAATATTCTCCCCCGAATTTTTCCCTCTATTAGCTCGGTCTATACGCTGGGTAGGGGGAAAAACTCGCGCTATTAGTAGTTTCGACGACAATAAACGACTTATTATACTGTCGCCCCGGTGGTTCAGCGGTTACCCTAGAATACTACTACTAGTACTAGCCACCAAAAAGGCAATGGTAAGGGGGGGGGGTGGGTAACCCCCTTTGTCCGTGACCGGGTTTGCGTCAGTCGTAACAGTGACGCAAACCTCACCCCGTCGACTAAAGAACATTTTCGAGGTTTTTTGATGACTTCTTTGGCGCTGCGTCTGGCGTAAGTACCGCTTTTTGCAGATTGCTCACCGGAACATTACAGCAACACGGAAAAACTTGAGGCCGCAACATAGTACGGGAGGGTCACTCGTGCGAGTGACCCCGAACCACCGCGACCCCCCCCCCCCCCCCCCCCCTCCTCCTCCCTCAAAAGCAACCCAGGCGAAGACGATAAACGGGATGGGCCAAAGGACGCGTGCTACGGCAAGGGTGAACCATTTTTTTTCTGATGCTCCTGAACTTTGGAGAAACATAAAACCCTCTACTATCGGATTAAAAAAAAAAAAGGGTCAAGGCACCCAACGAGAACCATCGCAAAAAAATGGCCCGTTATTTTTTTTGTTCCCGACGATTTTGGGTTAAAGAGCGAGCCCCGTCGTTCAGAAAACATTTTCGCCAAAAAAGAGTCCCCCGTACCGCAGCCACGGTGTATTGATCGCGTTGGACGTTGCTTTTTTGATCCCCACACCGTGGTGAGATTAATTTTCAACATAATATTTGCAAATATTTCAAAATAACGGATCAAATGCTGACAACGCGCAGCAGAGCGTGGGCTGGTACAATTCCACGCGAGTCGACGGAGAGGGAACAAAAATGCTGAAGTCTTCTCGCGATAAGCACGAAGGCACGTACCGTAGTGGGGAGGGGGGGTAAAGGAGGGCCCGCTGTGTAACCCCGGGACTGGGTTACTACTGGGAGGGAGCGCGAGAGTAGTGCGAGGATAGTAAAAGGGATGAACCGGGAAAAATAAATACTATGAGATAGCTTTGTACGATAGATATGTCGCTTTTTTGGCCGAAACGTTCTCTGAACGACGGGAGCTCCTTAACCCCAAATCGTCAGAATTTCACAATTTTTTTGAGAAAGATTATTTCTTCGTCGCATACCTAGGCGATGGGACTGAGGAGGCACATAAAAATGACGGTACGCCTCTGCCGAAACTTGCGCCTTTTTTTTGTAGATTTTAGCTCATCATTTTTTTTCCCTCTCGAGCTCAATCCGTAGGAGGCTTTACCCCGAGCGACCTTCCAGGCAAGCCGTGGTCACAGGTGTCTTCCATTATCTCCCCCGGCGGTTCTTTCTCTTCTTTTTCTTTTCTCGGGTAGGGTTCAGCATTACCACTTTTCAACTTTGTATGTGCTCGTCGATTGGCGTCGATTCTCACCAATTCACGCTCTCGAGCGCTTTCGGCCTGTCGATTTGTAAGCAAGAGTCCCTCGCGAGTTTCGAACCTACGACGACCTCGGTCTCGACAGTTATGCCGCATGCTCTCGGGCCAAGCGTGGACTTGGCTCTTGATTAAAAAAAAAATACACCAAAATAGTGCTACGTGAAAGCGGTTTCGCCACCGTAGGTAATAATCGTTGACGCTTAAAGACGCTGCGACATTGACGACATAGCCGCTTTTTTTTTCAATCTCTACGACGCATTTTTTTTTTTTTCGTAGCTGGGGCGTTTCGCGAAGAAAGAGGCATTCGAAGAGCGGGATCACGACGGAATCACACCCGAACTGCTCGACTGCATCGTCCGAGAAGCCTCTCTCCGAGAGATGGGGAGGCCGGATCAAGCGGACAGCGTTAGGAAAGAGGCCCTTCGAGCAAGGTTAGCGTGCCTTGGATGGCTGCCACAAGCACGTTGTGGTCCGTTAAGCAGTGAGGGACTCCCTGTGAATAGTGCCGGTCGATTAGTACCGGTTTGATACCTTGACTGACCGCCCTTGCACTGAACAAGATTACCTAAGGGAAAAGAGGCCTTGACGCGCCTTGGACGTTACCACGGCGACTACTCTTCTTGGCGGTATATACCTATCGTAAAATATGCCAAGAAACCGCGGTTTGACCCCGTGACTGACCGCCCCTACACGACAACTAGAGTACACAAAGAAAAGGAAACGCCTTGACGCGTCTTGGACATCATTACGAACACGACTCGGAATGACATGGCATCGATCAAACAAAAAAATGCTAGGAGCGCCCGCCATTTTTCCCATTGACTGACCGCTTTGACCCCTTGACCGACCGACCTCACGCTAAACCTAGTATGCTAACCCCTTGACTGGCGGCCAATGGACTAAAACTGGTACACTATGGCAGAACGAAGCCTTGACGCGCCTTTGACGTCGCCACGGATACGATCCTTTGTGATACCTACCTATCGTAGGATACTCTATAGGACACCGCGGCTTGATCACTTGACTGACCGGTTTGACCTCTTGACTGGCCGCCCTTGCACCAAAAGCTAGCAAGCAAGGGAAAAATAGATGAAGCCTTGACGCGCCTTGGATGTTACCAAGGACACGATTCTTCGTGGTATATTTCCTCTCGCTAAGTGTGCTATGACACCGCCATTGAACGCCCCTTGGCTGACTGGTTTGGTTCCTTAACCGACCGCCCCTACACACAAAAACTAGTACACCAAGAGTAACTGAAGCCTTGACGCGCCTTAGACGTTAACGGTTCTTCTTGGTGATGCATTTACCTCTGTCGCGAAAAAAAATGCTAGAGGGCATCGCCGTTTTGCCCCTTCACTAACCTGTTTGACCTCCTTGGTTGCCCGGTTTTACCCCTTGACTGACCGCCACCTCCACCGTCTACACTACGAGAAGGTTGAGGTATGGAGCCTCGCCATTAGGAAAGCATTTCAGCCCCTCGGACAGCACTCCCTCTATCGCACGTGGCATGTGGGCCCCTTGGTCACCTCGAAGCGCATGTTAGGCTCTGCAGGACTGACTGCGCGCACGGCGAACCTTACAGCTTAACTTCCCCCCCCCCCCCCCCCCCGCCCCCTCGAGCAGAGACAAAGAGCTTGGAAGAAAAAAGGACACTCTCCTGGAGCGCAGGCCACACCTGGAGGTGGCGCTGCGGAGACAGCAGACGGCGGAAGTGCTTCTCGCGCGCAGCCGCGCCCGAAAGGAGGAGGTGAGAAAACGCGAGCAGAGAGGAGAGGAAGGGGGGCAAACGGTAGGCCGGTTACACGGCAGGGGAGGAGGGGGGGGGGGGTGGGGGCGGGGGGGGCGAATTATTTGGTTGTTTCGAATGACCCCCATGTTTATGTGCGCCCTATTTTTTTTTTTTTTCATATTTGGGATCCGTAACGGCATGGGTAAGATGAAAAAAAAAAGTCTGGTATGTCCGATGGTAAGTAGAGAATGGAGGTGTGTGACACTACAACACCGTGTGACCTTGGTGGTTCTAGGTAGGGGGTGTCGGGAAACTTGGCAGTGCTGTTTATTTTTGTAGATCATGAGGCAGCTAGAGCGCTGAGCAGAGAGGTTGGGGTGTGGAGAGCAAAAAACGGAGTGAGTTAATCTCTCACAGCGCGGGGCGACGAAGCTGCCTGCACTGACGGTTTCGTATCCTCGCAAACCGCCTCTGGGTCCATACATACTACAAAACCCAGAACTATTCTATTGAGTCGTTCTTGCCCTACAAGAGTCCTGACGGGGGGGGTGCATTCCATTTTTTGTGCCACCGAGTTTGACACGCGCTACGATATCTGGAGGTGTGCCTTTTGAGCCAAAAGTGGAAGAAAAAACGGAAGGTGAATAACCCGACGAACAAATCTCAGGCACGGCCTAGACCTTAGGCATGGCCCCTAGATCTTCAAGGCACAGGACCAACGATAGGGCAAAAAAGACAACGTTGACGTTCCCGCGATAACCAAATTTTTGCAACTGGAAACCTATTTTTTCGAGTCATCTCACGCGCCACAGAGAGGTGCAGCATTTCGAAGTTTCTGAGAGCTCCAAAACATGTTAACCTTTAGGTAAGGAGCTCAAATATTTCACCCCAAACACGCCCCTCGTTCGAGAAGACATTTCGTTCGCGTAGCCCGCGACCAACGTTGCTGTGCGCGCTAGTCACAAAGCGAAAATATGCACTCGTGAAAGGGTCACACAAAGGGATAGTTCTATAGAGACCAAAGCTGCGGTGTAGCCCTGTTCAGCGCCACGGGATCACACTCGCGCTAGTGACCCCTTCCTGTTTCGTGCTGTTTAACATTCTTGATGCAATTGATACGACAAGCGGGGGGGTGGGGGGTGGTGAGGCGGGGGTTAGGCGCGCCGCATAACGAAAAAAATCGCCGAATTTTGTTTTGTCAGAAGTGAGGTCCTAACTACACTTGAGAGACTCAATCGATCAGATCCTTCAGGTCCGTCAGATCCGTCAGATCCGTCAGATCCGTCAGGTCCGTCAGATCCGTCAGATCCGTCAGATCCGTCAGATCCGTCAGACCCGTCAGATCCGTCAGACCCGTCAGATCCGTCAGATCCGTCAGATCCGCCAGACCCGACAGATCTGTCAGATCCGTCAGATCCGTCAGATCCGTCAGATCCGTCAGATCCGTCAGAAACGTTTCACCGAAAAAGTTCAACCCCTAGTACTGTGTGAGGTCTGACTTTTTCCGGGGGTGGCAAGTTTTTACTTGGAATTAGTATCGGACGCGTGCTACCACGATATATATAGATATATAGGAAGCCACTTTCTTTTTTTTCTTCTCCGAAAAGTCGGGGCTCATCCTTGACCCAAAATTTTCTTGTTTTTGCAGATATAGTCTATGCTGTAGTCTACATGTTTTTTTTTTTTTTTTTTGGAAGTACCTAAGCGATGGGTTTAGTTTCTGGGTCCGTTTTTTTTTTTTTTTTTTTTTTAATTTTGCGCTTTCCGTTTTCTTTTAAATTCAGTTTTGTATGGGTGGAAGTAAAAGAGCTCTCCTCGCAAGTGAAGTTTTAACAAAAAGAAACCCACAAAAATATGATGCGCCACGCTATCGTAGCGTGTGTCATCGTCGGGAGAGGTTTCGACGAGATATATACATGAAGGGGTCAAGGAGCCTCGGGGGTCATGCAATGTGCAAAAAAAAGTTTAGCCTTCACACAACACGTGCCAACCCCGCCGCACGTAGCTCGTGTCAGTTTATAGGCCCCTCGCCGCAATTTTCTCTTGAGCCTTACTCAAGAATCGAGGCTCTACCACCAAAATAGTTGTGTTCTTTGGTGAAATGATGAAAAAAAAACGAAGTCGGTCGGTCGGTAGCCTTTTTTTTTTTTTTCGGCCAAAATAGTTTCGTGGAACGATGGAGAGAGGGCTGCTCCTTGACCCCAAATCGTCCATTTTTCGCAAACACATCATTTGTTTCTATACCCTATTAACAGAAGCCACGAGTCCTGTTCAATGAAAAAAAAAAATCTTGTTCTTGTTCAGTTTACTCCAACAAACAGTTTTTGGGGTGATCCGCTCTCTTCAAAGTGACAAAACACCCTCGCTCAGAAGGGAGAACAAAAATGGCGCACACCTCTCTACTGTAGTAGGCCGGTCTCTGGCGTTTTCTCCTTTTTTTTGTGATATCGAGAGAAGGGGGTGGGGGATACAACAACCACATGGTTTCTCTTTGCTGAGGCGTTGTTGTTGCTGAATGGCGGGGTTTCTTCTCAAAAACCCAAAATCGTCAGAATTTTCTGTTTTTCCGTTTTTTTTTTCGCGCGCTAGCCACGATAGAGAGGTATTACCATTTTACCGGCCAAAAGTATTTCCTGCACGACGGGGCGGGCTCCTTTTGACTCGCCTTTACCCCAAACTGGCCAGCCGGAATGTCATTCTCGTCTTTTTGCTGTGTTATTTTGCTTCGTTTTGTGTATTCCTCCAGGATAACCTTTTTCGGTTTTTATTACCTAGAATCAGGTTCCGGGTGGGGTGTACACAGTAGTAGTAGTAGTTTATCAAGCAAGCACCCTCGGAAGGAAAATTGGTGATGCCTCCCTTGCCGTCGTGTATACATATATACAGAGAGTAGCACAGGAACTTGCGTACAAAACCCGGTGGACCCAAGTTGCCCACTGCAAAAGCTAACTCGCACACCATAAAACTTGTGTTTCATGCATACTGCATTCATTCTGCAGATATCTGGACAGTTGTGTCCCCCTCACGCGGGTTACACACTTTCCGTGTGCAGGAGGACAAGGCTGAACGTCTTAGTGCTGTTGATCCTGGCATTAGGAGGGGAGTCGCCGACCTGTACCCTTCACGAGGGCACACCCCCCCCGTAATACGCGCGATCGAACTATCACACGCAGCTTGCCAAGCTGAGTTTTGATAAAATAAAAACGTTTTTGGTCGATCTCACAGCTGAAAGTGTATTTTTTCATTTTTTATAATTATTATTATCTATATATAATAAGAATATAAATGCACTCCAGCATTGAGATCGAATTTTTTGTCGAAACTCATCTTTGCAAGCTGTGTGTGATACTCCGATCGCGCGTATTACGGGTTGTGTGTTCTCATTAAGGATATAGGTCGGCGACTCCCCTTGGAACTACAGTGTAGCTTGTACCAGGGTCAACAGGGTGATGTTAGTCGGTCTGTGCGCGGAAACTAAAAAACCCGTTTTTGAGGGAGACAAAATCTGACAGCTGTGGAAGGAAGGAATCAGTTTGTCAAGTATATCCTATAAGTCGTATAACCGGTGAGGAGAGGGCGGAGATTTTTTGAGGCGTGTGGGCCGGGGGCGGGGGGCGGGGGCGGGGTAGTAGATGGGGGGGTGGGGACTCAATCTGTGCAGCAGCTAAGAACCCTTGAAGCGGACAACTCTGACGGTTGTGGGAGGAACGCATCAGTTATTCACTTATGTCACACCTGTAAATCGTACAACCGGTGAGGAGAGGGGGGGGGGGGTGTTCGAAGGGGGGGGGGGGGGGGGGGGGGGAGGAAAGGGGGAAGGGAGACTATTGACCGCTTTGGCTTCTCAAGTGGGGGGGCCTCGCTGTTAAAACTCATAAACACAATGGTGAGCTTCTACCGTAGCGCGCGTCAAACGAATCACCGAACTCCACCAGCACATTATATTTTGAGACCCAGGCGGTAGCGGGGAGGGGCCCGAAAGCCACGTAAAAGTTCTAATTATGCTCTAGGTTCTTGGCACGGGATAAAATGACGGCAGCAGCAATGCTCTATCAGTGACGACAGTGACCGCGGTAGCGGGCAAATGGTGGGGTTTTGCGCTGGGCTAGGCCGGGCGTGTGTCGGGGGGGGGGGGGGGGGGGGGATTTTTCATGCATGATTCTAGTCTGGGAGCTTATTGTCCTTCACATCCCTACAATGACGGGTGGTGTTGTACTCGGATCATGCGGGGGGGGGGCGGGGGGGGGGGGAGGGCATATTGTCTATCCAGAGGGGGGTAATTCGAGACGGCACGAACTTCACAACCTATGTACACGCGTAACTTTAGTACAGTCCACCCCCCTATTGCGGTTTTGTTCGTATTCTGGAGGGTCAAAATGGTCAACCGGGGGCGCTCAATGAACCACATCTCCATTTTAAACGGGAAGCACTTCTGCCCTCGTCCACCTCCCGGACTGGATCTCGTTCGGTACCCTGCTCTCCCGTACTGGGGGTGGTTGTAGTCGGGGTTAGCGTTAGGGTTGCGGGAATAGGGCATCTGGGCTGCAGTGAAGTGGAGCTGCAGTCCATGGACTGTGGATAGCTCCTCTCGCAGGTGGAGTGCAGCATTTCTTCTTTGTTCACAATGTTTTCATCTTCCTCCCTTCCCTCCCTCCCTCCCTCCCTCCCTCCCTCCGTCCCACTCTCCAGGTAACACTAACCAGACACCGCGATGAGGCGCTGCGGCTGCTCCAGCTTCACCTCTCTCGCTCGAGGCGCATTGTATTCAGATCTGGGCGGAGCGGAGGCGCAGGCGATCGCGGGTAAGCTTTTGTCCTCCCACGTCACGAGCCTCTCGCTCTGGAAGGAGGGGCGGGGTAGCTGTCGGAGGGGTAGCGTTCGCTCGCGAAGGTTTGCAAGTAAGAACATCAGAACAATAATGGGCATGAGAATGCGGTATTATGCATCTAAGCGCAATCAACTACGCGCCCCTTCCCCCTGTGCACAATACCCCCTGCCCCCCCCCCCTCCCGCCCCCCTAACCCCACCCCCCCCCCCCTCGCGCAACAGGAAACATGCGAAGGGGAATCAAGCTGTCAACCACCAAGCAGGACTGCAGGCACTGCCCGAGGCCGACCTACTGAGGCTGGGTTCAGTTCTGCTGCTCGCGCAGGAGACCGCCCACCGATCGATCGAACAAGCTCTGGCCGAAGGCGACCGCAACGATGCGAACCACGGTAGGAGCCTACCCAATCAGCAATTGTTGCAGTTTGTGCCTAACCCTGTTTTGAAGGCTTCCATGGCTTACCCACCAAGGCAAAGTAGTCACAAGCATAGACTGATTCTACGATAGATAGCCTCCCCCCCTCAATAACCGGCGACTTTTTTTTTTTTTGTGAACGTTTCGCGGTTGCTCGACACGACGAAGGAAGGATGCCATGGCCAAAGAAAAATACCTTTTCGTACCTTTTCTTGTTTGCAACAAAGGACTATCAAACGATGACGTGAGAGTGTGGCAAAGCGCAATTTCTTTGAGGAGATAGAGCCTGGGAGCTGATTTCTAGACCAGTGACTTCGTCAAATAAATGCCGGGGGGGGGGGGGGCTACCGTATAACGACTCAAAAAATAAACTAAACCCCTACCGTAGGCCGGACCCGGGCTACGGTAGGGGTTTAGTTTATTTTTTGATGAATTTTTCTGCGGTGGCTAGGGGTCACTCGCGCGAGTAACCCCCCTGTTCCTTTGCAGTCTTAAGGTTTGGTGTATACCTTTTTTTGGTGATATCAATCGGCAACACGCAATGGCAAGCTATACATACTGCGACCGAAAATCCGACTATAAAGTCTTCTTGTCCCTGAGGTACGTAGTCACTGTTGCCGGGACGATATAATACGATAGCTCAAACCCGGTAATGATAATGGAGGGGCATCTTCCCTACCGCGGCCTACACGTTGATACTATCCCACGCCCTAGATGTACACAGTGGGTAGTGAAACACCTATTTTTTTTAGTGTTGAAAATACGCTATGTATGGTACTTCCCGACGGTATTGTGCGTTACGAAGGCGAGGCTCTTAAATAAGGGAATGCTATCAGCAATATAATGTGTGTCATCCTCTGTCGCGTAGCAGGTGTCAGGACAGAGATTATGTGTGTAAACCCAGAAAAAAAACATTGAATCCGGGGTCTACGGTAGGTATAAAACGTGGCAAACAACCGTCGCAAGAAAACAATGCCGCTTCGACTATATCTAGCTATCGTCTCCCTCCACTAATAATACATCAAACTAATTGGTGTCCCGAAACGATATTGATGAGCGCAATGCAACGCTAGTCGACAGCGACGGAAGAAAGGGTCTCTGAAGTAATCTCGCGATAACAAATGGAGGCATGTACCGTATTTGTAAGGGGAGGGGGGAGGAGGGGGAGAAGAACCTGCTTAAGTAGGGGATCCTGGGTGTGAGCTACGTAGTCACGTCTAAGAAGACACGGAAATAAGGAGAAACAAAAGCGCGTGGAGACAATAAATGCACGATGACCGAAAATATAAACAACACGATACGAAACGAAACAAAACCATGGAATTGAACTGAATTTCACCACCTGCCCTATATATCCATATATATATCCATATGCATATCCATATATATCCATCCATACATATATACCCACATATATCCATATATATATCCATATATAATATATATATCCATATACTTGTATATCCATATAAATCCATATATGTATCCATATATATCCATATATCCATATATATCCATATATATCCATATATATCCATGTAGTCTATATCTATATATCCATATAATATCCACATATATATAATTGTATCCATATATATCCATATGTACGTATATCGACGACGCATGCTCCCGTAGGGATGAGGCTCCTCACTTAAGGGGAGGAGACGCTTTTCGGCTGAAATGGTTTCTGAATGACTGGCCTCCTTCTTCTTCACCCAAAATCGTCGCAAACAGGAACATTTTTTTGTTTTGCGCGTGTGATGATTCTCGTCGTATACCTAGCCCATGGGACGTTTTGCATCCGGCCGCAGTCTTAATTTTCTCGCAAAAAATATGTTTTTGGGACACCGGTCTTAAGCTCCCGAATTTAGGAGTAGTAGTAGAAAAAAAGTGGCTCACCTCTATCGTAGCACGCTGTCAGGATCCTCACAAAAAAAAGTATGCTCTTACGTTTTTCGCAGCTAGCTTGGCCCACCGCCCCCGGAAGAGCCAAAATATAATCAGGACTGAATAAGCTACACCTTTAATGTGTCCGGTGCCGGGGGCACACTTCCACTGCGTTCGTAGCAGTAGTCCTGTGTTTCGAGTACACGAACTCCAAGCACACCGCTCTCCACGCCCCCCGCCCCCTACCCTTTCTGCCCCCCCCCCACACCTGCGTGCGCGTGTTCCCCCGGTTGTAGCAGAGTACGAGGAAGAAGAGCAGGAGGTGAACGGGGAGGAACGGGGGGTAGACAAGGAGCAGGGCAAGGAGGGGGCGGGCGAGACCAGGGGGCAGGAAGAAGAAGGGGGGTACGAGGTGGAAGAGGGAGTTTATCGTGACTGCCGTGATCACTGTCAGGGGGCGCCGCGGGTAGGCGGGTGGTCACGCCCGGGAAGCGATAACCCGGCCGATGTCCGAAGGACGCGGGGGGGGCGTCGTTCGTCACGCGGGGAGGAAAAGGCCGACGCTAACTTCTACTTTTCCAAGAAAAAGAGAGGAAACGATGCGAAAACGAATCGGAGACTGTTTGGTGAAGGTGATCGTTCCACCTACTTTTGTCTTTGGTGCCGGCCGCCGCCATCAATTGGTGGCGACCGACAACGCCATTGCGCCGCGGAGTGGAGAAATTGCACCACAGCAAGCAAGAACAAGAACAAGAATAACGACGACGAAACCAAGAACAAGGCCGGTAGCGGGAACAACACCACAAACGAGAACAACAACGCGACCAGCAACCATCACAAATACAACCGCAACAGCAACATCATCGACGAGAACAGCAACAAAAACGACAGCAATGATAACAACAATGACATCAGCAACAACTCTAACGATGAAAACAAGAATAGCAACAGCAGCCTAAACAACGACAACAACAGCAGCAGCGATAGCAACCTCGACGGCGACCCTTGTTACGATGACGAGGAGGACGGGGGCCACGAAAACCAAGAAATACTGACAAAGTACTACCGCGAGAAGCCGGAGTCATACTTTTGTTCGTGGGAGTGTGCAAGGAGCTGGAACGCGCGGTTTTCGCCGGCGCAGGCGCGGTACGAGAGAGGACTCAAGATCGACGTAGCAGCCGGCCGGCTTGTCGCGTATCACTAGATTTATCGGCACGCTAGCACGCATGGCAGAACATAGCTACTGTGTAGTAGCTATCAAGGCACAAGACTCTATTTGTTGAAGAATTACCATGGTGGCATGCCTGTAGGTATATATATATACCGTGCCAGGATGGTGTTAGGCTGGTTTGGTGGATGTGATACTAAATAGCATACATGGCACCGAGCAGTCTATTTGATCGTGTTGAAGTACAAAGTGATCCATGCCCAGGTGGAGACAGTACAACAGCCGCCAGGGGGAGCTGGCTAGGCTTGGTGAAGCTGAAGGAGATAAATGCCACAGTAAGTAGCACAATACTAACAGTCTGATAGAAAAAATGTGAACCAGATTGATTGATGTATGTACAGTAGTACACAATAGTTGCCAGGGCGGCAGAGGGTGGGCGCTTTGAGTTCAAGACAGTAGCTTCAGAGGTAACCATTTTCCTAAGCCTTATTTTCTCTTTGGTCATCCTTCTCGGAAAAAACACATAGGTCTTGACGCAACTGAAACTTCTGAAAGAGCACCCCTTGACGCGCGCTACAAACAGCACGAGAGAGGTGACAGGGCTCCCTAGCTCTTCCCGGGCCTTCTCCGTTAGGAAATCCACGAAAAAACGCAAAACGTGTCGGTTCGGACTGCTGTAGTCCACTTTATCCACACCTGTTGCGAAGGGGGTGGCTAATTTTTTCCAGCATGATGCTGACTTCCGGGGCTCCTGGACCAAGTAACCCTTGAATACCTCGCTGAAATGCAAACACATTTGCACGCGGGGCAGCTCATCAATCCCGCATTTGGTGATCTACTTATATTTGGGGGGGGATGCGTATGGTCTAGCTCCTGTCACCGGGTGGGAGCCGTACCATCTGCACGATCTACAGCAAACGGTTCAACGTGACGGATCTGTTCTCTCTACATTCATGTATCCTCCGACCGGCGGGTACATAGTCAGTTACTACAGAAAATCTGGATCGTGATCTGTCCGAGGTGTTCAAACATTCGGATTTTACAGTAGTATCCTATGTGTGCCGAGGCCATGGCATTGTTCACCGAGTTGCGCTCTCAGGGATGGTGTACAGTATTGACATTTTTCCCGCGCGGAAGTTCGAGGGTATTCGGTTGGAGCCCCATAGGAGCCCAACGGGGGCCCATGGGAGCCACCATGGGATCCCCATACGACCCCATGGGAGCTCCAAGGGCGGCACATTGACGGCTCAAGGGAAACCATTGGGCGGCCAATTGGATACCCAGGGGAGACCCAAGGGATACCCATGAAAGCCCCATAGGACGCCGATGGGAGACCCATGGGAGCCCACGGGAGACCCATGGGAGCACATTAACACTCATAGTACCCAATAGGCGACTCATGTGAGCAAATTTCAGCTCCATGAGGCCGCATGGGAGACCCATGGGAGCCCACTAGAGACCCATGGAAGCCCCATGGGAACCCATGGAAGGCCCGTTGTAGCCCTATGAGAGACCCATGGGAGGTTCACATGGGAGACCCATGGGAGACACATAGAACACCATTGAAGCCCAACGGGACAACGTGGCAGACCCATGTGGAGACCAATGTGGGTTCCCGTGGGAGCCCCATAGGAGGCCCATGGGACCCCACTGGAGCCCACAAAACGCCATAGAAGACCCTCGTGAGGCCCGTGGGACCCCATTGGAGCTGACGAAACGCCGTAGGAGACCCTCGTGAGGCCCGTGGGACCCCATGGAAGCCCCATACGAAACCCATGGCAGACCCATAGGACTATGTTCTTGAGCGAATGTAACTCCATTGGAGACTCATGGGCTAGACCAATGGGACTCCATGAAACTTGATAGGAGACCCGTGGGTAGCCCATAGGAGCTCCGTGGGTGCCTATGGGCAAGTAACGATATACCCTTGAGCGACTCTTTGGTACCTTGAGCGGGTATTTGGCGCCCATGGGCTAACATTGTCAAATTTACGGAAATCCAAGAAAAACCATGTCAGCCCGATGTAGAGCTCGCTGATTAAAAGGTACAACAGGGTAGGGTACCGGGTGTTACATTATTGGCGTTTCAGACTAATAATCTAGTTCCCCACCGGCATGGGCTACCCATGGCAAACCCATGGGGCCCCACGGGAGACTCATGGGAGACCCGTGAGACACCCCAGTGGAGCCCAACGGGAGACGCATGACAGACCCATGGGTCTCGTATGCGTCGCATGGGCTCCGATGGGTCCCCAATTCGTCTCATGGGCTCCAATGGACTTCCGTGGGTCTCCCGTGGGCTTCCATGGAGCCCATGGGTCTGCCATGGCTCTTCCATTCGGTCCCATGAGGTGTGGGCTATGATGGCCCCCACGGGTCTCCCAAGGGTCCACGGGATTTACACACAAGTGGAGGTACCCCGCCCATGCGCATTCTCTTACAAGGTTCCATATATTGTCGTGCAACCTCAATCTCCCCCACATTGTTCAACTTGGAGCGTTTCTGGAAGTTTGCGCAGCCTGTGTGCTGCTTGGGGTGGTAAATCTCGCCAAAATAATACAGAATGCATCAATTGTTCGGCACGAGGGCTGCAAAGGCACCTATTTCTGAACTCGTTGTAGAACCTCACTTTACCCTTTACGGTTTAATCTCGGCGTTTCTGGAGGTTTGTGCAGGCTGCACGTGTTGCTCGAGGTTGCAAATCTGTATAAAATCGCAAACGCGGGATGTATATTTCGGCAGAAACGTTGCCAAATCACTTATTCCTGAACACGTTGAAGAACCTCATTTTACCCTACATAGTCCAACTTGGAGCGTGTCTGGAGGCGTATTGAGGCCGTGTGCTGCTTGGGGTTGTGAACCTTGCTAGAGTAACACAGATTGTGCAAATGATCCGGCAAGAGGGTTTCCGAGATAAATTTGCCTGACCCCTTGTGCAGTCTCATTCTACCGTACACAGTGTACAACCTCGGGCGTTTCTGGAAGTTTGTACAGCTCGTGTGCTGCTCAAGGTTGTGGATCTTCCCAGAAACCCGCAGGTTGTGCAAAATGATTCGGCGCAAAGGTTTCATGGCCAAAATATTTCGGGAGATATTTCATTCGTATCCTTGTTGTATGATCATTCGCGCAATCCAACCCTGCCGTTTGGGGTTGCTGAACGACAGGTGTTGGGCGAAACGCAGCGTAACGTGAAAAAGGGCAAGCGTTGCATGTTTTCGGTCGAGACAATCATCCGCAACAGCCCGCCCCGAACAGAGATGAATACGCGCGGAAACCACACAAGAACGCGTTCTCAACTTCGAAACAGTTTTTCGCACTACGTGTCACGAAACATGTGTTGCGTAGGTGGCTGCGTCCACAATGTTCTACGAACCCGATAACTATTCACGTACTGTTTAGTATTGTACATTGCCAAACTCAACCTATATGGTGCTCTCACACACTTGATACAGTAAAGACGCATGCACCATCAGCCTCCGCAGTGTGGTTCGACATCAACACCCAATGCACAAACCACTCAAACCCAAAAGACACAGGACAACCGCGCCCATTTTTTCTGCCCGTGTAACGCAATAAGCAATTGCCTCCCTGAATCATCTGTAGTATATTTAAACCTTTTGTCAAAACCGACAGCAGAGATAAATAGAGTCGAAACCGAACGGCGACGCTACAACGGAGACCGTGTTGTGCATTCAACGTTCTCTAGACTCAATGCTTAACATTCATTGAGTACTGAACGCTAGAGTATACACTATAAAAATAAGTCACATGCTGTTGTATTGAGGATAACGCGAAATGTCTCACCTCGCGTATCGCATGCGAATACTCGAGGACCAAACACAACATGAACCAATTGGCAGCTGGTATTACCATAGGCAACCCGTGCTCTCCCCGAAAGACAAGTCATTGGTACCCCTGCTCCCGCCCACTGACGTTGGCGGCAAGAGGAAGAAGGCCCGGACCTCCGTAACCAACTCGAACTATTCATAGAGCAGCGGCGAGCACAGGAACTCGAACTCGTACTCTGCGTATGCGCGCATATATGACTATGCTATGTGAAATAAGCTGCATGAATGGATCTCCTGTTTCTCCACAAACATGACTAGGGTCCAATATTACCGAAACACTACTAACCAAGCGCAACCTCTCGTGAAAAAGAAACTCTTGCTACTATAACACCATTTCAAGATTCCCTCAGCACACGTGCAACATATAAACGACTGCGAGAAGGCTCTATCGGCTGAACGATGCATGAGACACACACCGAAAAAATATCTTTCGAAAAATCCAAAACAGATCCCGCAGCTCTGCTCAATAAAACCGGACATTTATCGTTGGATGGCCAAAATACTTGAACGTCGGCGCCAAATCCACACGCGCGGGCCTAACACACATCAAGACTACAAGACACAAACGGGGCGGGGGCGACGTCGCACCACTATTCGTGGGTACCCCTGCCTATTATTTCGGTGAGGCTAAGGGCGACAAGAGGGAGAACAAACTCTCAAATTGCGTTGTGGCCGCCCTCTCACGTCCTCATCGACCAGCTGTCCTAGCGCCTGGAGCATTGAATGACACCAGCGCCCTTGTTGTGTAGTTGGTCAGCGTGTACTTGGCCGCTCTGACCCTTCCGAACCTGCTATTCTCTCGCCGGGACGTGACACCTTATCAACGTGCACCAAGGTAGATATAAGAGAAGCAGCGTAAAGACTATCAAGAACAGCTTCAATGCAAACGGTAGCTCAGAACAACAACGTTTGGGAGTCATCCCACACGGTGGTAGGGATTTTCGTTTTATGGGCCGAAACGTCGCCGGTAATGCTACGGTTAAGACCCTCAAGTGATCAAGCGAGGGACTACTGGCTCATCGGATGTGTTTACGCGAGTATATGTTTTCTAGGACGGGGGCGTATAAGTGTTGATCGAGTGGCGCGAACGAATGCCTTCGAAGTCACGTTTCGAGTGAGATATCGAGCTCGCATTGTTAAGGAGCTCAAAAACATTCTGATGTACCCTTACCGTGGGACTTTCGGTCGTCTAAGAGAACGATGCAAGACTGGCAGGCACTTTCGTGAGGTCAATAACAGGTTGGACACACACCGAGTACATTGTTCGGAGTTCGGCGTACGTCCGCAGTACAATAACATTTATCAAGGTGTCCCTGTATAACCAACCCATAATTCAGCGAATCAGCCAAGAAAGCAGGCAGGATCCACGTACCAGCGCCGCCTTGGCTCTCTCCGCCCTGTCAATCCCCGCTCTTGACCAAGGGGCCCTGCTGTTTATTTTCTTGGTCGACGGGTTGCCCGTCTGGCCTGGTGTACGGCTTCAGCACCTCCTTCGCCTCGACCCTCTTCGAAGTTATGTCCTCGACCGTAATTATAGTTTGCCACTCTTGCCACCATTCCCATCATCGTCTGGTACACTCTAAAATTTGAGGAGAGGTCGGTGCACCTCGCCTCCAAAACGAGCCGTTTAAGCCGTTGGTTGATCTAGCCCATTGTTTTATTTTCGGCTCTCAACAACCATCTGAGAGGATGTGCGCCAACTGAGAGGATGTGCGCCATCTGAGAGGATGTGCGATGTATTCACCTTTGTTCACGCCATGACATTCTTTAGAACCGACATATAGAAAAGTCGAACGAAAATTCAACGGTTTGAACGGCTCGTTTTGGGGCTGAATGCACCGACCTCTACGCTTTACCGGGCGATAATGGGAATCTTGGTAACAGTGGTCAACGATACTACGGTCAAGGACATAACGTCTAATAATGTCGAGGCGGAAGAGGTGCTGAAGCCGTACACCAGGTCAATCGGTCCGAGAAAAGGAGCGAGATGGCCGCTTGTTCAAGGTCGGGATAGACAGGGCGAAAGGAGCTTCATCGGGTTTTGGTAAGTGGATATATTGCCTGCTTTAGAGTATGTTTTATTGAATTAGGGGTTCATCAAGCAGAGCATGTGTTACACACATTTATGTCAAACCCATTACTTAACCAACGGTCGGTGTGTTTTTCTCGCTTTCTTTCATCACCAGATTGTTTGTTTTCGTATATTGTGGACATGAGAAATCGTAAATTTTCCTGCTGCAAAATACACTACATTCATAACTCGCTCGGCAAGGGCTCATAGTACACTTCTCGATACAAGCATAAGAAATATTTTGTTAAAAGTGTTCATTAGGACTTACGAGGGGTAAACGTGCAAGAAGTGTGACGTTCTATTTTATTGGTATCAATATGTAATGAATTGTCTGTGATATATCTTGGCATTGATTCCACGCGTCTAGTCCTTCGGGTATTTCCTACGTTACGTTTTGCAGACACGCCCTCGAGCGCCTACTAGCGAAATATTTTGAAATAGAAAGAAAACACGGGGTTCCTTCCTGCGTAAACGCCTCATAAATCTGTACCATTGTGAACGAAACTGTGAGGTCGCTCTAATGCTTTAGACATTTTTCGGTTCGTCTTCGGGCCTGAACCTTCACGAGTGTGTTTCGGTTATATTTGTCCGCGGCGTGGATTGCATGCACCATGCACACAAAGCGTCGTGCATACACGGACACGGCTCCAAGCATCGCTGTTTTAGTTAAGCCAGAACTTTATTAAAAATCTTGTCGAAAACAAAGAATACGTCACCGAATCGTGGTCGCAAACGCCTCTCTCTGTCGTACGCTCGGCTATGAGTTTGGTCCAAACTCCACACACCACAAACCCTTCCCCCTACAACCTTCCTATCGCTAATGCTTCGTTGACGAAGCGATCGTGGATCGAAGGGTGCTCCTTCGGGGGTGATACTATTTTAGGGCCCGTCCTCGGTTTACTTTTCGGCTTGGACCGGTCCTCTGCCGGCGAACCACCTCCAGGCTGGGCGGCGGAGTAGTATAGCAGGATGAGGCCCAC
Organism: Undaria pinnatifida; assembly: GCA_012845835.1. Classification (NCBI taxonomy): domain Eukaryota; class Phaeophyceae; order Laminariales; family Alariaceae; genus Undaria; species Undaria pinnatifida. The sequence goes on from JABAKD010000001.1 coordinate 10,617,240, forward strand.
CTTCTCAAGCGCGTTAAAATCAGCCCCTTCTGTCCCGTCGCTTTATGAGCCCATGCAGTCAGAATGAGAGCTGTGGACGCATTGTTTGGTGCTGTACTCCTACCGCACGGAATATGGTGTCCAGTGCACGTCCTTCACGACCTCCTTCTTTCTTGGGCGATACTGTCTTAGGCCCGTTCTCGGTTTTCTTTTCGGCTGGGATGAGTCCTCTGCCGACGAACCACCTCGAGGTTGGGCGGCGGAGTGGTATTGCAGAATGACGACCACCTTTTCTCAAGCAAGTTGAGACCAGCCCCTTCTGTCCCGTCACTTTGATAGCCCATGTCCTCAGAAGGGGGTTGTGGGCACATCCACCGCGATGTGTCTGGTGCTGCCCTCATGACAGGAGGGGGTTGCGGGCACATCCATCGCGATGTGTCTGGTGCTGCGCTCCTACCGCTCGGAATGTGGTCTTCAGTACGTCCTTTCGCGAATTTCTTTTTTTCGTGAAGGTCGCGAAGGACGTACTGAACCCCATGCTCCGCGTGGTAGAAGAGCAGGGCCAGAAACACCGCGATAGATATGTCCACAGCTCTCCTCTTAACTGCATAGGCTCTCAAAGTTACCGGACGGAAGGGCCTGACTTTTTACGGGCTTGAGAAGGTGGGGGTATCATTTTGCAACTCTACTCCACCGCCAAACCTAGAGGTGGTCCGCCGGCAGAGGACCCGTCCCAGCCCAAAAAGAAAGCGAGGAAGGACCTTGAGACACGAAGGAGTACCCGTCGATCCACAATGGCTTCGTCAACGAAGAGTGAGTGATAGGAAGGCTGTAAGGGCAAGGGTTTCGTGGGGCGAGCGGAGGGGGCGGAGTAGGCCACAAGATAGGAGACCGCGGCGTTACCCGTTAGAGAAGAACTCGCACGACTGCCGCGTCGGGGAAATTAGTAACCATACGTCTCGCCTGGTTGAGAAATTCAAAAGGCTTTTCTTTTTCAAGGTCCCTGTAAAAAGGAACGATCTCGTGGGAGCGCATTATGCGTGTAACGGATCATGGTTGTGAATATGCGTTGGATATTGTTCACGCAAAACCATGGGGTTTTCGTAGGTAATGTCGAACGAGAACGGGGCTTTCGTTTTGATAGTCGACGTGCTATGCAAATCCAGAGAAGACGTCTACGTGGGCAAACATCGTTCTGGTGATTGTTATCACGAGGAAGAGCTTACCGTTTATCCAGTTTGTATGCGTGTGGGTGTACTGTGTGTTCATGGTGTAGCATCCCGCTTAGGCCGCAGTGCCTATCGTCTGCGAAAGCTCACATAGCTGTCCATTTACTCCGCAGACGGGTAACGTTTGTCGCTCGCTTGTAGCCCTTACGTGTTTTTAGAGCCCAGAAAGCAAACCTTCGAAAGAGGCGTTCGCCAGTTGTAAATACTTCTTCAGCATGTCCTGGCGGACGGAAAAGTACGGACGAATACCCGACATCGAGGAGAAAATCTGGAGATCTCGACAACTGAGTAAAACTCGGGATAAACCAATGCAATATTCCCCGACGACATTCATTCGCGGGTGTTAGCCAGAGCAAATATTCCTTCCCGGTAGACGACGGTGAACAATGTCGATTTTTCGTTTGGTGTTTTGCATGACGTGATCCTTAGAATTTCTCGATGCCTCACACGTTTTTGCTTCTGTGTGTTTGACGGCATTGACAAATATTTCATGCATGCCATACTTCCCCGCGTGTACCGTAAAACGCAGTCACATCTCGCACCACATAAGGTACAAGACCGCCTTTGACGTCGGTTAAAACGAGAGACTGACGAGGACAAAGAGGCGGGGAAGCCATCGTCGTCGATGTCCTTCCCTCTGCCGTCCACCGTGCCATCCTCACCCCACGAGCCGTTGACCCACGTCGTCCCTCACATCCTTCCCATGGGATTACGTGTTCGACGGTCAAATGACCACGTCAAGCATAAAGAAGTGCCAACCCCATCTGACCCGCCAGCCCCCACCACGCCGGCATATATTCCCGTAGCGATTTGTGGTACCGAGGCTTAGGGGTGAAAGGTTTTACACTCTGAGGACTCCTGGTACTCAGGACCGCAGATATGCCAAACTACACCCCCTCAACCTTCCCAAAATAGCTGTATTGTCGACGTGTGTTCACCCGTTGCACGGACAAACTGTCCCGTTTGGCTGAAGACGGAGATCAGGGTATCCCGGGTGTCCAAGAATCCCAATGGTGTGGGCAAGGTCTTTGCGGCCGGATGTGGATGAGGCCTGCAAACAGTCGGGAAACGCGAGGTTAAATATAGACAATATAGCTGTCGCCAGGAATTCGCGCAGCAGAATATTTGTACCTGTCGTGTGCGTTGGTGGACGGTATACAGCAAACATAAATCATCCCAACCTAACCGGTGTTGGCGATTATACGCCGCAAGAGTGAAGTACTAGAGGTGTGCAGCAGAACATGGTGTCCAGCATGATGTGTACAAGTACATTTATAGTATCGTACTCGTGCAAATACAGCACCCCCTCCACACGGGTCTATTTACGCATCATTGATTCTTTACTTTGATATCCGACAATATGCAGCGTTAGTGCCGACAGCAAACCCAATGTGGCGAAACAACAGGAAATCCAGACCACGAAGAGAAGAATAGCCAAACCATTAGACTCGACTCTAGTCTAATGCAACAACGAACGACTACGAATACTAGATGTACGTCCATGCCATCCTGATCCTATCCCCTCCAGCCACCACCCCTCCCCATGTGCTTCCGAAGAAGCATCAAACGGTGGTTTGCTGTCCAAACTACATTTCTCCTCGTATATGATGTAATTCAGCAGGTGCATGTGAACACAACACGGATCCCCAAAGCGCAGCGCCGAATGGAAAATACCGCACAATCAACGTCGCCAGACAGATGAGCTAAGGTCATCCAGCTCAAGCAACACCAGTGCAGCAGAACAGAACGCGGAACCCTAAAGCGCTGGGCCGAAAATGCTCGCAGCGCTCAAAAGCACCCAAGCGTGGAGCAGAACACATCACGGAGGCCAAACCGCAGTCCGGGCGAAGTTACAGCGACGCGGGGTGCGGTTAGCAGCTGCGGCACTGGGTGTGCTGCCGGACCTGCGCCGCTATGCTGCCTGATGCTGTCGTCGGATGCCGCAACATTGGGCGCGTGTCGCGGTGCTGGTCGGGTCCCTGTTCTGGTGGCGTGTTGAGTCATCCCACGGTAAAGCGGTTGCACGTTTTGGGCCAAAACCTTCTGGCCGGTTGAGCACCTCAACCATTGTAGAAGCACTACCTGATAAAAGCGTTGGTCGGATTGCGCGAACGAATGCCTTGTTGAAGTCAGGTTTCTGTTGAGATATTGAGCTCCTCGCATGGTAGGAGCTCAGAAACGTCCGCTACACCCCTCCCCCCGGCCGTGAGATGACTATGTTGCGGTAGTGATGTCAAATTTGTGGATCTTTGAACAGGCAATACATGGGTCTACCTACTACCTACCAGGTGGACGTCGCACAATTTATGAAAACAGTTTCAGCTAGCTCAAAACGGCCCCCTCTAGCAAACGCGCCTTCAAGTATTGCCAACTCCATTTTTGTACCTAAAAATAAAGACAATTTAACTCGTGTGTTCGGGTGAAAACAAACAGTAGGCTCATTTGCGTCATACTGAAAATTTACACCACATCGTTGAATGGGCCTGGAAAATTTCTCCAGAAGATATCCCGGAATGGTATGCCCTATTAGTCAATCCGTATCGACGCCGGGCCGCACGAGGGGTACGGGAATCTCACACCCGTGCAAGCGGCGAATATGATTAATGATGTTTCCGTAGACTCGCTATTGTAGGAACTTGAGCGCTGCCGAAAAATGTACACAGCGATTTCAAGCACGAAATGCCTTCATGTGGCGTTTTGTGCTTGAAATCACGGTGTTACACGTCTGCCCGGGGAGCACGTTGGAGGCCCTACAACAGCGAGCCTACGGAAGCATTGTTGACAACAACTCATATTCGCCGCTTGTGCGGGTTTGGGGTTATGTATTCTTCGTGCGGTCCGGCGTCGATGCGGACTGATTAAAAGGATATAACACTCTGGGATGTCTTCTGGAAACAACGCGAAGGTACATTCAACGATGTTGCGTAAAACTGTCAGTATGACGCAAATGGGCCTACTAGTTTCAGTAGCCTCGCTCTTTTCTGCTTCGGTTGTATGCCGCACGTGAAGAGCAAACTGCATGGCTGAGACCATAAAACAAAGGTCCGGTTGTTGCCGTTGGTGATCGGTGGTAGGGATGATCTGTTTTGATTGAACGACAAATATATCGCAGAGCGGGTTGTATCACATGCAACTATCAGACAGGCCGGGCTTTCAGTTCGTTTAGTCACGGCACACCATTGCTCCATTGACACACTTACGGGCATGGTAGCGCGCGACAACCCGTAATTGACTGGCAGATGCCGTTGCGAGTGGCCAACAACTGGCTGAGAAAGACTGGACGTGCAAAGAAGGAAGAGCGTGTGGGATGCCAGTCCGCCTACTTGGAGTCCACGCTTCTTGAGGCAGAACGTTAATGGCAACTACAACACTGAGTCATCCGACGGTAGGCGATGCAGTTGTAGGATTGCGCCAAAACGTCCCTGGGCGATTGAGTTCCTCATGTAAGGAACTGCCGGTCAATGAAATATTTTCGCGAGTACATTATTTTTTGGACTAAGGCATACAAGCTTGGTCGGGTTTTCCGAACGCATGCCTTCCAAGGCATTTTTCAGGTGAGATATTGAGTTCCTAATGTCAGGAGCTTAGGGACGTTTGGGTGCAACCCCTACCGTGGGATGACTCCACTAACGCAATGCCCTCCGGTCAGAGAGATACACCGGCGTGTGAGTTCAACGTTTGTTGTCGTCCCTCGGGAATAAACGAGCAAAGATTAAGTGCAAGATACGATGTCGTTTGGAGATCAGGACCGTGACGTGTTCGAGGTCGAAACGTCTGGTCAAATTGGCTTACGTTCGGGGATTTTGGGGTTCATAGACTATATATAAGAGAATCTTGATTCGTTCGAAGAAGGTATTTGACCAATTCATACTCGCGCGTCTGAGATTCACTCCATCGAGCTTGCACATGCATACGCCCGCGCATGCTCGATAAATCGATATGATATCCAAACGACCAAACGACGTGGTTTATTTAGATTGACCTAGTGGCCTTCAGCGGCACGTGAGTCACTAAAGATTCCTATCGATATTGGTGTTCTTGAATTTCGTTTTATTCACCTTGGCGTTGTGGTGTGAGCGCTGCCTCAAGAGATCTACCGTGGTCCGTCGGCGTAGACGTGTGCATGCTGTCCATTCTTTGGCCTAGCTCCCACCAGGTCCTGGCCGTTGATTTCGCTATCCATGACAGCGTCCATTGAACACGGCAATTGGCTGGCCGGATCCTAGTTGCATGTGAATGGGTGCGGGGTTAAACACAATGGATGGGCGTGTTAGACGCACTCTCGCACTGCGCTAGTTTACCCTCTTCTCTATGATACGCAAATCCGATTACATATGCCAGGTACGAAGTACAATGTTGCTGCTGTGATTGGCGAGTTAGGATTGTTTGAACATGGTTATAGTATTAATATCCAGTGAACGGAAACTGAGCCATCACAGACAATACCTCCCGGGGTTCCGCGGACGCATTCTACGATAGAGGTAGCAGTTTTCGTCTGAAACGGTGTTTGAGCGACGGGGCTCCCCTTAACTCAAAATCGTCAGATAAAATGGTCATTTTATTTTTGTGCATGGTTCTCGTTGTGTACCTAGGCCATGGGATTTGTCATCCGGTCTGGCATTTTTTTTTTTTTTTTTTTCCCTCCAAATCAGTTTTTGGGAGCGGTCTTAAGTTCCCGACTTGAGGAATCTCTCAGAAAAAAAAGTGGTGTACACCTCTACCATAGCACGCGTCCACGGCGAGCTCCACCATCGCTTCGTGGCATTTCTTTCAATATCGCGTGTCTAACGGGGTGTACGAAGATGAAATTTCGAAAGTAAAACAACGACTTCAACGCGTTGGTTAGGCCCCGAGTCAGCGAGATCGAGAAGGGCAAACCTGTAGGTTCGTCGAACACGGCTGGCGCAGCAAGCGCGACAGCACATCTCCTTCACCACGGGCTACGTGTGCATCTCGCTGCGGACTAATTCGCGGCACGCGCTGTGCTGACGTATCACATTTTAGAAAACGGGTCAGTCTGATTTAGATAGTTCCAGCAGGATGATCTGGTCAAGCGTAAACAGTGCGAATATACAGATGGGGGAAACAGTCCGCATTCGCCGAGGTAACGTACAGGTCAATACGTCAATTCCGACTGTCACCTCTTCGAGCACACAGATAACCGCTGATCACCGCACAACTGTTGCCGCCAACGCAGAAGGAGCCTTTTTCCGCCATGGGAGGACGGTCAGTGTCGACGTGTTGTCGGTCGATGTTCCCTTGAGAGGTACATCAAAAACCTGGCAAGCAACTTCAATTCAGTAGATTTCTCCAACATTATCATTAGTGAATTCGATTGAATTATGTCACACATTGAAGACACATTCGTGTACCTGCATGGCTTCGCCAGCTCATCAGTTCTTGCATCCAATTTCCGTGATAGTTTCATCAAGCTTTCGCGCAACTTCTTTACAATTTGAGTCAACTTCAACGCAAGGTTGCACGCAAATGCAAAACTCATTAATAATAGCTGAATAGTGACGCAAGTCTCCTAGCAGCACGCCCACAAAAAAAACATTCATGGTAGAGTTTGTGACGTTGCGGCACGGACCAAAACATAAGTTTTTTTGTCAACAAGAAGTGTATGCCGGCCGTCCCGTCTAGATAGGCCAGAGCACAATACTTTTTTAGGCAATTCATGCGATAAGCTCGCGTGTAGGCGGGGAAAGGCTCCACGGGAGTGAGACAAGTTCGACTGGAACGGGTGCTGATGACCAGTCCCGTCTCGTTCCGTCGCTACAGAGTCAATTCAATTGGCTTGGCAAAGTCAAGGCTTCTCAACGTCACTTGGACACAGGAGTGGGAAAGGGGAGGACAACGTCCGAGACTCCCTTAATCCGCAGCAAATGATGTACTATACTGGCTGTAGCCTGCGCTACGAGAATAAGGGAGAGGGACAGGGTACTACATGAATTCATGCCACGTACCTGGGAACATAACAGAAGAGTGGAAGTAAAGAGGAATTTTCCATACGTGTGCACGCTGGACACCGTTCGTCATAACCGCATTGGGCTACAAAACCAATCCCTCACGGGATTAACACGGCCGCCACTCACGGAACGCGCCACACCACGCACCACGCACACCCCATCCGCGAACGTTCGGGGAGCGCAAGGAGCCAAGGGCCACTGCTACTGCGGTAGACACAGGAGAATGACAGTCTGGCGTGCCTCAACAGCCGCTTGTCACGTGCAGCATCACAATCCAACCGGCGCTATCCACATCGTACATCACACATCTCAACCCCATAAAATCTGAGGTTTGGCAAGGATGCGTGCTACGATTGAGGTGCACCAGTTTTTTTCTAAGGTGCACCAGTCCGTGTAGGAGCTGAAGACCGCTCTCAAAAACCGATTTGGAGAAAACTAAAAAAGTGCTTCTGGGAATGAAACATCCCGTGGCCTAGGCACGCAACGAGAATCATGCAAAAAAAATGGCCTATTATTATTTTTTTTTCTCGACGATTTTGGGTTAAGGAACCCCGTCATGCCGAAACCATTTCACACCACAGGTGCTACCTCTATCGTACCACGCGTCCAAGGTTGGGGGGAGGGGAAGGCCACCACTCTGCGGTTAAGAAGGAGGAGACGCGTTGTCTACATCGATCCACGTTCGCGATTTTTCTTTACCAAGGCTTCTCTTCCCCCGCTCTTGATGCATGTTGACAAGGTTTCACGTCGCCGAAAGTATAGCACGCGAGCACGGGGTCAGAGCGGCCAAGTACTTGCTGTTCAACTACACAACAAGATGAGTGGTGCCATCCAATGCTCCAGGCATTGGGATCTAGACGCGGGAAAGGGCGGCCGCGGAGCGTCTTGGTTGGGGGCTTGTTCTCCTTCTGGTGTGCGTTGACTCCACTGAACTGATGATGGAGAAGAGGACCAACCACCAGCGGTGCGACGTAGGCCCCTGGCTGTTTGTGTACCACAGTTTTGTAGTGTATCTGTTCCACGTGTGCTGATTCGGCGCCGATGTTCATGTATTTGTGTCTGGACCCAGGCTACGATAGTGGGGTCCCATTTTCGTCCTTGACTTTCAGTGGCTAGAGGTCACTCGCGCGAGTAACCCCTTCGTTATTTTGCGATAAGATCTTACGTTTTCTTCATGTTTTACATTGAAATTGACGAAATCAATCCGCAAAGCAAAGGTGATCTAAGCTGCTCCAAAACAACTGCCTAAACCATTTTCATCCATGAGGTACAGAGTCACTCGTGCGACTGGCTCCAACACACCACTGAATACGGGGGTACCCCCCCTACCGTAGCCTGGGTCTCTGCCAACTACATTTGGGCGATTTTGTTGAGCATATCTGCGGGATCTGCATACGATTTTTCTCATTACTGTTTTTCCGCCGTGTCGTGTATGCCCCGTGCGTTGTTCGGCCAATCGAGCCTTTTCTCGCGTTCGTTTCTATGATGATATGTAGAGCGTACACGGAAGTATCGAGATTAAGTTGTGATGGCGTTTGGATAGTTGTGTCTTGGTGGTACAGGGCCCTACATTATCATTCGTGCGAGGAAAAAAGTGTTTCGTTTACACAGGGTTCTTCTCATGTGAGCCTGTGGCATAGTAATTGAGTCACTGTGCTTGTCGCTGCGCTATGACCTGTTTGAGTTGATTACGGCGGTGGTGCTGACCTGCTTCCTTTTGCCGCCAGCGGTAGTGGGCGAGGGCAGGGTTGCCGCTGATATTTTGTGAGGTGGGGTACACAGGATGCCTGTGGCCATACCGGCGGCTAATTGGATTATGTTTGTCTTGTCGTGGGGTGTTGACATGAGATACGCGCGGTGGAAGATTTACGTTTATTCTCAATAAGAGAGAATGTGTGATTTGTTTTTCAATAGTTCATCCTCTAGCGGACAATAATCAATGCACATTAGGTATGTGGAGTCTAGAGGACGCCGATTGCGCCACGCTGTTTCCCGCACTCGTTCGGCTTCGACTCGTTTTTTCTCTATTATCGGCGTTGGTGACAGGTCGAGTATACTACAAATCATTCAGGGGGGCAATGGCTGCTTGACGTTGGACTGGCAGAAAAAAATGGGCGTGGTTGTCTTGTGTTTTTTGGGCTTGAGTGGTTAGTGTCGAACAGTACTGCAGAGGTAGGTGGTGCACGCGTCATCATAGCAGCACTTGTGTGAAAGCATCATTTAGGTTGAATTTGACGGCATGCTGTATTCAACTCTACACGTGTAACTATAGGACTCGTACACCGTTGTCGACGCATCACCTTATGCAATACATGCTGATACGCCATGCGGAACGTTTTTGAATCAAAACACGCGTTCTTTCTGCTCCATGCTAAACGGGGCCGCTCCGCAGTATTATGGCCCTTTGATGTTTCGAAACCGCCCATGTCCCCGATGCTTTATGTTCAGAAGCAGATCCGGGTCCTTTCGATGATCTTCCGCTTGAAGTTCACAACGCGCATACCGTGCGCCACGAAGAGTCAAACCCGGCCATACATACCTCCGTTCACCTTGCCGCTTCGGTAAGGCATGCTACGAGGCATGCCCTAACATGCTTGTAGCGAGTGGGGGGGGGGTCATTCGGGTGGGTGTAAGGCCGGACTCACCCTCAAGGAGTTATATATCCTTGCTGCTGCGTGTGGCCGCGCGGCTTAGGCGTGGCGGTAGAGTTGGGTCGTACGTGGTGCGTTAGGCATGGTCACCAGCGATTCGCGCGCCTTTCTAGGCAGCAGCGGCCGAGCACACCAATGCTCAATCGGGATGCTCGTGTGCGAAGGGAGGCGCCACCACAAGCCGAACTCCGGCGCAGTCTCGGTTTGCGTGGAGAGGACTGCGCCGGCAGGAGGCTGCATTCGACGACGAAGGAGGAGGGCAACTGATCGTCGACGGACGGGGAATGGACGGATTGAACTCTCCCTGAACAATAACATTTTCTTTTTTTTTTCAGACAAGCACCGCAAGTTGCGAGGAGCGTTATGTTTTGTGGGATAGGGGAGAAGGACAACCGACTGGATTTGGGTGCCAACGAGAGCACGTGCGAAGGAGCGGGCCGAGTGAGCCAAGGCGATGAGGCGGCCATGAAGAACGCCAGCAGGGGGATGGCACACGGAGACCCACGACCCGCACGCACACCATCATCACGAGAGCAAAGATCGTCGTTTTTCTGGATTTTTTACGAGGCAATAGTACATGTTACTTGGGTCACTGATTTTTGTAGAGTTGATAGAGTTGTATAACCTTCATGGGGAACGACCCCCCGCAATTTTCAGGCGCGGGCGTCGTCGTTGCGATGCAACCCTGTTAGATAACTCGGGAAGACGTGGCGATCATTGATATTTGTATGGTGTGTTTTTGGTTCGATTGCTTTTTTTCTCACTCACTGCAGACCAGTGGGTCGTCACTCTGACAGCAATCCAGAGAGCAGGCGTGTTCGTCTGTGCTCACGATTACCGTGAGGTTCGTACGGTGCAGGCGGCACTCCAGACAGCAACCGCTGTAGTTTGTCGCCGCGAGTTGGTCTGATTGGGTAGGGTGGACCGCAACTGGACCAAGTCCGGCGGAAGGCTGTTTTCTCATGGCCGGGGGTTTTGTTAGTGGGTGAGCTTGCGCAAGTCCCACACTACCCGGACAGATGACGTTCCGGGTGGCTATCGCCACCGAACCTGACCGTCAGGGGACAGGCCGGGTCGACGTACACACACATCCGTATAAAACGGCAGCTTGCGCTGCCGGGGTTGTAACGAGGACCGCTGATAGGGACAGCTCACGCCATCGCTATAGTGGGATCCGAAGGACGCACCAGCTTGCGCTGGGTTGCGAAAGCAACTGAGTTGCATCGACACACGACGCGCATGAAAACATATGGAAGTGTGGTGAGCTTAAGCTTTATTTTTCCCCATCCTTCCGCCGGAGGATAAGAAAAGAAGAGAAAAAAATCGAGTTCGTTAGTTGTGGGAATGGGGGAACTCTAAGCTGTAGACGAGTCGATATGCACATACATACCCGCCGCCATGTGAATTCAGTTTGCATATTGGATCATTTCACTTGTGCGCCTTCTTCGTGTGTCATACGCTTTCGGTGGGAAAGCGCAGTATTTATTTGATTTCATTTTTTTTTCGGATCTTCCTGGGGCTCCATACAGCACCTCTGTGTGACTGCGAACTGTAGATATTTTTCAAGAGTCAATGTCAGACGACAACAGCAACAACAACAACATCATGGGTAAAACAAATCGGCAACGGTTCACAAACAAACTTGGAAAGGGCGCACGTGGTATGATAAGCCCCTGGGTATAGCACTTCTTGGTCAAGAATATTTTCTGAACACATGACACCCCGGGGCTCCTCAACCTATTCAACCTATTATTAAATTTATCAAAATCGTCGGATCATGCCATTCTTATTTTTGTAATATTTTTTTTTTGTATACCTAGGCCATGGGATAATCGGGTTTCACTTTCGAGGTTCCTCAGCTTTGGTACTTGTGTGAGGTAACACAGTCGTCTACAGCTCATCAAGCGAGGCGCCTTGAAGAGAAACAAGTATTCATCTGTACCGCGTGCGTATACGTAGCATGCGCCGAAAATGAATGCTACGATGGTGATGGTACATTTTTTCCTTCGATCTCTTCATGTTTTTTTGTAGAAAGCTCTACACAGTCTACACCCTCCACACCCCAAATGAATCTCTTCAGAAAATCAACTTCGTGTTGACTTGTTGACGAACAGTCCCACATGGCCGAGGCATCAAGCGAAATATCCAGTAAAAACACAGACAGACGCTGTATTCTGTTCCTTCCGCACGGTATTAGTCGCGTGATACACCGGTCGAGCCCGTTGTTTTTCAGGTGCATTAATCTTTGAAGGTATGTATTACTCCTATCTATGGAGATGTTGCCAGGGCAAGCACCATCAAGAAATCATTATCAAATACAATGGTACATACTGTGCAATAGAATCCGTCCTGCATCGCAACGCGCAGTAAGGTGTTATGAACTATTAATAGTACTTCTCATGTAGACTAGACTATAGATAAGTTGAGGGACTTTGTCCAAACTCCCAAATTGACCAAAAACTGGTATCCCTGGGGCTTCGGGAGGGGGAGTCGGGGTGACCTTGCGCAGACAGTGTATCCTGCTGGAGGGTATGATCTGCAGCGAACGACTTCGAGGAGGACAACGTACCGAAGATTTTCACCGATTCGTCAACCTTCTTAGCTTTTGCCGATTCTTGGAACGCACCCAGTACCAAAATAGACAAGACAAAGCCAGAGTCGAGAGAACCAGCAAAATACTTCTTTTTACTGCACAATCCGAGAGCAGCAGGAAAAAATCTAAAGACAGCACAGAAAGCACGTCCCTGCTACGTACGGTAGAATATCAGAGATGTGAATCATTTTTTTTTGTGAGGCTGACCTCACTTGACAACAAGCCCCAGACATTTATTTGCAAGACCTTTCCGAAAATATGATTTTTGGAAAAATGAAAGTTCTACAACCCGATGCACCCCACAGCCCCGAGGTTGTTTCAGCGACAATTATTGCACAAAAAAATGAGTCTCCTCCGACCCATTTTGGCTTCTAAAGGAGTCCCGAAATTTTGGAAAGATATTTAAGCGAAAACGCGCCCTTGACAATACCTATCTATCGTAGCACGCATCCTTTAATTTTTCATATCGAAGACGAAATCGATTCTTTTTTTCCCATAAAGACCTAAAACCCGACGATAGCCGACTAAAAACACGGTATCTATCGCATCGATTGGTTGCCGAAAGAACGGTGCTCCCGCCGGGACGAAACGGCAGCGCAAGCTGTAAGCTGTCTCACCGTGCGGCTGCCGTGGCCACCGCGTCATCAGCTGCCGTGGTCTATGGACGCATGTGAGTAAGTCGATCCACCCTGGTTCTCAGCTGAGGATCGGGTGAAAGATGGAGATTGACGCTCGCGCCACCGGAACCCCAGGCGCGCCACACGAAATCCCCCGATTTCCATACATTATATCCTAGTCTGTAAACTTAACGGCTGTGTTGTAGTAAAGACGACTCAGGTAGCCACTCGGAAAGTACCCCCACCGGGTACTGCTGTAGGACTCTCGCGGACTCACCCACAAACAACAGCCCAAGCTGAAAGCCACCTCCCCCCCGGATTTGTCCAGTTTCGGCCGACCCTATACCGGGCTAGCCGTTGGTCCGACGTTCCGGAACCTGCCGTCTCTCTGTCGTCGTCCTCAAAGGTCTCTCTCTCTCTCTCGGAAAGGTGGTATTGGTTTTTCTTCGGTCACCATCCCGTCTGTGAAGGAGACTCTCCGAGCGCACAGCTAGGAGGTCTGTTTACTCGTCAACAACTTATGTAGTAACCCGAGTCTAAGACGACTACTGTGCCCCGGGTCGTCGCGCGGTCGTACGGGTTGGGGCAGGAGGTGCTCTATTTGAGGCGGTAACCTTATTTCTGATCGTCAATAAGTGCGGGATAGAGGCCACAGCTCGTCGTGGCTGAGGGGGAAGGGGGGAGGCGGAGAGGCAGGCACGCGTTGCAGCACGAAACAACTTGTGGAGGGGTTGATAAGCGAATATCACTAAGGAGGTTTCGGGGCAGATTAGATGGACTAATCGTATTAATTCCTATGTTCATCAAGGGATTATGACTGATCCTCATCGGACGTTCGATGTCACCGTTTCATATCGCAAACGCACTCAGTCTCTGTTTTTTTTTGCGCTTCATCCCATTTATTTTATCCTCGCACTACAACTCTTTTGCGCTCCCTCCCAGCCTCCCAGTAGTAAATAACTCAGCACTCTCTTCCGTCGTCGGCTCACGTCGAATTGCGGCTACCCACGCTGCTAAGCGCTCTCAGCAGTTAGTTGATCCTTCTTTTTTGCATGTATGCGAATACATTCAAAATATCACCACGGTGGGAATCGAACTCAAGGACCAACGCTTATCAATGGTATTATTCGCGGGTAACCGCTGGACCACCGGCGCGATAGGCCGTGATGAACCATGATTATTCACTTTTCATTATTATGTATATTACGGTTGATTCAACCAGATCCCGCACACTTTCAATCGCTGTTACCCGTAGTACCGTTACATCGCAAACACAGCAGTAGTATGCACCCCGCTTTTTGACGTGCTTTCTTTGTTTTTCTCGTGGCGCACCCAGCAGCTTAGTCTATTTATTTACCTTCCTCTCCTGAATATTGTCTGATTGGCTGATTGTGGCAAAAATTCGAACCGCATTTCGTATTTGGCGCGTTTGGTATGGCATGATCAATCTCCTTCTTACTGCTTCAGCGATGCTCTCCTTCTTGGCGATATATGTTCTCTCCTATCTATGCTGTGTATAGGTCTTAAGGTCGGTGGAGCTAGCATCTCTCTCCCCAGGAGAGGATGAAGAACGGGCACGGGCACTCGATGTGCTGGATGGGTGTCGATGGGTGCGCACGTAAATGCTTTACCAGAGAACAAACTCACACCTATACGTACCTGTAATGGCCCCATTGTGGGCGATGCGTGCTACCACATGGAGGCAGCACGTTTTGGCCATTTTTTTCTAGTCATCCCAGGGTAGGGGTTGCAGTTGTTCGATTGACTAATAATGCACCTGTCCGATTGGGCTCCTCGAGTGAGGAACCGCCGGTTAGTCAAGTAATTTCACGAGAACAGAAATAGAAACTTGGTCGGGTTGTTGTGCGAACGAACGAATGCCTTCAAAAATATTTTTCGAGTGCGATATTGGGCTCCTCATGCGACGTGCTTAAATAACCCGAAATCGTCTGAATAAAATGTTATTCTTGTTTCTATGCCGGAGCCCTTGTTTTTTCTCATATATCAAGGCCATGGAGATTGTGTTCATGATCGTCGGGTTGCACGTTGAGTATACTACCTATGCCCCATGGGACTTTTTTTTCTGGTGGTGGCGGTTTTAGTTTTCTCCAAATAAGTTTTTAGGAGAGGTCTGAAGCACCCAAAATCGAGGAACCTCAGAAAATAAGGGGTGCACCTCTATCGTAGCACGAGTCAAACCCTGTGCGAGCACCCAATACCTCAAGTGAGGAGTCTCAGGCACAAAAAGGCGCGTTTCTACCGTACGTAGTAGTAGTAGTAATAGCATGTGTCGGGTGTACCAGCCAGGTATGCGAGTTCACACGCTTACACTCCGGCAAGCCGCAGCGCGGTTAGGCAAAAAGTGGCATGCCATCAATCCGTACTCATCATCTCTCCTGCATGGGTGTTGCGAGTTAAAGTCATGCCCCTCTCGTCAACCAAACGGCCCTCAAGTCGGGGTTGAAGTTACGGTAGACTAGTGGTTCCTGTATTGTAGGCCCCCCGGTATTTGCCTGCCGGAAATACCGTCAATCAATGTAGAGGCAACCGTCAATACTCCACTATTTATCACTACTGTCTGTTCCGATTTGTGCCAAACGATTTCAAAGGCACTAGATAGAGCGCTACAACCGGCTCTCTTCATCAACTAACTGGCACTGTATTAGGCCATTTTTTTAATATACCGCGGTATCAAGCGCTCAGTGCTGGCCCCACGAGGTAGCCTTTTAGAGCGTCCCCAAAACCCTGATGGCCATGTAGTCTACGGCTGATGCTATTGGTGATGCCCGTTCTACCACGTCGACTCTTCGGAGGAATCGACCCATCCGGGAGTTTCTTGTTTGGTGTAGTCCCGATTGACATTTAAACAGATGCTTTTTCTTGATTTATGGAGGAAGTCGTTCCGCGGTTTTCAAGATATGAATTCCGACTTTCCCCACCACCTTTACTCGTACCTGTGACCAAGTGAGCTAACACTTGTGGCCTGCGGGTGGTCCACCCGGAAATGACTACGGAGGCTCTCTGAATCAGCAAAATCAATCGGCTATTCGGCGACACGCACCTTTTATCGTTCAGTATTAGCGCAAGAGTTTCCATCTGTATGTAGGACTCTGCAGGGGTCTGGGGTTTTGGATCCCCGCTTTTTTAGTTTGTGCATTCCCCGGTAGTGCGTGCGATGGGCGTTCGAAGACCTATAGGATTAATAAGTGTGCACTGCCCGGCGCCTGACGCAGAACGCCAGATCTCACTCGTCGGTCTTCATTCGATTAACACATGTGTGTGAGTGTGCCTTTGCGTTACATCAAGAGCAGAGAAGAGATCACTTCGGTAGAGTATCGATCGACGTCCACCGCATGTTCCATCATGACTCGACAGCACTAACAACCTGAGCATCAGCCCTGGGCTGGACCTCCGCTGGCCTGCCACATATTATACAGGGAGTACACAGGATCTTGCGTACGAACCCGGTGGACCCACAAGTAGCCCACTCCGAACGTTAAGTCACATGATAACGCTTATTGTTTCATGCATGCCGAATTCCACCTATGTCTGGTTTTGTCCACCTCAATGCGGGTTATATTGTTTCCGTGCGCAGAACAAGGTTGGACGTCTTAGCCCTGTTGACCCTGGCATTAGCAGGGGAGTCACCGACCTGTATCCTTCACGAGGGTATACACACACCCCGTAACACGCGCGATCGAAACACCACACGCAGCTTTCAAACCTTACGTTTGATCAAAAACCTTTTTTGGTCGATCTCACAGCTGAAGTGTGTTTTTTCATTTTTTGAATAGGAGGGGCTTACTGCTGTATCTCTGTTTACAACTAACTGCACAACCATGCCATGTTTCGGGGGACAAACTATTTTGAAATAGTGTGGGCACATCCTTATGGCGACAAAGGGGTACGAGGGTTCCGGGTCGGATGCTGCAACCCGATGCAAAAAATTGCCAATCCATCCCGCACAATCTGGCGCCTCCTCAAATGTATAGACTACGACGCATGCTACAAAAGATCCTCCTTCGAGAAGGGGTTGACTTGATACCCCAGGGGTGTCGTAGGCGTTCTAAACTACTATTAATAGTATTGCGCCTGCTGCTAGTTGTAGGCTTCGGATACTACCTGATCACGTACGAGGCCCCCGACGATGTGACTTTGATTGTTGCATTGGACGCAAAAATGTTGTAGTGGGTACGATCCCCTGGCTGTGCACCAGCCACATAGTCTAGTCTAAGCATACACCATGTGACTACTGCATCAATGACGAGAGCAACACGGCTGGCGTTGTACTGACTGCTGCTGTGCTGCTGCTGTCTACCAGGTACTGAGTTTGATATAGAACGCACTCCATTTTTCGGCGCCAGCGAAGGCAATTTGGACTGTATCGCAATGCAGCAACAGCGACAAGCGTCCAAGTGCTAATCTCCAGTATCAACATGCTTAGAGGCGACCAGTTCAGCATTAGCACATATCCTCTTCTAGGAAAGCCAGATATAACCAACCGTGGGCGGCAGTTGCAGAAAAACTGGTTACTCGGGAGTCACGTGCGCTGCAAACTAGACGGACATATCCAGAAGGTTGAGCCATTTGCGGGTCAAACGCTGAAGTCTGTGTAAAAGGCACTCATTACCAGCGTAAGAAATCAAGCCTGGGCCAGCTTTACCGCTTCTTTCAAAAGTGTCCTGTAATGTGCATCATCTTCTGTATCAGCTGCACGCTGTTGCACACGCCACACGCCAATTACACACGCCAAAAGGTTATGAGCTTCGGTGGTATCCACGCTGAACGCCAATAGGTAATGAGCCTCGACCGTACAAACGCTTGTGCCACAGCTGTGGAGGCACGGCGAGCCAGGGATAACGTCTCCCGGAGCGACGACTACTGGCTTTCCTCAGGGGTCGGGACCTGACACATCAAGACCACCTGCGCGGAGTTCTGCGGGATTTCACCAATCAAGCCGATAGTTTCGGGGATAGCTGAAACGACGGGAATATCGAGGTCAAAGCGATGAAACCCAATGTGAACATACGCTTGAGCTTCGAATAACTTTTTTGACGTTTGTGAGTTGAGATTACCAGAGAAGAAAGGGGACACCCGTCCTAGATAAATATCAGTAAGAAAGGGGACACCCTTCCTACCTAAATATCAGTATACTATCGAACTCAACTACCACAAACGGAACCATTTTGGCATGCTACGACCGCCAATATAGATGTATTATATAAATGAAAAAATACACTTCAGCTATGACATCGATCAAAAAGGATTCTGATCAAAACTCTACACACTAGACTATATATCAACTCCAACGTCCTACCGGTACGGATATCCTACCCGGCGTACTGCTACAGAACAGCTCAGAGTACATTTACGGTCACAATCAGGCATCAATCAGCCTTGCCCAAAATAGTGTTTTCCCGTCAACGGGTCCGTACGGTGTCGTGCTTAACGCGAACTGGCATACCCTGTCTATGTTGCCCATTTTCATACCCACTATTTGTTGATCGCCTGGTGTGCGATAGTGATGTTGTAGATCTTGCATGAATCCGTTGCCGCCATGTTAACCTAGCCGATGGGCAAACAACGATATAACGAGTCTGGAGCAGTTGGGGGGGAAAACCAAACCAAAACTTGGCTATTAACTAAACTCAGGTGGGCACCAAACAGCATCCCTTCTATTCCATATCGGTACTAATCCCGTTCCCGAGTTGAACATTTTTGCGGCGGTGCGCAGTTTCCATCTCCCGAATACCCTTCCGCCCCTCTCCTGGCCTTCACCTCCGCGCCACCCCGGCCACATAAATGATGGGGTAAACACATGCCAGGTACAGTGCATCTGGTATGCATCAATAGAGACTTTCCAACGTATTACGCTTTCCAAGCGACGATGTCCAGCATGAGCTGTAACGTCGGTCACCCATAAAGAATTACGAAGAAAACCAAGGGGGACAAAAAAAAGAAAGAAACCTATGCACGACGTCTATTAATATCCCCTTCCTGTGTCTACTTCCAGCCTGGCATCGATCAAATCCGCCCGGTTCCCTTGCCCCACTCTTTTTTCTCGTTACATACTCATCTACGTTTTACCCTGGGAATCCTAAACATCGCGCCGAAAGACGGCCTGCGCCGCGAAGAACAAAATAACTGAGAACGCCTCTAAAGCCACACCCAATCTGTTTGGAACAAACAACTTGAAAATAGCGCATATTTTCTTTTCCAAGACGTAAAAAACTCAAGTCGTAGCCAACTCCATAATCCCCGGCACATCACGCTCATCACACAACCCCCCCGGTCCAAGGGAGCGGAGAGGACGGGGGCGGGGGGGGGGGCAGTTCCCTCTGGTCACCATTGAAACAACGGCCTCGCTATCGGAACATCTACCGCTGATTTCTTATTAAAGTAACGCTTTTCCACCGTAAAATCAATCTACCCCATACATGGCTCTCGAGCAACAGCAATACCGGCAGACGTTCATACCTACCGTCACATCGTTTCAACCAACTTTCGAAGAAACAAAAAAATAGAAACCTGTCGGCTCTCTTAGTTTTTCTTTTGAACGAAAACTACAATCGCCTTCTTTCCTGCCGAAAAAATTCCACATAGCTTTCTACAAAAGTAACGAAAACAAATACTCGAGTAAAAAATTATGTCGGCCGGCTAATTTTTCCACTTCAGAATAACGACAAGTGCATTTGTTTTTCTTACCGTAAAAGATCGTCCCATCGACCTGCCCAACAGAAAAGCACGAATTAAAAAGCTATATTTTGGCCCGTCCACTTTTTCGTGTTTGGAATAACAACAAGGCCAAATAATCTCCATCTTCCGTACCTAATTCTCCAACAAAAAACAAGCAAAAAGAGTCTTGCCCAGTCTACGGCGATCGGTCGGAGGCATCAATCAACCTACGCAAAGAATTGGCCCTTGTGGAAGGTGTATCCATCAAGGCGTTTCTTGGCGTACTCAGCGAAATCGAATCCCTGTTACAGGGTTTCCAGAGTGGACAGCAGGTGGGCAAATGAGGGTTGGGGTGGGGGGGGGTCACATGTTGGTAAGCGTCGTTTCGCGGCCAATCCGCACAATTGTAGTGTATTGCTATGGAAGTTGTACCACGTTAAAAGGTATAGCTGGTGGCGCTGGGCATCTCTGTCATCATCCGCAGACACATGAGTGCGTGCGTACACATACATATATATTATATATAAACAAACGCAGCTTGCAAAGATGAGTTTTGACGAAATCTTCGATCTCACAGCTGGAGTGTATTTTCATTTTTTATAATATAAACAAACGCGGAGAAAGGGAGCAGTACATCGAAACGAACACTCACCTCATCAGCGAACACGGAAATCAAACATAACCCTACTACCAGATACGGCGGAAAAGAAAAAAAAACAACAATAACAACGGCAGCAACGAAAACAAAACACAAGCACAACACACGAAACAGAAGCAGAAATCAACCCATCTCAAAGCAGGGTCCAAATGAAAACACTCCAACAAAGATTTACAAGACAACAACCGCAAAATTTCCGGAGTGAACAAGCGGCCAGACGCAACGCTTACGCCCGTTATCGCTGGGCGCTTACGTAGCCGCAACACATTCACGAGAAAGGATTTGCATGCAATAGGGATACAAAACTACCACTCCTCATTATCATGTCGTTTTATCGATTGTGGTCGTACCTCTATCTCGGAAGTGTTGGCTTGTATGATAGCCCAGAGTCCCCACGTGAGGTGACTGGCTAACGTGTACTTGTCCACGCGCGCTACGAGCTCACGGAGTAGGTCGTCCGTTGACTGCGGGCCAAAAAGCAGGAGCAAGCGCATGAAGCGGCGTTGAGTGTACTGGGTGTATGGTATTTCATCGCAACCGCGCGGTGGAACACGCAGACACAGTCGTGATTCTCCCAGACTAAGTTCATGCTCCGAGGGTGCCTTCTTCTCGAGTCTTCTTGATGATCGTACATCATTTTCATAAATGTTACAAAACTTGTTTTTTTCGAGTCTTCTTGATGACCGTTCATCATCTACATAACTATGTTGCCCTCTATTCCCCGGTATCTGCCCTCTATTCCCCGGCACAATGAGCGTCAATCTATAAGTCTGTCCCGGCCCGCTCCATCAAGCCAGATGACTACTGAACACGCTAGCATATCAAAATGGCGGACGCATTCGAACCGACGTCGTGAGGGGACTACAGGCGGAAACTAAACAAAGCTGTGGGGACGCACACAAGCTGTAGACAAAGTTAGGAATCTGCTTCGGAAACACATACGCATCATCGGCGCATTCACAAATCATGAGAGCAAACACAAATTTGGGAGACGCACACAAGTCGTTGACGCACATACACACACCTGGACACATAAATACATACACATTGTGGACAGAACCACAATCGCGGTAAAGGCTACATGGAAGCCAACACAAACCATGGACACACACAAAAGCCATGGACACTTAGGCCTCGAGAAACCTTCGCAGCTGAGCGGGTTGTACTACGTCAAAATTGAACATGTGTAGCAAAAATCGAAGCAAGCATGCCGTAAAAGAAGGAAGACTGATATATACTCGGAGTATATATATATATGTATAGACTATACATATGTATAGATCGAAGGTCCGCGACTCAGTCACCGAACTGTCCGCGGGAGCGGTACCCGGTTTTCTTCTTGGCGACTCCCGCGGCTTCGACGTACCATAGGCCCCGAGAAACGCTCGCAGCTGAAAGGATTCTACCTCAAAAGCAAAGAGGTGCAACCAAAAAACGAACCAAAAACAGACAAAATGACCTAAAATGACACGGAAAAGAAATCGTCGACTGGGTCGCCACTCGCTCACCGGATTGTTCGACGGAGGCGTGTCTGGTTTTGCTCTTAACGCATCCGCTGCTTCGATGTAAGCACCGAGAAAGCTTTTTCGTTGAGCGACCGAGGGGTACTTGCGCCGGAAGTCGGCATCGAACCCCGCGCACTCACAAAAGTGGTTGGCGATGTCGTACCTGTAGGGTCGTGTTTGTGTTTAGTGTTCCCGGTAGCGTTTACCATATACGTTTTAGTGTTTAATGTTTACGACTCAACATGATGTGCTTCTTGTCCTTTTTATTGGGCGCGAGGAACTCCCGGTGAGGCACTCGCGGGCGGTTTGATTGAGAGCAGGGTGATTCCGAACATTTAGGTTGGACGCGAGAAAACTCCGAGATTTTCCATTAGACGGGAGGGAACTCGGAGTTATCGCAATCGACGGGAGGAACTCAAAAGTGGGTATTCATGTACTTCTCGAATGAACGCGAGGCAAACCCGAGCTCACTGATTGGACGTGAGGAAACTCCGAGCATTTTGATTGGGCGCGGGGTTTCTCCGAACTTATGCACTGGACACCACAAACTCTATTGCAGGCAACGCTGACATATTTTGGTTGGACGAAAATTAAACCCGAGCATTCTCATTGAACGTGAGGAAAATTTGGGCTTCAGCTCGGACGCGAAGAAATCCAGCAGAACAAATTACGCAATTTCGAGTTTTCTTCTGTTGCACACAGAGAAAACTTCCGGCCTTTGACTGCCCACGACGCCACCACAAGCCTACCGATTGGACGAGAAGTTTTTATAGCTGCAACGTTTCTGGCCGGACCCAACTTACCTCCGACATTTCTAATTGGGCGCACGTCTAGCTTTCTGATGGGGCGCGAGGAGCTCATGCACAATTTTTTCCCGCAGGGATCGTAGTCGGAATACTCCAAGTCGACGCGGGATGAGAATGGAACTCTGCGAAGTAGCCCTTGAGCTTTCTGAGTGGTTCGCCAGGAACTCTGGTCCTGGTAATCTCGACCTTTGGATTGTACTCGTGGCAACCGGTGGAGGTGGGGTAGTCTCGGGCCAATCGATTGGACGCAGCGTCACTCTTAACCATTGGAATGGAGTCAAAGTTGACCCGATGCCTTTGACGGGGTGCGCTTTACAACTTTGAGCCATGTTATCGGGCAAGAAAAAAACCGTTCTCACCCACAGGGGTTGTAGTCGGAATACTCGAAGTCGATGAGCCGGAGGGTGGAAATCTGCTTCGCTCCCCTGGGTCCGACCAGAACGTTTCCTGGCGAGGTTTTGCAAAACCAAGGGAACGAATTGAATCAGGCGTTCGTTTTCGCTTTTGACAAGACGCGGGGGGGGGTATACTAGCTGCTCACCGTGGATAAGGCAGATTCAGCAATGTGGAAGCAAAGTGTTGGATTGGAGAACATTACTTGAGGTAGCCAGTGCCGAAAGGGAAGTCATTGGTATTTTTACTGTTGCAATTGCTATGACTACTACTGCTACCGCTGCTACCTCTAACTGCTACTGTCGCTACTCCCCCTCTTCCTGCCACTCTATCGGCCATTGCCACCACCACCACCACTACCACCACTGCTGCTGAAGCCATAAAACCTTCCACAGAGTACGGAATCATGCGGCACTCTACTACAATGTACGCCACGACAGCTGGTGATATATAAGCCAACTCCTGTAAACAACGGAATTACAGTACAGTATGCACACGAACCCTGACCCCTCTCCCATACACAAATAACAGACGAAATCACGCACCTCAAAATGCATCAAAATAGACAAGACCTTGCACCAAACAACCGGAGAAAACAAGTCGCGAGAAAGGCTTGAAACAACCGCTTGGAACCCCAACTCGGCAAAAAAAGAATGCAAGAACGGCGGCTTGCAACACTTCAACAACCATTTGCAACCAAAGGCTGGCACCAGACTCAAGAATGACACGCTGAAACAACCTTGCTGGAGCGGACAGCGCGATAGCACGGGTCGCAGAAGTGAACAGGGTGCTGGATATACCGCCAGTGTATCGGGGCAGTACCTGAGAGACAGCACGTCGCTTACCGGAAAGCAGATCGTTGTGCGCGAAGACGATGCCGTCCGCTATCTCCGCCGCTCGCTTCTGTTTACCACAGTGGCGCGACCAGAAACAAAAAAAAAAAAAATAGCAATCTACTAAAGATGTGCCGCGCCACGGTCAAACCGGTAACATTGTGGGAGGATTACGTGTGAATAGACCCCTGCGAACAGAAGTGAAGTGCCCTTGACGCGTGCTGCGATAGAGGGGGCACTTTTTGGCCTCTTTCGTTTTCTGACTGACGGTGCTCCTTAACCTGTTAATAAAATCGTCGGAGTGTCACTGTTGTATTACATTATGAACTTGTTTCGTGTTATACCTAGACCATGGGCTTGGTCATCCAGTTGTACTTCCAGTTTACTCAAAATGTAGTGTTGAGGTAAGAAATGTATAGAGCTTCTCAAGCTGGGAGTCCCACAAAAAAAAAACGGGTGCACTTTACCGTAGCATGTGTCCCCTGCCGCAGTCATTTAGGTGTCCTTGGGCGGTTTTTGTGGTACGGAATTATCAAGTTAACATCAATATGCGAGAAGACGGCGCCCTTCGCCATTTCCACCGCTACACCTGTCGCACCAAAAAGGTGCGGCCAGAGACTCGCCCCCAAAAAATGGAAAGAAAAAAAAACATGTAAGGCGTGTCGTGCCGGCAAAAAGCAGGTAGTAGGGAGATTCAGACCCCTCGATCAAAATCATACGCACGGTTTAGGGGACAACTTTTGTTGGAACTACCGGTAGATCGCGCCGATGATACATATCACGTGAATATAAACACATGTACAAAATTGCAGCTGCTGCTCGGAGAATGCTCCTCAGCTTTTCTTAGAGGTAGTTTTGAGCTGCTTGCCGTGCTAGCTTGCGATGAGGATCACCCCTCGGTCCGAAACTCCCCCATCTTGCTCCCCGACCCCTACTGCGTCGAAGGAGGCCTTGGGCGTGCTTGCACTGTACCTTGCGATGAGGATCACGCCTCGGTCCGAAACTCCCTCATCTTGCTCCCCGACCCCGACAGCGTTGGAGGAGGCCTCGGGCGTGCTTGCACCGAGCCCGGGCTGCCGGCTGGCAGGGTGTGCTGCATTCGTTCTTTGGAATAATTGTTTCAAATACGTCATATGTGAGTTCGACCAATGGAGCGGTCGATACTGAGTTCCAACAGTTGAGCGGTCTAGATTCAACGTCCCAAGCTGCGTGAATCATGTGACAGTCTTGTTGCCAAAGATTTCCGTTGACGGTCCAGCTTTGGCCCGTCAAGACCGCTTCATCAATATAATTGTTATTAGTGCGGAGGTCCGTGGCGGTTGTGTGTCAAGGGGCAAGAGTGCTGTCAACCGACATCAATGCTCGCTCGTGACGGTAAATTTTTCCAGGTTTGATGCGAGGAGGCCCTATTCTCGCGTGGCCGAGATGGCAGAGGCCTCCGCCTCGGCGTTATTGACAACTCATGGCGCAATAGTGTGGGAAGTAATGGGCTGGGGCGGCCTTCCTCGTGCGCCGCCGTTGTGGGTGCGTCTAGGGGTGGGCGTTGCAGAAGCGCGTGGCGAATGGGCGATTCGGAGATTTTACGCCTGCTAGCACCAATTCTTCGCTGAAATGTCGACATTCATACGCTAGCAAAAGGTCGCGAAACGCGCGCTGCGAGCCCCTGCGGCTACTACACACGGTGGAAGAGCAGGGTCCGTGAGGCAGAGAGGGCGGAGTCGTTGGTTCCGACAGAATCGGACGAACGTACGCCGCGGGAGGAGCGGTGCCGTGGTGGAGCCTCAAGCGGTGTGTTACAATTAGTTTTTTGAAACATTGCAGCAACATCATGTGAAGCGTGGGGTTTCGGTTGTACTGTGAAGGCGTGCTTCTTTTATTATTATACCGCCAACAGAGGATAACTTACGTACTAGTGCGTCTGCCATTTACGACGGCGATATATCGTATGATACTTACATAGGGGTGCTCGCATACAGGGGAGAAGAGAGGAGAGAGGTCCATTCACATGAGGTTGGACTGCAAAAAATGATGGTACAGCAGCAGCAGTACGTTCGAGGTACGAGGCGGTTTGGCAATTACTGCTGCTGCTGTAGTAGTAGCACTGCCACACCACCTACCGGTACTCGTATGTATCTGGCATATGATACGATCATCATGGGTTTTTCGTCCTCCCGACCGTTCCATTGCTTTCTCCCTTCAAAATATACAAACCCCCTCCACATTCGCTCCACCTCATACTTGAAATACTATGAACTGGATTAATACCAGACCTTACCCCGTGGCAGCGATTTGCCGCGTCTACGGTCTCTCTCCGCTTCGTTTACCTGTTTTACGGGCATGCGCGGAGCCGCAGGCAGGCGTCAGCCCGCCTCGGCGAAGTCCCCCTGGTATATACGTATATCTGCTTCAAAATATAAAAACACTGAAATATGTATCTTGATGCATCCGATTCGCTGAAGGGTTTCCACGCCTGCGAAGGGGTATCTGCGCCAAACCACATAAGCATTGTGACACGGGGCCCCGATCTGTCTGGATATAGATATGTCTGTCCCGAATTAGCGACTGGTAGATCATGAAATAATCTGATCTGGTGGGCCCGACGTGTGAAACGACAAAGCACATGGAGTTAGAGTGAAGATATTGTTCATCCGTAACAAAGGTTTTCCACACCTGCGCAGGCGATGGCGAAGATGTGCCCCCCTCTACCTCTTCCGGAAGGCGCTGTTTAAGCCATTTTACTTCTTCGGCCACCTTTAGGGCATGTCGAAGTTAGGGGTTGACGGAGAGAGAGACAATGGAACGAGAAGGGGAGAGGCGGGAGTAGGGAGCGGGCGAGGGAATGTGGAGGGGAAAGGTTGGAGGGAGCGGGGGTACGGGGCGGCGGAAAGGGGATAGGGGAAGAGAGGGAGGGAAGGGAGCGTTGGGAGGCCAGGGGAATCAGGGAGGAGACGGGGGTAGGAGGGAAGGGATTGGGGGGGCAGAGGGAGGGGAGGGAGGTGCGAGAAGGGGGGTGGAGGAACACATGCAAAGTTTGAATTTGATTTTTTAGCCAGGGGAATCAGGGAGAAGACGGGGGTAAAAGGGAAGGGATTGGGGGGGGCATAGGGAGGGGAAGGAGGTGCGGGAAGGAGGATGGAGGAACACATGCAAAGTTTGAACTCGATGTAACGATTCCGGCAGCCGAGACACGCATCCCAAGACAATTTCCGCGGACGCAGGGAGGGGGGGCGTGAAAAAATAAGCGTAATCGTCGACTACACACAACAAAACAAACTGGAGAAAGGCGAGACATGTAAGCACACGCTCCCCCCCTTGCGAGAGGTAACGTTTGATTCACGAATTTTTTGTTGCTTTCTAAAAGCTCAACTTCCACTCTTTTATCCACAAAATGTGACTTGTCATGGTTGAAACATGTCTATTATTTTATCACCTTCTCGAGGAGAAACGCTTGGGCGGCGTCTAATCTGGTCGCCGTCTCCAACCATCGGTCGATGGTTGTCCACATCACCGGACGGCTGGCAGAACCTGCGCTCGATTGCACGCGCTGGCCGTGGAGGCTCGCCAGCTGGGCCTGCGTGGGGTGTGGCGATAAGTCGGGGCAAGGGGACAGGGTCGCGTGTGTGTTTTGGGTTCGTCTCTGTTAGGCCGGCAAATACGTGATATGATAGCAGTGCGTGCGCTGTAAGGGATGCAGTAGTGGTGGTGGTGGCGGCGTGGCACAAGCAGCAGGAGTGGCGATTGCAGGCGCTGGCCATGAAGGCTCGCTGGCCGGGCGTGAGTGGGGTGTGGCGCTTCGTCGGCACGAAGGACGCGCATAGTGGGCTTACCATTTAATGCGCTAGGTTGGGAAATATGCTCCCAAAGTTATTCGGGGTCCTTGGATTAGCTCAATATTCGCGGCACGAAACCTGTTCTCACCGCCATGGCCCGGGGTACGTCAACATGACGAGTTTGCAGGAGTTCCGCAGGCGTCGCCGCGCGCGCCAAATTAGTTTAGAAACAATGGGCTCGATCTTTATCCGAAAAAGCCCCAAACGTAATGTGTTGGGCGTAATGCATCGAGTTATGCTCAAGCTGGGTAGAGCACGTGTTGCCTCATGTAATAATCCGATCCAAATTGCAAACAAACATCCCACCTGAATTCTAACCAGTTTCTCCCAAAAAGCGTGGTTTCCGTTCTAAAGGGGTTACATGTTTTCGATTACAGTGTCTACGCTTTTGTTTTTTGCCCGTCCTATCTATCATTTTCGTTTTTGCTTATCTTTCTCCTTCCTTAGACGTAATCGAGGGAAACGCAGCAGGCTCTTCCCCTCCCTCCCCGCTACGGTACGTGGGCTTCATTGTTATCGCGAGAAGACTTCAGCCCTTTCTTCCCTCGTAGACTCGCATCAAATTGCGCCCTACCGACGGTGCTAGGCGCTTTCAGCACTATAAATAAGTGTTGGCAAGCAACTTAATAAATCATGCTTTATCAAGTTTTTATGGCTTGCTTACTGTGAGCATAATCAAAGCAACTGGGCCTTGCTTATTTGTTTATTTTAGCGGCATGGGTCGCAGTATAGAACACTTTAAAACAGTCAAATTAAGGGCATGGGTTTTAGCATGCCAATCGTATAATCTACACAAACAAAAAAGTGCACCTGTGTCACTTTAGCATACAAAACAATCGTATGGGTTTTATTATTACGATACCAAAATGCCACAACATTATTTAAGTGGGCTTTAGTATGCAATACAACACAGCATAGAGACCCAATGCGCAACTAAACATGCAAAAAAAACCAAAAAGCTACATTCAAAACAACACCTTGACTTAGTCGCTTACCAACACTATTCTACACCAAGATCGGCCTGATTGGCGTTTAATGTGTGAACCCAAATGCCGATTCTTCACCGCGATGGTCCCGGGTGCCGTCGAATTGATGGGTTTGCAGGAGTGCTGCAGGCGTCTCGCCCTAGCGCAAGACCCATTAAATGAAAAAGCAGCAGCGTCGCCCAAACAAGCGGCCCGGACGAATAAGAAGCCTACTATACTGTACACCGAGAGCGCGCCGATTGCCTTTTAAATCGCAATACTCAACCCTTCCTCCTCACCGCGATGGCCCTGGGGACGTCAAAAGGGCGGGTTTGCAAAAGTTCCGCCGGCGTCGCCGCCCGCGCGTCGAGAAGTTCCTCCACCCTATCCATCAAAAACCAAGCACAGAAACACACAAAAATAAAAAACGTTGACAAAAAAAAAACAAGAGCCGACGTAGTTTAGTTAATGCGCGCAGAAGCGCCATTTCTTAGCACCGCAGTCCCGACACGAGGGCAAAAGCGTTTGGAGTTATAGGCTGGGATCCTTTTACTGCACTGAACGTGTCTATCGCCAGTACCGCAAACATATTTACGTTTTTCACAACTACAGCCACGCTTTCAGGGACAAAGCGATCGAAAACACTTTTGGGTATTGTCCCTTTTTCCGTGGAAAGGCACTGTTCCTTTTTTCCGTGGAAAAAAAAGGCGTGGACGCCTTTACAACTGGAAACCCGTTTTGCAAAAAAAAACAAACACTTGGATGTAGTATAGGGAGGGGTTTTCGGGGCTCTAATGTGGGTTGAGTACATGACACTCGTAAGGAAGCCGTTGGGATCCACAAACGAATCTACTTTGGAGGATCCTTCGACCGTCGCGATTTTCGCTCGCCTGCTTCCCGCCACAACGGTTCCCTAGAACCAGCGGCGTTTTTTTCTGTTCTCGCAAAGGGGTTAAGGGCATGACACTTGTAAGGAAGTCGTTAGGATCCACAAACGAATATAATTTTTGGAGCATCTTCCGACCGTCGCGCTTTTCGCCCGCCTGTTTCCCGCCAACGGTATCCTAGAACCAGCGGCGTTCTGTTCTGTTCTCGCAAAGGGGTTAAGGACATGACACTTGTAAGGAAGTCGTTGGGATCCACAAACGAATCTAATTTTTTGGAGCATCTTCCGACCGTCGCGCTTTTCGCCCGCCTGTTTCCCGCCAACTGTGTCCTAGAACCAGCGGCGTTCTGTTCTGTTCTCGTTTGTTTTTTGTTGGCTGTTGTGTTCTGCGGCGTTGAAACATATTTTTTACTTTCTTTGTCGCCCTTTCGTTTCGCATTCAACATAATGCCAAGGGTTTCTGTCATATATCAGCACTCGTTTCCTGAACGTTTTCTCCGGGGACAAAAAACGGTTTGGATTAGAGCTCGGAGCGGTTTAGCTGGCCAGTTGTTTTGCGCAATGAAAGACATAGTCATCGGCCTTTCTACACGCATGCATGTACAACCATGGTACAACCTTAGTACCGTTCCGGGTCGGTTTTTGTTCTACGCGAGGCTTGCTCCCGAAAACCAAAGCAACCACGGAATCGGAGAAAAAAGCGTCATCGTTCACGGGGAGGGCGTGAACACTGAGAGCACTAAACGCTTGGTTCACGCAAGACAGGCACCAAACTACAGTAGTATTTCCAACGAAAAGCGAGCGTCTAATTAGCACCAGTGGGAAACAATACGAAGTGCTTTTGAGCTGACTGAAGCCGAATCTACGACTTCGATTGTACACCACCGACGGAGATCTCCATCCTCCTATTCCTCCAACTAACGCACGCAAGCTGACGACGGTTACAAATATCTTGCTGCGCGGGTTCCGAGGACACCTTCACTATCTTAACCCCTCTCCTGAGAGAAAGCTGGGAAAGCAAAAGTTTTTTTCGACCCACCTGCCTCCTTTGAACTCTCCTAGCTTTCGTGGCCCGAATCCGAGGGTTGACAGCTCGGAGAATACCGCGGCCTCTTTCCTGGAAGATGAGAACAATTTTGACGGGAGGGGAAAGAGAGAAAGCGATGATAACCGAGAGCCGTGGCGAGTGGGTGGTGTCGCTGTTCTTGTTAATTCAGCCCAACCCAGCGCGATCCCATCGAGTTTAACCCAACCAAATCCAATCCAATCCAATCCAATCAAATCCAATCCAATCCAACCCAATCCAATCCAATCCAATCCAATCCAATCCAATCCAACCCAATCTAATCTTACCCAACCCAATGTAATATAACTACTGACCAACCTAATCCAGACCCCATGACCAATCCAATCCAACTTCCGACCACCACGGTGGTTGCGATATACCAAATTTGGTTGGGAAACAAAACGAAAACACTCAAAAATAGTATTGAAACCGATGAATTTCACGACCCAAAGCCAGCCCAACCCACAGAAGAACTAGCAAAAAAAAAACCTTTTTAACCACAACTCTTATGATTTTCCTAAAAATTCGTGTCCAGGCAACTCAAGTCGGTCGGGGTAACTCAACCCAATAATCAATTGCTCCAAAATTGAGCAAGACACAATCAGTTTGTGATGTTTTACGGTGTCGTTTTGCCCCCTTCCCCGTACAATATACTGAGTATATAACAGTTGGCGTCGGTTGGCACCGACGCTGTAAAACGTTATACGTATATTGGGGTTGGTGTTGGTTGGCAACGACGCTCTAAAACATGCCAATCACTGCGTGAGCTAGACAACCAGGGTGCCGTTTTTTGTATGTTTTTGGCGGTCACCATACAATGGCTATCGAGTTGGCTCACGAGGCAGTTACATAGCAATACCCATTGCTGTCTCTGGAGTGGCCGCACCAGAAAACAAAGCAACTCGTTGGCGCTGTCACCCGCAAGCAAGAAAGTAGGCACAAAGTGCCGAAGTCCGTCTTACGAGCGGTTCTTGGAAGGATACAGTTCACCCCTTCATGTGCGCGACTCGCCAAACACCTCACGGGGCTTTGTGCTTGGTGCAAGCAACAACGTCTTTCCGGTTGGTGAAAACCCGGCGTGCTCCGTCCTGGCATAGAAAGGATGCGAGGGTCTATGGTCATACGGTTACGGCCATGCACAAACCGAGTACGCCCCCCCCCGCCCCCCCCCCCCCGCCAAATTAACATAAGTTGGAAATCGCAAAACCCTATTCCAACTAAAGGCAATGGTGTATCCAGCAGTCCCTACCGTCGGTCGAGCAGGAGGTCGGTATCCTTTCCGTAGACGCGGACAAGAGCTCCCTCCCCAGTGCCCGCATTCCTAGCCTTGAAAATCACGTTGGTGATGCCCCCTGTTATCTGGAAACCCCAGCATGACACAGGGTACATCGCATATATGCCGGGACAGTAATTGATTTCTGGTGTTTACTCGATTTGTGTTTCGGGCAGAGGGACAACGGGGGTGATTCATAAGTATCGAGAATGCGTTCCGCAACACATCAAATACCACCTACCAGGTACATTATATGGGGTGGGGATCATACAAGGACTATACTCGTATAGGCAGGGGTAGCACACAATTATTTGTTTAGTCGTCTGTTTCGGGGCGAGGGGGTATAAATGAATAATAGTGGGGAACAATAGTATCGGGATTGGGGGAGACGAAGAAGCCCCAAAAATCACGTTCGTAATGCCTCCCGAGATCTGGAAACCCAACCAATACACAATCTTGAGTACATCACATACATACGGGGGGAAACCAACAATGGTGCTAAGTCCTTCGGATTTCAGCTAGAGTGCCCACCGATTAGTTAGATGGGATTAAGTGCGAACAAGGATACGCACCTATGTACACGTACTTAGTCCTGCAGCAGAAACTGTGCTCCTATCATGGTTCAAATTATTAGTGGTTTGCTTCAGAGAGACGGCAAAGAGCCTCTTAAAGTACACTTTTCGATATCGGGATACAACGTATTCGGCAAGCAAAGAGTACACGACGGAAACAAACGAGTCAGGTGTGGGTGTGTGACTGAGGCTACGGTGGGGCGGGGTGGGGGGGGGGGGGGGGGGCGGGGTCCCACATTTTTTCATTGCCGAAGTTAGGTCACCAAAAAAAACGGGGGCAAAAAAAAAACGCTTCGGCGCAATTATCGTTGGCGCAGCATAACAAGCACTTCCAACGGCGGTGATTGCCAGGGCATCTTAACGCCTACACGCGGTAGCAACTCGCGTGAGCGGCTCTGAGTAGCTGCAAACAAGAATGATAGAATAACTACCCCCTTAGTGGCCACAGACGCCCAAAGATGAAGAAGAAAAGATAACCGACACGTTCAAAAGTAGCGCACTAAAGACACGTACTAGGCGCCAAAATGTTGGAGGTGTCTCTATTAGCAGCAGGAACGGTGCTCCGTCTCGAAAGGGATTCGCGGTCAATGGTCAAACGATGACTAAGGCAAGCAACAAACGAGTACGCCCCCCCCCCCCGCCCCTACCGAAGCCTTGGCCGCGTGGGGGGTGGGGGTGGGTGGGAAGCTCGCTGGGAGTCCAAAAACAAAGAATGACTAATCAGTTACAAGGTTTCCCTTTGGTGTGTGGTTGGAGCAATTATCTGGTGGTGTCACGAGTTGAAAAATGGGAGAACACAGGAGTTCCTATGAGCTACACCTAGGTATGGCATTAAAAAAAAAAACTCTCGAATGCTACAGGCACACAAGTATTCACCGCACAAGTAGCCGGGGAAGTGATGCGACCGGCCCAAACGAGCTTATACATTTATCTTCCAAAAATATATTTTCCCTACCGCTCTGCCTGGAAATATAAGCAACCTTTGGAGGATATTACGGAAATTAAATGTTGCATATGTTTCCGGACCGAGCGGTGAAATGTTCGCGATAAAAACATACTTCACGTACCAATAGACTACCGGGATAGCTGTCTATATGTATCCACATACTATCACATACTACCAACAAATTAATTTATTGGGAAATGTGAACACGTCAGACAGACGATCGATGCCCACTTGATTATCTAGATGTTTCAAAAAGATTTGTATGGTCTATAGCTCATGCTACCGGGTGGGAGCCGTACGATCTGCACGATCTGTTCGTAGTGCCTCTTCTGCTTGACAGTTACGAGCCGGTTCGGGATATTGGCATAGTGTGAAGCCTGCGGATCATGGCATCTGAGTGCGTGTGAGATGACGCACGGTGTCACTATTTCTGATTTCCCTACGCTCCGTACGATCTGCACGATCTGTTCGTAGTGCCTCTTTTACCCGACAGTTACGTGCAGGTTCGGGATATTGGCATAATGTGAAGTCTGTGGATCATGGCATCTGAGTGCGTGTGGGATGACGCACGGTGTCACTATTTTTGATGTCCCTACGCTGCTGCGAGATAACAATAAACACCCTAAATCATCAAATCATCGACTGTCTGGGTGTCTTGATAACTTGGCTTGGGGCTGCCGAACACGATCTACTATAGCACGTGGTTCAGTTGTTGGATGGGTTCTCAACGTATACACACCTTGACAAACATTTCATAACGACAGCTATAGGAAAGAGGTATCGTAGACTATCTAAGTTGTGGTCTAGCCGAGGCGTGGAAATGCCTATGAATATGCACTGCCGGCTGCCGTAGACTAGACAGTTTGAGTTATTTTGAAACCATCACTATTATTCTCTCCAGCTCAACTAGTGGGCGGTTTATACCCTCAGCTACCTTCTGAACAAGCCGTGGACTGATTCTACGATAGCCCCCCCCCCAAAGCCACGGATTATATTTAACGAACGTTCCATGGCTGCTCGACACAAGGAAGGATATCATTGAAAGGAAAGTATCCACATATTGTTTGTGCGCATAGGTCTAACGATCGATGACGCCGGGGTGTCGAGGGACACCGTATTTCCGGAGATACGACCGGGAGCTGGTTTTGAGTCCGAATATTTCGTCAAATAAAAGTTGGGGGAGCTACCGTGGAACGACTCCGTGGTGACAGGTGTTTTCCCGTTCCCCCCCCGGTAGTTGCC
The DNA here is from genome assembly GCA_012845835.1 of Undaria pinnatifida. Classification (NCBI taxonomy): domain Eukaryota; class Phaeophyceae; order Laminariales; family Alariaceae; genus Undaria; species Undaria pinnatifida. The sequence goes on from JABAKD010000001.1 coordinate 10,651,928, forward strand.
TTCGTTTTGTTCGCGCATAGGGTTCAGCATTCCCACTTTTCATCTTTTTATGCTCGTCGATTTGCATCGGCACTAAAACGTCTAAAGAATCGAAAAAATAAGTTTAGGTTCAATTGGACGCGGGTCGAGAGATTTAGTGCAAGCGGTGTAACTTAAGCTAATGAACGGTTTAACACGCTGTCTTGATTGTCTCCATGTTTGTCTTCCCACTGGCTGTGAGCGATCGATACTTGAGCTGGACATGTCTGTCTAGTTGTTGTGACCACAGCAGTAGCAGAGCTCGTCTCTCCAGGAGGCATCGGCACGGACACTGGTTGTGCTCCACGTAGATGGGTGGAACATCAGTTTTATGACAAGAACACACACATGCACGGCCGTTGTAATGTTTTCATCACCCTGCTGAGCGAGTTCCTCTCGACAGCTACGCTACATCTTACAATAACATATTTTCTAGATTCTGGTCCAGAATCTTCATACTACACGCCCACATCACACATCCACAATATAATACATATTACTCGACTATATCGCACACCCATATTTACACATCCGCTGTATACATCGACGCTTCACCTGCTTGAGCTCGATATCCGAATCAGGGAGGGGTCTCCAGGACGGCAGCGCCTCTCTGATGTACGACAAAATCTGCCAGCAGTCAACGAAAAAAACAAAAACACGTCAGCCGGGGACAAAAACGTACGCGCATTGTTAGTATTTTAGCCCAACTGCCGCAACCTCTTTCTCCTTTCCTCCTGCACGTGGGGCCAACCAATATCTCAACAACACTAAACGGGGGAAGTACCCCCCCTCCCCCCGCCTACGTCCTTTACCAAAGCCCCCGGCCTGGGTTTCCCAAATCCCCGGCGAAGACATAACAACCCGCTAACAGCAAGGGCGAAAATCAATGCAACACCCCCCCGTCTGCCTGGTCGGTGAAAGCCTGATATTCTCCGTGCCGGCATTGCAGGTATGCGAGAGTCTACGACCTTAAGACCATGGCCATATAAGAAAAAAGAGTACCCCCCCTCCCCTCTCTCCTACCAAAATCCCTCACTTGGGTTTCCAGCACCGCCTGCGAATCACCGACCGGCACTGCTGACTCCACCGCTCCAGCGCTTTCAACCCCGGCAATCCGCTTCCCGAACGCCGCTCCCGCTGGAAACCCCACAGGGTCGAGCACAACAGTAGCGCCGAACAAAGCGGCGGCCACGGCTGTGCTTCCCACTTGCAAAAAATGTTCACGCGTGGTGGTAGTGGTGATGGTGGTGGTGCTGCTGCTGCTGCCTGGTTCCATCATTTCCGGATGGTGTTTCCATCGGCGCGTTGCATCTGGAGTGGGAGGGGTTACGAGACGGATGTTTTTTAAACCATGCCACATGTTTGCGTGATTTCCCCCCCATTTAAAGGCAGAGCGGTGGCCGCGGCTGTGCTTTTCGGAATCCAAACCATATTCGCGAGTAAAGGTGGTGGTAGTAGCGGCGGTGGTGGTGGTGGTGGCAGTAGTGGTGCCTGGACCAATACTGTCTGGACGGTGGTGCTTCCATCGCCTCGGAAAATTCTGCATGCGGGGGTGATTACCGGATTGAGGATTTTTCAAAACATACCAACACTTCTGATTTCCGAACGTTACGGGCCACGGCGGCGGCGGATAAGGCCATGCTTCCAGCCCGGAAAAGAAACGTTCGCACGAGGTGGTGGTGGTGATGGTTGTGCTGCTGCCTGATAGCATAATTTCTGGATGGTGCCTCTATCTGCGCATCGCTTCGGCGTGGAGGGGAGCGGGGGATTACCGGTTTGGGGTTTTAATCACACCACTCGGTTGAGAGTTTTCGGATGTAGTGGTACCACATACTCCTGAGTTCCAACGACTTTTGACGCACACACCAGCGCCGGGTGACAGCAACTACAGCACACATGGTTGGATCGGGTTTGGTTGGGTTGGGCAGAGTTATGAGTTGGACAGGCTGGAGCTGGGTGACGGTGCGATATAATGGTTGGTGAGTGGGCGGGTGGGTGGGCGAGTAGGGGGGTAGGTGGGTAGGTGGGCGGACGGGTGGGTGGGTGGGTCGGTGGGCGGGTGGCTGGGACCGTGGGTTGGGTTGGTGAGTCGGTGGGTTCTCGCGTGATACTGCTGCTGTTTCCGTAGTGTACGGGCGGTGATTTCATCGCGGTGTCGTTTATGCAGGGGGTTTACTAGGGCTGCAAGGCGGTAGGACTTGGCGATTGGCAATTGGCTGGGTAACAGAGTTTAAGACAACCACCTGATGTATTAGTATCCCTAGCAACATCGCCAGCGTTCCCCGATGGAATGGTAGGTGAAGCTCGTCCCTATTAAAGCCAATGTCGTTGGTTCAAGTCTCGCTGAAAGCGTGCTTGTGCTTGTAGGACTTTTTGTTTGCGTACAAATTGACCAGTAACGGTGGAAAGAGAGAGAGCGTGAGATAGCAAATAATCGATGAAAACCAACGAGCACAAGTTTCAACACCTGATAAACTGTGGGAAAGCTGAACCCTATGCAGGATACAAATGAAGGCGTGTGCCGGGGGGGTAGAAGGGAAGACACCTGCGACCAGAGCTTGACCAAAGGTCACTGAGAGTAAAAATGAATCGTGATACAGTAAATCAGTAAATATGTGCGTACAACACAAGTCGATGCCAAGACGCGCAAGTCGGGTGCAAAAGAAGCAGCACTCCGCGAATTGCCGCAAGCAACAAAGTGGAATCCCTAGACAGCTAACGACAACTAATAGTGGGCGATAAATAGCAACATGTTATGCCAATCGTCGTGTGGAGCGAATGCTGCAGCTTCTGCGAGATAAAAGACGAACACATATACACCATGGCCGGTGAAGGGACGACCTCTGTAACTACGGTGTCCCAGAAGAAGGGAAGAAAAACGCACCAGGCGAAAAAAAAACTTTCGTGGCCTGACTCGCCGTCCCTGGGTGGAATACCTGGGCAACCACATGACTATATGTACGAGCCCATTTACAGCCCTACGGGTTACCTGAGCCATTTTTGTCCGCTCGGCAGTTTCGCGGGGCGGGACTGCTTATGGGCTGGCCATCATGGGGCCGCGACTCTGAGCTGGCACCCAGTCGTTTGAAAGAAGGACACCTGTGCGAGAAAGCGCGGGCGGGGTGGGCGAGCGCGGGTCGAAGGGTCCTTTTCGTCCTTATTTTACAACGTACCATGTGCAGTATGAACTTCAACATCGATCGCTGATAAATTCTCAGACAAAAGAAGAAAACCAAGGGAAACGCAAAAAAAATGAAGAAAATCTCACCGTTCGGGTTCCCAATAAGGCGGTCTGGGTACGATGGAATCCCAGTATAGATGGCGGTCAAAATCGCTTGGCGCGACTGGGGATTTGTACTTATATCCTGAAATTATGACGGCGGATTCTCCCAAGAAGGCGGCCGTGTATCGCTCTGGCACACCGCAGCCTTGCTGTGGGACCCCTACAAAATATACAAGCTACAACTCCCTTCTGTTTCTGCCATCCGACGGTGTGCAGCATGTCATACGAGCGTCGAGGTCGGTCACTAGAGCTGTAAGTCGGCATGACTTAGGTCGCCAACTAGTCGTTAGACGGGACTAATAGTTAGTCGTTCCCGAAGATGCCGACTATCCGACTTTTTCGTTTTCCATGCCTGTAGGAAGGATTGCTTAATTAACGTGGGATGCGCTTTTTTTCTTTTTGGGCTCCCCCACCTCTGGGCGGGGGGAAACGTTTTGGTTCGCTTAGCGCGCCCGACTCAAGTCGGCAAGTCGGCTGGTCATCAGCTGGTTTCGCCAGCCAACTTGCCGACTAAAGTCAGGTAGTCGGCTAATGGCACCTCCAGATTAGTTTTTAGCCGTCAAAAGTTGCCGACGACTCACAGCTGTATCGATCACTCATCAACCATAAACACTCCCAGAAAGAAGAAACGCAAGAGAACCCCCCTCCCAAAAGGAAGCCTACGCACGAAGTACAACTCCCTTCTCTGTGCCCGCTACAAACTGCACACACGGTTGTTTGTTGACAAAATACTCCAAATCAGGCTGGGATTACTTCGCGGTGGATCAAGGGGTTTACATCGATCTACCGGAGTCCACCTGCTGCCCTTGCTCTATATTTTGTTTGCTCTCACCGTGAAAGTCGCGCCCCTCCTCGGCATCCGTCACCGACACGAACGTCTAATCCACCGTGTCCAGCTGCGCGAGGGGACGGAGCCACAAAGCCCCGGGCTGACAACGCGAAGGTGAGAGCAAGGGCCGCGGCCTCGATCATCTGTGGAGCGGAATTTGGGGGTATCGTAGGTAGGGGGGGCGCACTCCTTTCATCATGGGCGCGTACGCATTCGTTTCTTGCCTTGGTCATTTGACCTTTGCCGCCGTATCTCCGTCGAGATGGCGAGACGGTCGTACCCAAAATAGAGAAACTTGGGGGCAGCGCTCTCATGTGACTGGTCATGTGCTTCCGTAATCGTTTGTGGGTTACGGCAACAGTTGGTAGTAACAGCAGCAACAAGGTATACTAGTAATATGTTAATAGTACCAATGTACCACAGTAAGCACAGCATCAGCAACAGCAGTAGTAACAGCAGCAGCAGTTTGCAGCAGCAGCTTAATACGTACCTGGTATGTAGCAGCAGTAGAAACATCAAATGGAACCGGAGAAGGGGGTGGACCACACATCACCGCTCTTCTCTTTGTCGACAATCTGTCAACAAGACAACGCTGTTTGTACAACGCTGCCCATAGTAGACGCAGCAAGTCAACGAGGTGCTGTGTGCTACACAGCAGTAGTACGCCTGCACAGCAGTATTACCTGTACAGTTCCTAAACTGTTACAGCGGAATACGGTCGTATGATACGGTACAACAGGTATGGTAGGTCTTTATGTTCCGAGAAACCTACACTTCGCTGCGTACGGCAATCAATAGACCACCACTCACGAGGCCCTGGTAAGCACTCACATCAAGGCACTTGCGCTGTTCTCTCACCTTCATCACTGATCAGCACCGCGAGCACCCACGAGACCCCCCGGCAAAGTGCAACGAAGGGTGAGTTTATTCACTCCAGGGGTTTATAACATGTGTAATTAGCTTTCCTACACAGGGGTCTGGGGTCGTCAGGTCAGCAGCGCGGAATATGCATCTCAATCTCTTATTAATAGGCAGTCTTTTGCGGTGCCCCCTCATGCGGCTTGTGCCTCCGAATGGTACGTCAGAAGAGAGAAGCCCAACCTAACTCATAAGCTAGCGATGAACAATGTTGCTTTGTCCATCGCTATCTTGCAGCAACATAAGACCGTACATTTGCTGATCCCGAAGTCTACGCCCTCGTGTCGACCCTTTCGGGAAAAAAACACACACACAGACGGGCCAAAGACGTGCGCTAAAATTCCAAGTGCGCTCACCAGTCGTTTGTCTGACGAAGCTCTCGCTGAAGTTCTAAAGATTGCCCCGCACGGCGACATCTTGCAAACTGGTTGGAGCGAGTGGTCGAGTTGTCGCGTCTCGACCTCCCTTTGGCGGTGTGGAGGTATGTAGACAAATGGTTCTGACTGCTGTAGACTAGACTATACTCCATCTGTACACGAAACGAGTCCAAATAACCGAGATGTCGCTGAAACCGCAGGAAACCGCAGCATGTCTTCGCAGGATCGCCAAAGGTAAGACGTCAACCATTTCTTACCTAGATGATTGCGCGTGAGCTAGGGCACTTGTGGTGGGAGAGCGGCCTAACGCGCCAGGAGGAACACAGACCCCGGTGTACGCTTGGCCTTGTCAACCGCGTCGAATCTCCTACTGTACTACAGGAGGGTTTACAAGGTTTCTGCGCTAACGCGCATCGCTAAAGTCAACACGATTCCAAGACCATCGGAGAACGGGAGGGTCAGTGGAAGTGAATATGTTGTATTATCCCCTCGAAATAATGTATAGTTTCCAGGCACATATCGAGCTGCCCCCCCCCCCCCCCCCCCCCCCCCCCCGCCCCCAATAATATACTGGTGCCAAAACCGTCAGATTTATCCCCTCGAAAGGATTTATAGCTTACATGCACAAATTGCCCCTTTCCCCCCCCCCCCCCCCCCCGCCCCCCTCCAAACCCGCTCGCTTTTGATCAAAACCAGGCCCCCCCTTTGCCTTCACAGCTGTCAGATTTTGTCCCCCTCAGAAACGGGTTTTATAGTTTCCGCGCACAGACTGACTAAAATCATCCTGTTGACCCTGATAGCTACACTGTAGCTGTAAGGGGAGTCGCCGACCTATATCCTTAATGAGGACACACAACTCGTAATGCGCGCGATCGGAGTATCACACACAGCTTGCAAAGATGAGTTTCGACGAAATCTTCGATCTCACAGCTGGAGTGTATTTTAACTTTTATAATATGTTGGTAATGGTATTGGCCCTAAATTGGTAATACCTACGTAGTACCTGCGTGTGTACGTACCAAGGCTGACGGCTGACGCCGGAACCCAAAACTAAAAGAAACACAACGTCTTGTATTCTACAGCTGCCGTAACAGCCTTTTTTTAATACTCCGGAGCACGGAAGTATCCGACATACAATGCAACGACCAGCGCAAAAAGTCACAAAATAATGTTCAACAAGACTCGAACACAACACACACCTTAAACAAGTAACGGGCGCTGGGCCTGCGCCCCACCGAAGATCGTGGGGCGAATCCGAACCAACCGTGAACGTGTACGACCATATAAATATGGTGGCTACTGCAAAAAGCAACCCCCCCGGGAATAACCAACCTCAATACGTGTAGACTAACTAGACTATTAATAGACTTTAAGCATATTTCTTCAAAATGTCAGTTTGTTCAGAACTGTAGGGGATGCAATGCGACGTTAAAGTGTTCCGCACGAATCACAAAAATAATGTCAAATAAACAGGAAATTATCACCGCTGCGCAGTAAGACGATAGTAACGTAAATTTGAACGATGACAACGAAGGCGAGGCTATTCAACAAAAGCAAGCCTTGAGGTCTAAAAGCCAATAGCTCAAAGTACCCTGGCATATTTATTCGAAAGGACAGTTTTGACCTGAACCGGCGAACCCAGTACCCTGCTACAGTAACGACACTGGGGTCCCTACCGACGGATGGACGACTTCGGATCGAAGGTAACCGGTGACGGTCACTCTCGAGGCATGCGGCGTCTCAGGTGCACAGCTCCGGTGCATAGCTCCGCAACTGTAACGGGGCACACGAACGAGCGGATCGATACTTGCCGTGTCGACTGATAGGCCTCATACAAAAGAGGCTATATATCGTTTGGGGTGCATGCCAACGGTTTACTACCGTTGGAGGCCTCGGTCGTCGGAGATTGCTCATTCATGTAAGATTCCCAGCCAGTTAGCTGGGGGGGTGAGGGGGCTCTCGGGTTCTGGCAGTACGATAGGAGACGATACGGTAGGAGACGAGGAGCAGCGGGCAGTGCCGCGGCTGTCACGTTACACTGACTGGTGCTCTCCCCCCCCCCCCCCCCCCTTGACGCCGCAAAGCATAATAACATGACATTTCGAGGGTCACGAATGTTCAACATGTCAAAAACAACATTTCGAGGTGTTAACGTGAACAAATCGGAGTTAACAACCACAGATAAATGAAAAAAGAAAACCCCCGATGCTTTTAAACGATGATTGGATTTGAATGCTTGTTACATGGTACTTGTATTGGGAGCGGGTCAACGAAACAATACTTGTTAGCGTTTCCACACAATATTTATTTAGAGAAGTGTAAAATAACGGCAAGAGGGCGAACATATCGGCGCACGTTGGTGATGCCGGCGTCCCCCCGGTGGTCCAATAGTAAGCAGCGCAACTTGAGATCGAGGTCGTAGGTTAAAATCTCACAACGGATTCAACGTTACAAATCTACAGGCCGAAAGCACGCGAGGGCGAGTTGGAGAAATTCGAGGCCCAGATATGCAGATCGACCAGCACAAAAAGCTGAAAAGTGGGAATGCCGAAGCCCATGCGCGATAAGAACGAACGCAAATACCGGGGGGGAAGAAGGGAAGGTACCTGGTGATCCCTGCTTGTCCAGAACGTCGCTGAGAGCTAAACTTACCTCTTGCGAGTTGAGCTTGAGGGCAAAGTTGATGATAAAAAACGCGGATTGTCCACGAACCTCCGAGGTAATGCATTGCTTCTAGTATGGAGAATTCAAAAGAGCACACAGACGGCCAGCATGGATGGGCAGCTATTGCTAATCCGTGTACTTTTTACAGGGTTTCTGTGCTGGCGCGCAACGCTGAGTGAACGCGATTCCGAGCCCCCCGGAAAATAAAAGGATCTTGTCCGAATCGAAAGTGTTGTTTGCTCGTCATTATAGTGACCGTCAAGTTGGATACGTAAGTGTTCGTAGGTAAAACGTTGACCCTCCAGAGCTCAAAATAAAAAGAAATGCCATTAATTGTCACATTGATTCATGTCGTGGCCCCAAATCCCGAAGACGAAATCTGTTTCCCGAGGTCATCACGTAAATAAAGAGTTTGATAATACACATCACGCGCAGTCTGAATGTGAGGAAAAAAATCTCGCTAGAAACTGTGAACACAATCGCTGTAGATCTCAGACGTACGTGATTAACACACAAGGCATCCAACAAGATGGTTCTCACTTTTGGTGGGATTACTCAGAGCGAAGGAGCCCCGCCGGGAGCAGGCATTTGGCACGTGCTACGAGAGAGAGAGGTTGTATCAATTTTGTTGGTGGGCGCTTCAATTTTTTTTTTTCTGAAAGTGACCGGCCCCGTTAACACATGAGTGTGTCAAAAAAGCCACGATATGCCGTTTTGCATTGAAATTGTGCGTATTTTCAGGATCTAGGCCCATGGGTTTGGCCATCGTGTTCCACTGTCAGTTTAGTGAACGCTAAGACGCCTGCTACCATAGATGTAGCACTCTTTTCGTCTGAAATGGTTTCTGAACGACGGGGCTCCTTAACCCACAATCGTCGGAAATGCGCCGTTTTGTTTCGCACAATTCTCGACGTGTACCTATTAAGATAGAGGCCATGGGATTCGTTCATCCCGTAGCAGCTTGATTTTTCCTCCCTCTCGGGAAATCCGTTGATTGTGCGGGAGAGGTCTTGAGCTCCCAAACTGAGGAACCTTAGAAAATAAGAAGAGGTGCACCTCTATCGTCGTATCACGCGTCGTAAGTTGTTGGGGTGGGTGAGGTGTAAATAGCCCCTCCGAAAAGTGAGGAGCATCCGAGAAAAAATAGGGTTTAGGACGCATGCTACGATGTGAGGGCAGAACTTTTCTGCGTTTTGGTTTTCTGAATGACGGAGCCCTCCTTAATCCAAAATCGTCGGAAATACGCCATCTTTGTTTTGGATTATTCGTTGTGCGTACCTAGGATGTCAATGAAGCTTTTCATCCGGTGTAGCAGCTTTATTTCTCTCCATCAACAGGTTTTGGGAGAGAGCACAGGTTTTGAGCTCGGAAATTGAGGAACGCCTCTATCGTAGCACGCGACTTAGACGCGTGCCACAACAGAGGGGTGCACCACTTTCTTTCTGAGGTTTCCTCAATTTCGGAGCTTAAGACCTCTCCAACCAAAAACCTGATTTGAGGAGAAAATAAAACTGCCATGGCCTAGGTGCACACATAAAAACGAGAGTTATTCTCACGCAAAAAGAAATGGTCGATTTCCGACGATTTTGGGTTTAAGGAGCCCCGTCATTCAGAAACCATCACAGAAGAGCGTGCTACCTCTATCGTAGCAAGGGGCGGGCCACCTGAAGGTACTGTCTAGTAAGTAAGTGTCGTTTCCTCCAAAAAAAGTGACGACACCTTATAGCTCTCTTCAGTATCGTAGCATGTTTGTTGATCCCTACGAAGCGTAGAGGGCTTACCCGTTGAGCTGACAATAGTGTGTGTGTGTGTGTTCTTCACATTAAACCGTTTTTCTACTCGTCGACATCCAGCACACCCATTGTCCGTACTGATTCTTCACCCTAGAAAGATCAGCTCTGTGGTCACAAGCCACGACACAGAGATAATGCATCGTAATGCATTCGACAACGCAATGTCATGCCCTAGTACTGGGTACGACAGGCACAACATACATACGTCAGCAACAGAAATACATTGGAAGAGAGAAATACGAAATAAACAAAAACAAAAACAAAAACAAAAAACAAAAACAAAATAAGAAAACAAATAAAAACAAAGATAAAAATAAAAACAAAAAATGAAACAAACAAAACGAAGGGGAAATCGAAGAAACAACCCAACCGGAGAGGAGAGCCAAAGCTCGGAAAAGAAACACAATAAAATGAAATAAAATAAATTAAAGTTAAACCAAAATAAGATAATCCGAACACGAGCCAAAAACCTGGACACGCAAGGAGGGAACAAAGGGGAAAAAAATACCCCAGAAAAAGACGAAAAGTGCTATGTACCTACTAGTCGGCCTGGTACCTTGCTACCCTGTCTGCCATCTCCTTCCTGCCTTCGTCCACCGCGGTCTCCCTTCTATTCCTCCTGTTGCCCCCCCTGCCCCCATTCCCTTGGACGGCTTTCCTTCTACTCCTCCTGTTTCCCCCCCTCCCCCCTTTGTGTTCTTCTCATTAAACCAAAATACCTTGTAAAAGAGAGAAACAACGAAAGAAACCAAGACAAAATAAATAAATAAATAAATAAAAAGGGGAGCCAAAGCACGGGAGATAGAAACATACCCCGAGCATGAGCCAAAATGGACATGCAAGGGGGAAAGAAAGGAAAAAAATACCCCGGAAAAAGGAAACAAGTAAAAGAAGGAAGACTGGGAGGGCCAAATAAAACAGGCTCGTCACCTACCCGCCATGCAAGACTCCCTTCATAAGGATAAGAAGGGGAAAGAAAAAAAGAAGAAAAAGAAGAAAAATAAATTCACGGAAAAATCAAAGTACCAAGACATCACATTCCGAGCAGCCGCAGCAGTTGGCGGTACGAGTGGCATAGATAGAAAGGTTCCACCTACTAGTCGGCCTGGTACCTTGCTACCCTGTCTGCGGTCTCCTTCCTACTTTCATCTACCGCGGTTTCCCTTCTACTCCTCCTGTCCCCCCCCCTGCCCCCATACCCTTGTGCGGTGTTCCTTCTACCCCTCCTGCTGCCCCCCCTCCCCCCGTTCCCTTCGACACCACCCACGGCGGATGCGCGGCGCTGTCTACTCAGCTTTGCCTCATCCTCGTGCCACCTGCCCATGAACCGTTCAGCTGCTTCGAGGACCCCCCGGTACCACTTGCCCACCTTTTTGGCTGCAGTGGGCCACAGCGCGGTCCCAACTCCAAAAACTAAGGGGGAGTGTTCCGTTGATCCCTCGTTGGCTTTGAACACCCTAAGGTCCTCAGCTATGGCTCTAGGCCAAGTCTTGAGTTGTCCGCCTGGTTTCGGGTTCTCCCCACCAGCGATCGTCCCGAACATCAACCGACGGGGCAGTCGCCCCTTGTGTTGTCGCACCAGGGCCCCGGCAAAGAAGAGCCGCCGTTTACGGATGGTCGTTTCGATGCTCTCGCATCGTGTCATCCTGAGGGCCTTCGCGTACGAGAGGGTGGTGTGGTCGGTGCGTAATCGGCGCTGGAAGCCAATGACTCGCAAAAGGACTTCGTGGTGGGCTGATCGGAGCTTGGCGAAGTGGTCCGCATTGAGGGTCCACGTCACACACCCGTACAGCAGGGTCTCAATGACCTCGGCCTTCAGCATGCGGACTTTCAGACTAAGCGGGGCGGTCGTCCTGTCATACAATTCCGGGCCAAACCGTTTGAGGCATGCCCGCATGAGACGGATCCGTCGTTCGATTTCGAGCGAGAGGTCAGCGCTTTCGTGGATAATGCCGCCTAGGTATAAAAACTGGGTCGTCTGTTTATACCTCTGGCCTGATGCTTCGATCGCGAGCGGTGGGGCGAGGGCTGTCTGGTCCGGTGTTCGTAGCAGCATCGTCTCTGTCTTCTTTTCCGATACCGTGAGGCCTGCTGCTTCGAAGACAGTCACGATGACTGTCATCATTTTAGCAAGGCCTTCCGCCGACTTAGAAACAATTCCTGCGTCATCTGCGTACAACATGCCCCACACAGCCCTTTGCACGCATGCCAACGGTTCCTCTTTTCCGACTGCACTGCCCTCTTCGAGGTGAACCAAATCCCTCACGATGCTTTCGTCTTTGCTGAAGCGTACCAGCACGACGTGTATCGCAGCAGCGAAGAACATGTTGAACAGTAACGGTGATAGCACGCAGCCTTGCCGCAGCCCCTGGGTGACATTAAACCAATCCGAGTGCTCGCCGTCATCCGCACGCACGCGAGCCCGCATGCCTTCGTGGAAGTTGCGGATAACTGTAAGCATCTTGGTTGGTACGCCAAGGCGTGTGAGTACCTCCCACAACAGTTCCCGGTCGACAGAGTCGTACGCTTTCTGCAGATCGATGAAGCACATGTACAGGGGGATTTTCCTCTGTCGTCCGAGCTCTTGCAACCGGCGCACGACAAACAGCATGTCGACCGTCGACCGTGCGGGACGGAAGCCGCACTGTTCTTCAGGAAGTATTTCCTCGGTCTCGCAGTAGTTGCTAAGGCGGGACGCAACGATTTTCAACAATATTTTGCCTGCGTGGGCAACAAGCGAGATCCCTCTGTAATTGTTGCAATCAGTTCGATCCTTTTTTTTGTGAAGGGTCTTGATGATAGCATCTTTCCATTGCTGGGGGACTTCGCCCGTTACCCACACGTTGACAAGGATATTGTGAAAACATTGGACGAAAGCGGGGTGGTCAAGTTTTAGTAGTTCGACCGGGAGACCGTCTGGTCCAACGGCTTTCCAATTTGACATGCCCTTAATCGCATCCATCATCTCGTCCATGGATGGTTCATCTCCAAGCGATAGTTTAAGCGGTCGCGGTGGCAAGAGGTCGATGATCGTGGGATCGAGTTTCAGCGATTTCGTGTTCAAGAGTTTGTGGTAGTGCCCCGCCCATCGTTCACGAATTCGCGCTTGATCCCGCAACAACGTGCCATCCTCGTCCATAATAAACTGCTCGCTCCTCGCTTTTGTACCTTGCAATCCCACCGTACTCTTCAGGTGCTTGTAGAACCCTCGTTGATCGTTACTCGCTAGGAGTCTCTCGGTTTCGGCGAGGTACTCTTCAAAGTACGCTTGTACTCCTGCGGCAACCACTTCCTGCAGATTCGCACACGCAGATCTCAATTTCTTCCACGCTACACTATCTCGGGGGTTGGCACGCAAGAACTGTCTCGCATCCTCCCTCGCTGTCCATGCTACTCTGAAAGCGGCCGAAGTTTCGGCAGGCTCGCACCAACCATGCCGGCGGTGGCGACGTGGTGGAGGTGGCACCTCTTTCTCTACAGCATCGATGATAGTCGTGGTGAAAAACTCAACCATGCCAGACGTGTTACGGGGCTGGATAGGTTGGTTGAGAGTGGAAACAACCCTCGCGATTACTCGTTGGCGACGCTTTCCGTCGGATAAAAAAAGCTGCCTGTCGAATTCTCGGCGTTTTGGGGGTTTCAGCATTTTTCGGTTGGACGAAAAGTGACCACTAAGTCGGACCTTGATGTACACAATGTTGTGGTCTGAATCGGCCTTAGCTGGTGGCGGAGGCTGTAGGATGACTTTAACATCATGTACTCTAGGCCGATGGGCTTGGCGGGTTAGGATGTAGTCTATCCTCTTACGGTCATTCGGGCTGGTGCCGTTGTACGTATGCGATATCCCACCCTTGCGCGTGCTGAAAAATGTGTTGGTGAGAGCTAGCTTGCAATTGGTAGCGAACGACAAAAGTCGTTTGCCATTATCGCTACGAGCATCTCGTCCGTATGCTCCAAGCACCCTACTTTCATCATCACCGCACCCTTCCATCCTCTGCCCAGTTCGCGCGTTAGCATCCATCAGTACAAACAAACACTCTTTAGTGGGGATCTGTTCAACCAGGTCCTCCAGCTTTTGCCAGAAAATACCTTTCAGCTTGGTGTCTTTGGTACAATCAGTTGGGGCGTACGCAACGACGAAATTAACAGCATCGCATCGACCATCCAACTCGAAGCGCATAGACATAAGCCGTTCGTCAATGAACTGCTGGGTGAACCTAGACTTACGGCATATTGAGTCCTTAACTGCTAGACCTACTCCGTACAGCCCTTGCCTCGCTGCTGTTTTTTCCTGACCTGAGCAAAAAACTTGGTATCCAGCTGCACTGAATCTCGTGTTGCCGGGCCGTCGAGTTTCCTGCAGGCCAATGAAGTCACAGCCGAGTTGCTGGCCTTTCGCCAGTACACGCTCGTCATGCCCATACCCGTTCTTCCCCTTTACGGCCAGGGTACGCACGTTGTAGGTCGCTACCGCCACAAGTGCCGCCTTCCGTCTCTTACGAGTCTCGCGTGCTGCTTTCTCGGCCAGCCGACGAGAGGCTCGTCCCCTCCTCCGTTTCTGTTTCTGTAGTTTCTTTTTTCTCTCTATTAATGTGATGATTGTGGCTCTCCGTTTCGTAGCCCGGTTCGCGCCTTGGTTTCCGCTGGCTGGGTGCAGCCGTCCCAGCCAACGCCGACACTCCCATCCTTCCTGTCGTGCATGCGTACCCACGCGGTGGCCAGCCTCTCCACTCCCCAAGCTGCCCACGCTGCGCTCTCTGCTGTGGTGATGTACCCGTCCTGCCCCGGGGATGAACTCCTCGGCGTCGGGGTTAAAAAGAAAACCCATCACCACCACCCCGCGTGGTCCTTAGAGTGAGCAGTTCACTAGCCAGACCGCGCAAGGTTCCCTCTCTACCCAGCCCGAGGCTCGATGCCCGTGTGACTGCCGCTAGACCGCTGCAGGTCCTCGCGGGCTTCCTCGGCCCACCCCAAGGACGGGGCAGGCCGAAGGCATAGTGGGGTAGTGAAGTCACCGGTATGAAGACAAGTATAAGACGTACATATATAAATTAAGTTGCTCCTAGCCAAGGCGCAGCGTGGAGTGCGCTCGCCAGGAAGAAAGGCGGATAAATAGGCGGAGTATTTCCACCATCCCGATATCCCGCCATCATGTAGCCAACTTATCACTGGAAACCCCTACAATACTCAACCGTCATCATATCCGCATCATATCCAAGCATACAATCAACAGCCTCCCTGCTTCGTAAATGATACGGTATGATGCTACATTGTCATATCATCAGGGTAAAACGATTCAATGAAAATTACGGTCAATCAATATCCTCCCAGTACCTCCGTGACAAGAAAGAAAGATTGCAACACCACAGTCCTTAAAAAGCACTCCATAAATCTAGAGATACAATTCAGGGACAGTATTCAAGATCAATCATCACGAACCTTAGATTTAAGTCGTAAAATCCTAAGTCCAAATACAAAAACTCAAATCCGAAATTCATAGACCGAAAAATCAAATCCGAAAACTCAAACATCGGCCTGATAATCAGCATTCAGTCTTGCCTTATAAAACGGTTGTCAGCTCCATAGAACAGGGGTGCCAACAAGTGTGATTGGACAGCAGTCTCAAAACTCACTTTCAAATGAGACAAACGCCTCCCGGCTGGGTACATACTAAAAATTCATTCAAATTCCAAACGCTCAAATCCCGAGAAAGATAATGCCATACTAGACAACGCAATCGTGAAAACAGTAATGTTTCAAAAACAAAGAAATAATTACTTGCCTCCCTAACTACCATGCACTCTTTAAAAGTACGAAAATCCAGCTAGTATATGCAGAATAATCCGTCAAGAAACAATTCAAATCAGCTCGCGAAAAAGTTAGTCGCCCTCGGGTTCAGACGTATCGAACTCGTCGAGTTTGAGACCTTTTTCCTACTTAACGAGCCATAATCCTCTCAAGTGGTCAAGCGAATCCTTCCCCGCACAAACGTTAACAGGTGGGCGTGACCCCTCCTTGCAGGATGAAAACAAAACGGTTTGGTTCAGCTGGGTATCATTACGGGGCTAGTTGAGGAACCCATAGACTGATTACGCAGGGATGACCCCCGGTAGTTTACCGAAAAACCGTTGCCGTCCCCGAACCCCAAAAACAATATAAACTGAACGATTTGGCTCAGCTGGGTCTCATTACGAGGCTAGTTGAGAAAACCATAGACTGATTACGCAGGGATGACCCCCGGGTATTTTACCAAAAATCGTCACCGTCCCCGAGCCCCGAAAATCTCAAACCTATGGTGTCTGCCAGTGCTACGTACTCGGCTTCTGTGATCGAAAATGTCACGCACTTTTGAGTTCTCGAAAACCAGTACACGCATGCCCCTCCGCACATGCCCCTGCGCACATGACAGCCCCACCGGAAACCGACCTCCTATCAGTAGCCTTGCTGGCGTAGTCTGCATCCGCATACGCAACCAGCTCCAGTCCACTGCCTCTCTGAAAAGTAATGCCAAAATCACTCATGAAAAAGACATAATCTAAAATACCAACCGCCGTCTTCCAGCGTATCTCCCTGGGCGAGTTGGTGTACCTGGCTACCGCTCTCACTGCGTTCGCAATATCCGGACGTGTCTGGTTAGCAAGCCACATCAAGCGCTCTACCAGTTCGCGGAAAGGCCAGTCTGGTTGAGACCTTCCTCGAGCGGGTTTGTGCTACCCGAACTAACGCATATACCACCATTAACCGCAAACCCCGCAAAAACATAACAAATCCCGCAATAAGTCACCATATTTCAGAGTCGACTCGACAACTGTTTGATGCCGGTATAGCACGAACTCAACCGCGAGTTCATTTCTGTTTCAGAGTACCGATACATCAGAGCACAAACGCCTCGCTACACGTGACGAGGTTGTTATATCAAGGGTAAAGTTATTCCGCATGTTCCTTCCCGGAAGAGCGACACGTAGTATCACAGTGCTGCAAGAGTGTTAGTCCATGCCGCTACTTGATAAGCTACCGCGATAAATAAATAACGATCCTTTAAACTGTTTGGCAACCTTGATTAAAACGCGTACCTGGTATAAAAGATACGGTATCAGGTACGAACTCCATAACAAACGCAGAAATGTAGACTATCTTCGTCTGTACTCAAAATGTTCGTATACTATCATACGTACATAAAATGTTTGAGCACCTAACCGTGGACTATAAGAACCTTATAATCTACCCCATTCCCCCTGCTCAATATTTTTGTGGTCCGGCATACAGCGGATACCGCTTATCATAACACTCTGCACACGCGCACGATAAGGGCGGGGGGAGTTGAGGGGGCGACCAAACCAAAGGAGGCTTGAACATAATCAAAGTCCCATCATCAATCATGGTCAAGCAAAGCATGTCAGACTAGAATATCATATTCATGATACAGATAGTACGAGGCATAACCGGGACAAGATCAGGGTGGAATCTTCAGTCTAACGAGAAAAACACATCCCGATATTTCCACCACATACTCGTATTCCACCACATATTGCATAATAAAACGTGAGTAACACTACATTTCCTCACTACCGGTTTCTTCATTTCGTGTACTGCCCTATGCTAGATCGCTGGTGAGGTTGACAACCAGCTATTCTGGAAGTAACCTGCATTTGTGTAAGACACATGAAATACCACGTATGTTGTCATCATCTCTCGTGCGTACCCGAAATATAATACTACTGGTACTAACCATACCCCTACAGCCACCAGCCGTCACCAATTTATCTGTAAAACCGAATGACGTACGATATCGTACCAGGGATGTTGGGAAAATTCACGGCACACAACCGAAATCAAATATTGTGTTTCGGAGATGGCGAGTTCGTTCTCAATTCCTTCCCTCTTTGGTGCGTGAGGAAAAATGGTTGATTGAAAATGAACTAAAGTACCAAACTGCTGTACATACGACAGACAGAAAATACGGCTGTCGCAAGCAAGCGCTAGCTACTGCTGCGGACATAATCTATTATCAACCCGTCAAGCGTCCTGCATCCCGTGCCTTGTAACCTGTTGATCAGCAGAGCTACCATACCACACGCAGTCACATTCGCCGGTGGTTGGGGCAAGAGGGGCTGCGGGGCAGGCACAAGCATTTATGCTGCCCGTCCCTCTGCCCAAGCTACTCTGTCCTTTGCTATGATTTAACGCGAAAAACAAAGACTTGACAACAAATAATGCGAAAGAAAATGATCGCCTCAGCGGCAAAGAGTAACATGCCATCGCTACGTCAGTCACATACTGCTGTTGTATAGTTAGCAGCATTTCATATTACTCCGCACCAGGTATGTATTTTCATTTTCAAACAGGAAACGTCCACTACCTGCTGTATTACTCTAGAAACAAGACGAAGCCCAGACAAGAAACAATTTTTCATGACATGACCTGTGGTTGTTGCCTTAGTCTGGTGCAAACGGTGGGAAGGATTCTCCACCTGGCGGTCCGTGCCTCCCACACCCAGCGTCCTCCACCGCAACCAGCCACCTTGTGCCGACCCCAACCCGGGCCCACACATCAACGGGCTCAGCAGCCGCCGCTCCCACGGAGCACGGCAGATACTGCTCGTAATTTGGTTTCACAACCAACTCTGCGAGCAATCCCTTCTCCCCCGTCTCAAACTGCTGCTGCTGCTGCCCCTGCGGCTGCTGCTGTGCAGCGCGCTCGTTCCCAGTCTCAAGCATTGGGTATACGAGTTGTGACGTCCAAACGGGGGATGGTGCCACCGGAGGCTGCAGCTCCTGCTGCTGCTGCTTCAATGGCAGCTGCAAGAGCTCCTCCTGCTCTTTCCTTCTTGTCTCTAATTCCACTATGAAACCTTTCTCCGTCTTGAACTGCTGCTGCTGCTGCGGCTGCTGCTGAGCAGTGCTCTCATCCCCAGTCTCAAGTACTGGAATTACGAGCTGTGACTCACATCTGGCCACGCCCGCTCCCCTCTCTGGTACCTGAGACGGCTGAGAAATGCCTCGCATTCGCTCCAGTCGTAAAGAGAAGCTTGAGAGCTCTAGGAGAAGTTGCGAGTACTCGCGAATGATGAGTTCGCTTTCCTCAATACGACCTTCGATTCTGTAGAACTCGCGCCATCCAGCAGAAATCTGGTCTATCGTTCGGAAACCATAACGGAAACCCCCCTCGATTTCTTCCTCAAGTTGGTCCCGTATTGCGAGCAGCTCTTCCAGCTCCCGCATCTTTGCCAGCTGAGAGCTCCTCGCTCTCGCTGCCAACGCCTTCACGTCCACAACGCCCATGTTTACCTCGCCCTCAGGCATGGTTCAAACAAGCCACCCAGCTCGCTCCCTTTCACGGGGAGGGCTGTTTTTGTGGTATCTCCAGCTAGCTCTCTTCCGCAGAAGAGCCCACGTCACTCAACACCCTTTTCTTCGAACAGGGATAGTACCGCGTACGGAACTCGATAATTTATCGTGTTTGTTGATCCCTACGAAGCGTAGAGGGCTTACCCGTTGAGCTGACAATAGTGGGGTAGTGAAGTCACCGGTATGAAGACAAGTATAAGACGTACATATATAAATTAAGTTGCTCCTAGCCAAGGCGCAGCGTGGAGTGCGCTCGCCAGGAAGAAAGGCGGATAAAAAGGCGGAGTATTTCCACCATCCCGATATCCCGCCATCATGTAGCCAACTTATCACTGGAAACCCCTACAATACTCAACCGTCATCATATCCGCATCATATCCAAGCATACAATCAACATAGCACGAGTCTTCCAAACTACCAGCTTCATATGCGGACCTGTACACAATTATGCGCTGGTTGGTCAATATAGCTTGAACTGAACGGCAAAGGTCACAGTCGGCGCTAGATACAATCGACCCTGGGGTGTTCGTTTTTCTCGTTATACACTGGCCCTACACACGGACCATTTTTTTTTCTCCCCGCGTGCGGAATTAATCTCAGCAACGCCATGTTCGCCACCCGGCACCTCTCGGAGACGCCCCGCTCGCTGCTGAGGAGAATGGTTCAAGGATATTTCTACTGAGGTTTTGTTTAGCCAGAGCTTCGAGAAAACGTAACAGCACCATAAAAAGCTCTCCGGTGTATGCTACACAATGGGGTTGATAACTTTGAGCCAACGACGTTATTCATTGAGCGAACGACAGGCGAAGCCCCCCCCCCCCTCTAAACTCTAAAAATCATTTCCCCCCCGCTCTTGCTTTTTTCCCGTGGTACAATATCTGGTGTATATGGTCACGGGGTGGATGTGTCCATCGTGGCTTCGTCAACGGTGGTTAAACCTCGCAGCTTCAATTTGCCCCCACAGCATTCTCTCAGGAACGCCATGTTCGCCAAGGCACCTCTCGGAGGGACGCCACACACTGCATTCACGCGGAGGGGTTCGCTGGCATTAGTACTGACACATGTATGTGTCAAGGTCGATAAAACGTATTAAACAGCGCGCCCTGTGTCAAGTTTTCTGGCGCGTGTGGCGACACGGGGAATCAGCACCGTAGGGCCACATATATATATCTAAAAATGGCGGGGCTGCTAGGCCTTGCGGGCGAACGATCGGGAAAGGATTCCCTATAATCTAAACTCTAAACTTTTTCCTCTCTCCGCTCTTGGCTTCCGCGCCCGGCATATAGCGGGGCATTCAGATGCCCCGGAGACATCCACGCGGTCCGGATGAAGACATATGATCCCTGTTTCCATGCATATTCCCGTTGGTATCCTTCTTTTTGTGTCCAACAAGCCTCAACGTACTAGCACGGAAACGAGAAGCTTTTGTTTTTTTTTCCAGTGTAAGTATACCCCCCCGGCGGACGGGGGAAAAAAAAAAACTTCAAGCCCACGTATTTTCGTACGAGCCGCGTATTTTCATACGCGCCGCGTGTGTCAATTTAACTCAATATAATAGTGTTCGCAATCCAGTGCTGTACAGCTGGCGTGTCCTTCAGCTCCCGTGGCAACATCGCCTGAAAACCTCTCTAATATGGTGTGTGTATGTTCACGCGACCAAACGATCGGCAAAAATTATACCCCCTTCTTAGTACTATATTCGAAAATGCTTACTCCACCCTTCCCGTAGTAACTGCGGAGTTGTGGTGGCACTGAAACAACCGCCCTGGCGAAGGCTACGGCAGGGGGGACACCCTCTGGTCCACTAGTGTTTGAGCCACTCGCTCGCGAGTGACTCTCTAGACCTCACCGGAAAGAAAGCGCTCTAGTTAGAAGATTCTGGTTGGCGTAGTTTGGGCTAATCTGTCCATGGCGACATCGTATCGATATAAACAAAAAAATATAACAACGAACGCGAACGATAACTAAATGGGGGGGGGAGGGGGCGGGGGGGAGGGGGTCACTCGCACAAAGTGAGCCCGCGAGCCATTAAAAAAAAGAGACCCCGAAAGTGCCCCCCTCCTCTACTGTAGCGTCGTGGTCCCCTATATTGACGCACGATCGCGACGGTGGAGGCGTGTTGCAGCGGGTTTGGCCCGAGGCTCATCGCTTGAACACAGCTCTATCTTGACACACGACGCGTGGTACGATAGAGGTGCACACCCTTTTTTTTCTGAGAGGTGTTACTCAATTTCTGGAGCTTAAGACCCTCTCAACTGCTACACCGGATGAAATATCCCACGGCCTAGGTACACAAACAATAATAATGCAAAGTAAAAAAAATGGCCAATTGCCGACAATTTTGGGGTTAAGGAGCCCCGTCATTCAGAAAACGCCTCAGACGGAAAACTGCTTGTACTTCTACCGTGGCATGCGTCCTAGACATACCTCACCCAAAAAAAGGTACGGTACGGAGAAATGCCCCAGCATGACGAAGGTTCACAACAACGAACACAAAGCATATTTTTGTATGTATCAATGTGAACGATTTTCATCTGTTTGTTTTTTGGGGTCATGGCATCCGTGTATTCAGGCTGAGTTTCGACCAAGAAGTGCAACTGCTATCGCAGCACGGGGTCTACCATGAAATGGAAACATCTTTATGGAAGACCAAGGCTACGGTAGGGGAGGTATCCCCATTTTTACTGGTGTGTTGGAGCCAGTCGCACCAGTGACTCTAAAATGGTTTAGGCAGTTGATTTGGAGCAGCTCAGGTCACCTTTGCATTGCGGATTGATTTCATCAATGTAAAACATGAAGAAAACGTAAGGTTGCATAAGAACAAAGGGGTTACTCGCGCGAGTGACCCCTAACCAGTGGAATAATAGGCCCAAAAGGGGACCCCCCTACCGTAGCCTGGGTCGGAAACAAAAACGACTACGAAAATGGCTACGGCAGAGGTAGAACGTTTTGAGTGCTTGCTTGCCTTTGCCGCAGCGCAGGACCACTCGCTTGAGCAGCCTTTACCATATTTTTCTTGCCAGGTTTAATCTTAAGGTACTTTTTTTTTGCGAAATTTACCGTCCCAAAATGTATGTGCTTGATGGGCCTCGAAAGGAACCAAGCCTGGGGGTAGCTCCTAGCACCGCGCAGGGCCTTGATTATTCCTGTGGCATGGGTAAATGATGCGGTCCGGATGAAAGGCCACCGCAACATCGCTGTGGCATGTATCGTCCCTGTTATTCGTCTTCGCAATCGTACTCTCCGCTGTCGCGATCCACACGGATAATCTCGTACGACCTCGTCGTCCGTTTTTGCGCCAGCTCTTCGAATTTGGCGTTCACTGCATAGAAGGCGTTTCCCTTTCGCAGCATCTTAGTTGGGTTGTTAAATAGATCGCTCTTCATCGCCCTCGGCATCACGTGCGCACAGGTCAGGTCGGGAGAAAGCGCAATCTGCGGGAGGGAGCGGGAGTGGGCGGGACGTGGAGGGGGGGGCGCAATAGTTGATTCTCTTAGTCCTTGGCGTGATCTACCCGACAGAGGTAGCAATTTTCGGCCAAACGCCGGAATGAATGGTAAAGTTATTTTCTTCAAAAAAACTAGGCCATTGTGAGTGTCTGCATCGGGTTCATCTTGCAGCTTGCTCAAAAGCGGTTCATGCGTGTCGTTCCACGGTAGCCCCGACCCCAACCTTTCTTTAAAGAAATCTCGATCTGGTTCAAATACGATGCCCTCCTGCCCCACCCTGACGCCATCTTTCGATAGTCTTTTGTTGCAAACGAGAATCGGTACGAGGTGTGTGTGTGTGTGTGTGTTTTTTTTTTTTCATAGCATCCTTCCTCCCGACGCTCGAGAGCAGGCACCACGAAGCATTTCTCGCTAATGAAAAATCGTTGGTTGTGGGGAGGGGGCTCATCGTGACTCTTGTTGCGAAGCCATTTGTTTCGATACCTGGGCCACGAGACTGTTTTTTATCAAATTGCGATTACTTCCAGTTTGCCTACCAAACAACCTTTAGGGTGCGGTACATAGACCGCTTCAAGTGAGAAGCTGAAAAAAAAAGCAAATGGTGCACTTTTATCGTATTCTTGTAGTAGCCATACACCTCTTAAGGAAACCATCATTTACTCCCCACTGGCGTCCGAAGCGGGAACGAGCGGCAGGTGGAGAAGGGAACAGAGGTGAGGAACGGGGCTGCACCGAGGGCGGGGGGACGGGGGTGGGGGTCCCTTAACGTTGCCGTAGTGTTGAATCCCCCTAGAAAATAGGACGACGATCCCGCCCCTTGACATGCATAGATCGTAGGGCTTTGGCCCCAAAGGGGTCGTTTGATGCCCGGCTTGGCTACGTCGTGAGCCATCCCACAGCAGGGGTGAGCGGCAGATTCTAAGAATTTTCTGAGCCATCCTAACATGCAAGGAGCTATTCTAGCTCAATATGTCTCGCCTGAAAAATGGGACTTCGAAGGCCATTCGTTCGCGCAACCCGACAACCGAGTATCTAGATATGCCATAGCAGCCCTAAAAGCACACACAAAAAAATAACATTGTGTGCTCAAAAAAGTGACAGCACTCCTTGACTGGCAGTGTATCCAACCGGTAGTTTCTCACCCTTGTGGTAGAGAGGAGCCCCAACATCGAGAAAATCGAGCAAATTACGCTATCAGGTATAAGTTAACACCCGTACGTACGGCATTTTCGTTAACCCAACAGCACTCGTACACCGCGGGACGGCTCCGTTTTTTTTTTCTGAGGTTCCTCAATTTGGTGGGAGAACACAAGACCTCTCCCAAACATCAACAACGCCTGCTACGATAGAGGTGCACCCACTTTTCTTCTTCGAGTACCTCTCCTCAACTTAAGGGGAGCTTAAAACGACGCCTCCCAAACAACTGATTTTTGGACCAGAAAATGAAAATGTTACACCGCCGGATGAAACATCCCCACGGCTTATAGGCACACAACGAGAATCGTGTGCAAAACAAAATAGCCTACTTTTATTTTATTTTTTTCCGGCGATTTAGGGGTTAAGGAGTCCCATCGTTCAGAAACCATTTCACACCAAAACTGCTACTTCCATCTTAGCACTTGTCCATATTCGGAGCAAAAATATAACCTCTACACGTACGCCAGAAAGATGAAAGGATCCCATCGTATCTAGGTACACAACTCGAGAATCATGCAAAAACAAAATGGGCTACTTCCAACGATTTTTAGGTTAAGGAAGCCCCGTCGTCCAGAAAACAATTTCAGCATGATGAGAAAAAGTGCTACGTCTATCGTAGCACGCGCGTCTCTTAGAGAATGATAGGGGTTGCACGTTTTCTGGGCCAAATTGTTTACGGGGTCCATATGTGTCGGTTATTCTGATAATTGTACGAACTTATTATGCTTGGTTTTGGGACTAGCGCATGGAAAGGTTTGGCCGGGTTGGGTTGGGCGAACGACTGGCTTCCGAAGTTCAAATGCTTCTGGCGAAGTATTGGCCCCCCCTCACGCTTGGAGCTCATCGCCTCCGCTTTCTGCGCCCCACCCCCATCGTGAGACGACTCGTGTACTCCAGAAGGAACTGATAGGAACTGCAACTCAATCGATGGGGATCTATAGGCACCCATCTGGTGCTTACCGCGTGAATAGGACGCCGGTCGACGATGCAGGGTGTCAGGCGTGAGGAGAGAGTAAGGTATTCCTTCTTATCCCACCCGAACTGCTTCCTCCGCTGCTTAGAACGGTAAACCTCGTATTGTGCAATACCTACAGGTTCGTCCTTGGGAACCCAAAATTGAATCACCTTTGAAATGTCGGGGGGAAAAAGCTCCTCACGACACACAAACATTCCTCCACACAGGTGCAGCCCCTTTTTTTTTACCGAAAACGTTGTCTGAACACATGACGGTGCTCCTTAACCTCAAATATTCCGAATTTCACGATTCTTTTGTATATATTTTTGGTTGTTGGCCGTTTGGTTTTTCAAGCGAGGAGCCCCAGGGAAAAAACGGTGCATCTCTACGATACCCTGTAGGATGCGTGGTGCGATCAGACGTGCGGCATTTTTTTTTTCTTCTTATACTACCCCTTAATTTGAGGCGCTTGAGACATGTCCCTCTTCACCCAAAAACTGATTTGGAAAAAATGAATAAATAAAACTGCTGTGATACCGGATAAAAAATTCCATGGCCTAGGTACACAACACGAGAATATTATCACGCCAAACAAATAAAAGTGGGGTTTAACGGAGTCCCATCATTCAAAATAAACCGTTTTTTGATAAGAAAAGTGCTACCTCTGGGTCGAAGCATACGCCGCGTGGTGGCTGGAAGTGTTTCGGGCTCAGTCGGACAAATCCCTGGAGAGTTGAGTAATGGGGAGGTGCGCTTTTCATGTCACGCGGATGCCTCTACCGTGTGTTTGCTTCGCAGAGTCCTCCCAAAGCTTACTTTTTTGTGTGAGCGCTTGGAAATCTCTTTTGCAATTGGGCTCACCGAGCGCGCTGCTGCCGCCAATAGTGTGCTTTGGGGCGTGTAAACTGCTCCAACAAGGCTTTCGGATTATGCACGGAACGGCTTGAGACCAACCCTACTCGGTAGGGCAGGTTTCCTTTTGAAAAAGTTACTTTTGCGGTTGCTCGGGGTCAATCGCGCGAGTGACCCTCCTCCGGTTTCTCGCGCGGGTGCGCGGGTCATGGGGTTTCGTTCTGATTTCAAATTTTCGATGTAAATCCTTAAAGGGATGGTTAGCTACACGTTGCGCCAAACAAACCACCTATATGAGATAGAACGTTGTTTGGTCAGGGGGGTACAGAGTCACTCGTGCGACTGCTGAATACTCCCGGTGGGGAAAAAGGAGGGGTACCCCCCGCCGTAGCCTTGTTTTCCAAGGGCGAATATATATACAACGGGGGGAAAACACATGCTAACGCTGTATAATAAGTGTCCCACGACCAAAGCCAAAGGTAGAGGGCTTATGTTTTTTTCGGAGGATGGTTTTCGCAGTGGCTCGTGGTCACTCGAGCGCCAGTGACCCCCCCGACGTGTTCCTTGCGGTCATAGGCGACGGTTCCAGGGGGGTCACTTTACACGGACCTTTACTGGCAGTGGCTGTGCGTCACTCGCGCGAGTGACGCCTCTGTTCCTCTCCGGTCTCTCAAGCGATCGTGTGCCGTTTTGTTCGGGGCGAGGGTACTAACCCGCGATTTACGGCGTGGAAAGCTACGCTGCGCCAAAGCAGTCGCGCCCGAAAGTATTTTTTGTTCGCAAGGTAGAGAGAGTCACTCTAGCGCAAGTGGCTCAATCCCAGCGTAGCGAAACTGGGTTATACTAGTACGATATTACGATATGTTTGGGGGTGTTTTTGAACAGCGCGACATGAGTCTGAAACGGAATGGATAGCTACGCTGCTCGCCAAGCCAAATCGCCCGACTTTAGCATTTTCGTCGGTGTGTCTGAACGGGTTCACTCACGCAAGTGACTCAAATCCACAAATGAAAAAATGGTGTCTACCTCGCCCCCCTATCCGTAGCACGCGTCTAGTTTCCAGATTTTCCTTTCTTCCGATGGTGGCTGCCTGAGGAAAATCTATATACCCCCCAACAACACTGTGGACGAAAAAAAACAGATTTTTCTTGAGAAAAAGTACAAGTAAGTGTAAAGCTCTGATTTCTTTATATATATAAGAACAAGCCCGTGGCCCCTAGGCACGAAAAAACAAATTCATATTGCAACACAAAATAACACTCTATACTGTAACGATGATGAGAAACAGGGAGCCTCGCCACGCCCAGAACATTTTTCCGCTCGAAGAAGAGCTATCTCCATCGTCGCGACGACCGCCCCCTCCCCTTTCGCCCCCCACCCTACACCAGGCTTGTGTCATCTGTTGGCAAGCGTAAACTCCGCACAATGAATAAGTGCAATCACACGCATCTACTCCTGCCATCGTATCCCCCTCCACCTGTTTGGGGCGACAGCGTTCGATGCATGCTACGGTAGAAGTTGAATCATTTTCATTCGTGAGGATCTTCATTGGACGAGCGCTCCATACCCTCTCCCCAAAATGAATTTGGGGAAACAAAAAGCGCGGATTTTGAAATCCTACAGCGCCTCGGTATTCATCGTCAAATTCCGCAAAAAACGATCTTGTCTCTATCCGAGAATTTGGGTGAAGGAGTTTCCAGTCATTGCCCTGAAACTACGATTCACGCCCGAAACGTGCTACGAAACGTCTATCGCAGCGCACGCGTTGTTTACTCACCTCTGTGATTTGTTCTGGCCCTCCCCAATCACCGTTTTCTACGACCCAAAGAGTATTCCTGCGCACCACCTAGAAGAAAATGACGGAACACGCGAGAAAGCATTCGGAAACGGGAGAAACAAGTTGACTGAGAGCTACGACAGTTTTATCTCTCGAATAGCGAGAAATTTACCACAAAAATAAAAACAGTATATATAGTAGCAACCAGGGCGTAGGGGAACGTGATCAATGTGCTGGCGTGCAACGTCCATGCAGACACGAGCTGTGTACCGGGGCATGCTCCCAAGAGCTCGTAACTTAGCATCTTCTCGCCGGTCACGGGTGCGTTCATCGTCCGTCCCGGCAACGTTCATTACACTTTACTGGGGGAATGACACCTACGGTCCATAGATTGCGTAGGCGCGCCGTCGGCTACCTCCACCGGAATTATCGCCCGGGTACGTTGCATACCACACCCCCTGCGGTATCATGCCTCATAATCGGCATAACACCCCATGAGCTGTATGCTATCTCCCGACAGGCGGGACACAGGGCGGGCACAGCGCGCAACAACCTTCCTATCGGTTGTTTTTGGTAAAAATTCAATCTTTCTCGTCGCCCCAGACCACATCCCTCTCTGCCTTCTCCTAGGGCGTGCATGGATGGGAAAACCGGACGCGCGCGCGCTACGCTACGATGCTCGGAAGGTTGATTGTGTTCTCTATTGAAGTTCTCTATTGAAGTTCTATGTTGAAGTTCTCTATGGAAGTTCTCTATCGAAGCTCTCTGTTGAAGCTCTCTATTGAAGTTCTCTATTGAAGTTCTCTATTGAAGTTCTCTATTGACGCTCCCTGTTGAAGTTCTCTATTGAAGTTCTCTATTGAAGCTCTCTGTTGAAGTTCTCTATTGAACTTATTTATTGAAGCTCTTTGTTGAAGTTCTCTATTGAAGTTCTCTCACATGCGGGATCAAGGATACGGTAACGGGGATGCCCCAATTTTCATCGGTGGGTTTAGCTTAAGCCAGTCGCAACACTCAACACCAAAGCTACGGTAGGGGTGTAACATTGTGTTTACCCCCTTTTGGCCACGTTTTTTTGTTCACAGTGTCTCGGTGTCACTCGCGCGACTGAACCCCCCTGACCCTAGCGACCACACGCTTTCGTGCTGTTAAGATAACATATTCTCGATTATTGATTCGGAAAAGGGATGGTTAAGCTACACGCTGCAACACAAAAAAATCGCCGAACGTGTTCTTGTCCAAGTGAGGTACTGAGTCACTCGCGCGACTGGTGAAGACGCGTGGCAGTGAAAACTGGGGGTATCCCCCCTAGGTATCCCCCCTACAGCCGTAGCCTTGATCACATGTGACTCTCCGTCGTTATGTACTAAACGGCCTCAGGCTGTGTTTTCGGCGCAGCATATGAAAGCCTACCACTCCCTTGAAATCGTAGCGCCAACAAAAATTCTCAGCACAAAAGATCAAGACTCAAGAGAGGGGGGTCACTCGCGGAAGGTGACCCCCATCCACTGCGAAATACGCCCACAAAACTGACCCCTCCCCCCGCCAACGTAGCCTTATGGCTCTTGTGAGAACCTGCTACAGCTACTGATTCTACGATAGCCCCCCCCCAAACCAGCGATTTTCTTTAGCGAAAGTTTCATGGCTGATTGAGACGAGGGCAGTTCTGTTGAACAAAAGCCTCCATGTCTTTTCTCGTTTGTAAAGGTCTATCGAACGATAACGTCGGGGTGGCAAGGGGCACCGCACTTCAGGAAGTACGGCCGGAAGCTGGTTTTGAAACCGCTGATTTCGTTAAAGAAAAGTTGGGGGGGCTACCGTGGAACGACTCCAGCCCAACAAACACAATCGACACACATATTTAGAAACATCTGAACGCTTAGGCGCGAAGAAAAGTCTAATGGCCTACGGTAGGTAATGCTTAGAACACACTCGACAAAAACACACATATATCACGGTAGCAGGAGTACAAGTTCAGTTTGGACGTCCTCACGCTAGGAATCTGAGCTGTACACACCTTACTTACCCGAAAGTACCGATTTTGAGCAAACCAAAAGTGCATTCCGATGTTAAACCCCGTGGCCTCTGTATACCTAAGCCGGTTGCCCCGGTGGGACGTATCAGGTTATCCTCGAGCCTGGTATACTCGTATATATTCGCAGGGACTTTTACTTGTGCACAAATTGGCCTGCGGAAAGCGCGAGAGCGTGAGTTAGCAACGCTCGATGAAAAAACGACAAGCACAGTGGGATTGACTGAACCCCGTGCGCGCAGTAAGCATTGGAGGCAAGCGGCACCGGGGGCGTAAGGAACGAAACCTGTGACCACGACGGCTTGTCCAGAAGAAGCAGGAAAGTAGACGTGTGTGAATATATATATATATATATATCGACACCCACTTTTCGCCAAACGAGAGAGACATAATAAGGGCGATGACGGGTTAAGGAGTCTCCTCGTCGTTCTGAACCTGTTTTCGCAAAAAAAAAAAAACATGTATACCTCTATCGTAGCACGCGAGAAAAAAAAACGGGTTTCGAACGATATTTTGTGGCTTTCCTTGGTCGTGAGAAACGTTTCCCACGACAGAGAAAGTGTTGACTCAAAAAAGCGAAAGGTCCCGCGTTATCTATCGTGTCATACAGCAGACGTCCCCAATGCGTGTGAAAAATAAAAGCTTTTCTCACCATTCCGTCCGGAAAAACCACGTGCCCGTCTCCCAGGTCGATGAGAGTGGTGTCGCCGCTGACGAGATCGACGGAAAACAGCTGGCACTTCGTCGTGTGACTCACGATGAGCATCTTGCCGTCGTCCGTGGCCTGGGTGAAATATATGCAGGAATAGTTAACATTTTTTTTTTTTTCCGAGGGCGGGTGTGTCGTATTAGGTAGGATGTTAAGACACAATATCTCTCTGGCTTAAAAGGCGATATGAGCGCCACGGTTGCAGACGGTAAGCATCGGAGTGTTCCCGCGGAAACCGGCCTCAGATAATCGAATACAACAGGTGCGGGGTTGCGCTGGTTCACGGGGAAATGACTCCCGATGCCCGTTGCATCCGCCATCATGCTGAGAGGAGAGGATAAACTATAAATATTATCAATGGCATACATAAAGGTACTGACCGCCTGGGGGGCATTGCGCTGTTGTTACACATGGCATACGTGACCCCGGCGTCACGGTTCACGCACTTAAATCCTTGCTCCCCTTCGTGGAACCATGGGTTCTACCGCATCTCGGCAGATGTAAGCGGTAGCACAAACCAAACACCATACATGAAATAAGACTTGTCAGCAATCATAAACCAACACCAGATTGAGCGAAATCTGTGGAAGCTCGGACAACGAGCAAGGGCACGAAACAATGCGCGGGGGGGCTTACCCTCTCCTGAAACGGTCCGCCGACACACGGGGGGTATATCGTGGTGTGGGGGGCATGGCGACCCTGTTGGCATTAAAATGGAGCATTCACAATCATTGGTGTGGTCTCAACTCGCGAGAGAACTGCTTCATATCGCGTTTTGTTCTCGATGGTGTAACAACTACATTATCGGTGGAGGGGGGCACAAGAGCCGCGCATTTGCGAGAATCGTTCACTGGTATAAGATCTTCCTCGATGATGAACGAACGTCCACCCTCGAAATCCGCACGGTATCTCTTGGTTTGCACAGACGCAAGTCATCGAGTGACCCCGAGATGTCGGACCTTCTCAACGTCGAGGATAACGCCACGGAAGGGTTTCCGATGCGTCCGGAGTAAACGCGAAACAACTGGAAGTCTTGGTGGTGTGACCCACGAGGAGCTTCTGACACATGCCACGGGTAGAGGTGGCAGTTTTCGTGCGAAGCGGTTTTCGAATGAAGGGGCTCCTTAACCCAAAATCGTCGGGAATATGCCATATACAAAAAAAAATATCTCGTTGTATACCTAAGCCCATGGGATTTTGCACCCAGGAGCAGTTTTGTTTCCCTCCGATTCAGTTTTTGGCAGAGGTGTTAAGCTCCCCAATTGAGGAGTAGTATTAGAAAAAAAAGTGGTGGGACACCTCTATTGTAGCGCACGCATCCCTTATGCCATCGTTACTGCCCTGAAGACAGAGAGGAGGCAAGCACATTCCTAGATATGGAGGATGCACATCCTATCTTACCGGGAAGTGCTGACATGGGGTGCCTTGGGTGTTAGACAAAACCGAGTGTAAAGCCGACACGTTCTACGATATAGAGGTGCAACACTTCTATTTTCTGAGGGTTCCTCAGTTTGGAAGCTTAAGACATCCCCCAAAAACTGACTTGAGGGCGACAAACCTAAAACTGCTACGTACCGGATAAAAAATCTCATGGCCTAGGTACACAACGAGAATCTCCCGCAAAAAAAAAAGAAGTCTTTTTTTCTTTTTTCCGACAAGTTTGGCTCAAGGAGCCCCGCCATTTAGAAAACGTTTCAGACGAAAGGTGCCACCTCTAGATCGTAGCACGCGTCAACCATAGAGGCTATTGGCGGGTTAACAGCTAATGGCAGGCACATTGTCGTGTGACCCACGACCAGCATCTACCACCGCAGTCCATGTGGCCTGGCTGAAACACATGAGGGAAGCAGACACGCCTTAAGATGGGAGATGCCCACTTATAAAGAAAGTTAACCAGGCCGCTGTATGGAGGCTTGACTCGTCGATGGGCGCGACACGCGTTGCGAAGGGCGTGGGTTGGAAGGTGGAGTAAACGGCAAACAGCCGGTGTCCTTGATGATATGGCCCGCGAACAGTACCTTACCATCGGCGGTGGCCTGGGGACGTACAGAGATGTGAAACGATAAATTCTTAACATGTAAACCTCTCGCAGAAAAGCAAGCGACCTCTCTTTCGAGCTGGTCGAAGCCGGATCCCTGGAGGCACGTGCTATGGTAGAGGTATCAGTTTTCGTCAGAACGTGTTTCTGAATGACGGCGCTCCTTAACCCAAAATCGTTGGAAATCGTTCTGCTTTTCGTTCACATGATTCTCGTTGTATACCTGGGACATACGGTTTTTCATCCGCAATAAAGCAGGTTTGTTACTTTCTCGACCTGAGTTATTGGGTTAAGAATGACATGTATGTGTATCATGTCTCAACTTCCTCCTGCAGTGAGGGGCCTAAGAAAAAAAAATGGTGCCCACCTGTATCTATCGTAGCACGCGCTTTCTACGACCAAGAATCCAACCACCCAAGTGACCTAAGTCAGCCAAATGCACATCAGCAGGCCCACAGGACCAAATATATCGGTGCGATTTCAGCACAGCATAGCACAGTACAGCACAGCACAGCACAGCACAGCACAGCACAGCACAGACAGACAGACAAACAGGTATTCAGGAGCGAGCGAGTCTATACGGCAAACGTATTCAAACAAAAGTCGATAGGTACCTCACCTCGATACCGTTGATATCGATCCCCTCCCCACTCTGAGAAACTTCCCAACTCAGCCTGATGGTTTCCACAGCCGCGTGAGGTCCGTTCGTCAGCCCCCCGTCGTAAGGGTTGAGCTCAATCTGCATTTAGATTTCGGGGAGACGGAGTAAAATAACATTCAGAACCAAAAATATTGTCAGAAAAATTGGGGGGAATACGTCCGTTTTGGTTACATTGGCCTTATTATGGTGGGACACATGCCGCGGTAGAGGTACACCTTGTTCCGATGCACCGGCTCTTTTTTTTTTTCCTTCTGAGGGTGGTTGCTTAGAGAGTGAGCGCTTTGCCTTCTAAGAAAAAAAAAGTTTTTTTTTTTTAAATGGACTCTGAAAGCGCAACCCAGTTATGAGCAAACCCATGGCCTAGGGGTATATACAAAAAAAAGGCAATTCAAAACGAGAATGACACGTCGACGATATTTTAAGAAGCCGCCGTCATCCAGAAGCAAAAAAGTGTCCAACAAGCGTGCTACCCTCTGGTAGACGCGTCCACTGTTAGTACAAAATAGGAGAACAAACCATGATCAGGGGTACGTTCACTACTGTATTTTCACCACTCGCCCGAGTGGCTCTGTACCCCCAATGAATAAAAGCCTTTTACAACTTCTGGAAACCTATTTTTTGGGACAATTTTACTTGAAGTAAGTATAGGGACGGATCTTGGGGCTCTAAATAAAGGCGGTCCGTTCGGTGCGTCTTTTTTAGCTAACGATTCCATGGCACGGTTTTGTACGGACGAAAAACGAAAAACAGCACCAAAGCGTTAGACTTCAACTGAATAGTATAGGGGGTCACATATGCGCGAGTGACCCCGAGGCACTGCAACAATAATAGTGCCTACACGACCCCTTACCGTAGACACCGTCACTATCTAGGTCAGTATGTTGGTCTCGGGGGGTTAGGAATACTGTACGTACCCCCTCACGATAATGATCTCCTTACCGTAGCCACCGTCGGTATCTAGGTCTGTATGTTGGTCTTGGGGGGTTCTGAATACTGTACGTACCGCCGCGAAGGAGTTAGGCGGAACGAGAGAAAACGAAAATGGGTGTGCGCCTTCCTTCACCGCACTTTCTCTCTTTGGAGGGTCTAATCAACAGCATGGACCCTGTAAAACTTCCTGTATCCAAATAAAAAAAAGCGCCGATTGCGTGTTGACTTTCAAGAACGCCTGTGCTACGATGGAGGCAGCAACTTCGTTCCGGCTAAAACGTTTTCTGAATTTGACCAGAGGAGGCTGACGAAGCTTAACCCAAAATCGGTCTCGGAACGTCAAAATCTCGCTTTGCATTTTTTTTTCTTGTTTTTTTGCTTTCTAGATAGCTGAGCTACGGCTTTTGGTTCATCGGATCGGACGTTCAGCTTCGGTTAAAACCCGTTTCTAGGTGTGACACCCAAGTAACGAGCTCCAGAAAAATCAAATGTGCAGATCTACCCCCTACCGTGTGACGCGTTCTACGATAAAGGTAGCACCTACCTGTGAAGAAGGTTTCTGAATGACGGGGATTCTTAACCCCAAATCGTCGGAAGTAGGCCGTTATTTTTGTGCATGAGTCTCATCGTGTGTCTTAGGCCACATTTAGGGTTTTTTATCCGGCAGCAGTTTTAATGTTCTCCGAAAAGCAGTTCTTTGGCGTCACAGAGGTTTTAAGCTCCCAAATGGAGGAAACCTCAGACAGTACCTGGGGCGCCTCTACCGCAGCGCGCGTCGTGCTAAAATAAATGAGCTCTGTCGACCCACGAACCCACAATATTGGGATGACAGCTTGCTACGGCTCGCCAAGCAGATGGCCTAAATTTTAGGAGTTTTCGTCCGTGAGATGCGCAGAGTCACACAGCGCGCGGCTGGCTCAACACCCAGTACTACTCAGTGCAAAGAGGGGGTCGTAGCCTTGGCCGTGCCCACGTACTCGGAGACCCCCTGACGTCGGTGTGCGGTTGCCTGTCCAGGACACGCGTTTCCTCCACTCACTGCGCCATGGGTAACAACTTGTTTCCGTTTGGGACGCAAGCTAGAAAGTTAGGGGTTGTCCACCCTTTTTCCTTCTGAGGCTCACCCCTCGAGGAGTTCCATTACCCCTGTGAACGCAAACACTGATCTGGGCGAAGAAAAAAAGGCGCTACCCCCCGACGAATACTCCCATCGGTGTGGTCTAGGTATATGAAAACGAAAATTACCGAAAAAAATGGCCGATTTTTCGACGATTTTGGCTTAAGGAGCCTCGTGTTAATTATTCAGGAACCGTTTCAGCCAAAATGTTGTACCTTCATCGAAGCGGCGTTCTTGGGGTGCATGTGAGTGTACTGTACCGAGCCGAGCGTGAGTCGCTTCAATTCGATAGGGGAAAAACAGTCGTAGACCGTTCCCTTCTCGTAGACAACCTTCCAAGAATCACAAGGTACGGTGTCTTCGTACGGTATCACAAGCTACAACGACCGGTTCGTCGCGTGAAGCATTGTGATAGTCGCTGAATACTATGGTTTGCGCAGTTAAGCGTGCACAAGCTTCAGCCTCTGTATCCACGATGTGACGTGTAGACATACCGTGCTCACCATGTACATCTAGAGTTGGATATAATCCGTGTAAGCGTGCCGTGGTCTTTGGCGACGATCAAGTCGCCCGCACGAAATTGCGTTTAACTCCTCTAGAGCCCCTAACCCCTTCCTACACTGAATCCAAGTGTTTTGTCCCCAAAAACTGGTGTCCAATTGTAACGGCGTTCGGCTAAGCATGATGCCCTCCCATAAAACGTGGAACATGAGTTTCGACACCAGGCGCATGTTGCGGCCGTAGGGGCGCGCATCATGCATTATCTGACACTCTTCAGCTCCAGACCTTTCATTTAGCTAGCTCTGGACCTTTCACTTGACCAGCCCTAGACCTTTTACTGGACTAGCTCTAGACCTTTCACTCGACTATTAATAGCGCTAGACCTTTCACTTGATTGGCTCTAGACTTTTCACTTGACTAGCGCTAGACCTCTCCCAAACGCTGGGTTGGGGAGGAACAAAAGTGCTCTATACCGGGCCGGTGAATAATCTTATGCCCTCTATTAATAGGTGGTGTAAAAAACATAAATATTTCAATAAAACGAAAAAATTCTGACTGTTTGGGGTTAGGAAGCCCCGTCATTCAGAAACAATTTCAGAAAAAAAATTGGCATACCATAACGCCTCTATCGTGTAGCAGGTGTCATCAGTCTGTCACGAAAAAATCCCGCCCATCAATCGTCCGCAAAACACGCGACCGTTTTCTCTCTCTCTCTCTCACCATGTATATCTTGAGCGTGACCGAGTCGGTGAAGTATGCCGCTGTCCTGGTGACAATCACATCCCCCACGAAAGAAACGCCGTTGACTCCGTCGAAGTCGTACTCTGCGACAATATCGAAGTTCTCGTCGTCGTATATACGTATACCTGATGGAAGCAGCGCAGGCGAAAGGCGAGGGTGTTGCATTGGGTTAAAAAAGAAAACAGTAACCGAGGTCACCGTCGACGCGGGGGGTACCCATCGATTTACTTCCTTCCGCGCTCTTTTTCGTAAATGTAATTTAGCGCAGCACACCGAACAGTTCGATATATGGTGGTGTGTATACCACAAAAAACAAGAAAAGAACAAGAAAAAAAGCGGTAAAGCCACTCGGACGAGTGACACTGAGTCGCTGAAACGGGAAGCCCCATGTGAAATGCTCCCCGTATTTACGCACTTGTGGCCTTGGTTGTTAGGATGGACCACAGGAGCGCCGTCGACAGCATGGCGAGTATCATGCAAAACAAAGTGTCGCATTTCCGACGTTTTTGGGTTAAGAAGCACCCCCCGTCATCCATTCAGAAAACATTCCAGACGAAAACTGCTACCTCTACCATAGCACGCCTCGACATGACGAAAGGTACATAGACCTGAGGGCTTGTGTGTCGCGGTTCAAAACCCAGGCGCTTTTCATCCGGGGCGTTCTATTTGGCGGACGTCGCAACCGGCCCAGCGCACTTCGCGTGGGCAAACGCTTGACACTCTCGTGAGACACGCGTGCTACTACAGGGTCAGGTCTCGGCAAACGACTCGTCGTGCTGCGCGATCGTAGGGGTACGTATTATACCAAGGCTACGGCAGGGAGGTACCCCGAATTGTTCGCTATCGGGTCTGAGCTATCATCCTCGCGCGCGCGAGTGACTGTTTACGGAGATCCACTGTTAACAGGGGTCATTTAATGCCTATGGGGTCATAACTCTGACAATTCTTCGTCGATTATAACGGTAACCAATAGCTTGGACTGTTCGCATAGATAGGCCTTACACGGTTACGCCGCAAAAAATAAAACAATGAAACCTATGACGTTCTGGCCGAGATATTGCGAAACATTATGAGAAATTTTCCGGTGAATGTTTTGCAACATGATAATAATAAGGCATTTATTTACCCCCTGTTAACAATGGATCTCCGAAATATGTATAGCTCTCGTGACAAGACCACGTTGTCGGGCGATTTTGTCTGTCGCGGCGTTGCAAACCATCCCGTTGGGGAGTCATCATGAAAAAAAAACTGAAACAGCACGAAAGCCTACGACCGCGGCAGGGAACCGGGGGGGTCACTCGCTCGACTGGCACCAAGAAGCCCCCACTGCAAAAAACGTGACCCAAAAGGCCCGCCCCCCCCTACCGTAGCAGCATCGGTGTATATTTTGTTGCGCTAAAAACACATTCGGAATGCAATTCAGACCAAGCCTACGCGACTTTTGTTATATTATTTGAACCCCCTTTTGTTCACGGTTGGAGTTGAGCCACTCGATCGAGCATGCGACTGACTCTGTGAGCTTCACTCGCACGAGTTGGTCTGTGCCTCATGACGGGAACACTTGAGGGTGGTTTTTGCTTGGCGCCGCGTCGCCAACCACTCCGTTGCGGATCCATGTCACTGAATCCGAACAGCTCGCGCTCAAGGCTTAGAACCCGCCAAGGAACAAGGGGGGGGCGGGCACTCGCGCGAGTGACTCCGAACCACAGCAAACCAAAGCACCCAAAAGTATCCAAAAAGTGCCCCAAACTTGACTCAAGGTAAGTGACGCAAATTGTCACCCCCCCCCCCCGTAGTATTGGTCCGCACGGGGGAGGGGGGGAGGGGGGGGTCCTTGACACACATTCGTCGGTGAGGTGAGTGCCATTCTTGTTGAAATCGTAGTATCTGAATATTTTTCAATAATACCTCGACCATCTGAGTTCGAACGTCCGATTTCACCCACAGTTTAGCTCATAGCACGACGTTTTGGGGGTCGTGCTGAGAACGCGTGCTACGCTAGAGGTGCGCGCCACTTTTCGTTTTGAGGTTTCCTCAATTTGGGGCCTTAAGACCTCTCCCAGAAACTGGTACAATATGTGGCTCAGAAACAATTACGTGTTGCCGGCGGACATGAAAAAGCCCATAGTGGCCGAGGTACACGACGAGAGATCATGCAAAAATAAATTATCTGATTTCTGGCGATTTTGAGGGTTAAGGAGCCCCCGTCATTCAAAAACCACTTCAGAATGAAACCGCTACCCTCTATCTATCGTAGCACGCCTCTGCGTTTGGAGGTCCCCGAGTGAAGAAGAGCCTCAGAAAGCAGATGGCTTCCAGTACCTTTTAGACCGTAGCATGCGACGATCGAAAATTCATGGTTGATTCGTTCCGGCTGAATAACTTCCTAAGCTCGGAGAAACGTTTCACAGGAGTTATCGTTGGAGTTAGATATGTTTTGCTACACGTATTATTATAGAAATAAAAATACACTCACATCTATATATTATATACTACATGTTATTCGATACGTACCTAGGCTTTATTCATGTTTTTTTTTGCCGAGTTTGTTGGGGGTTATCAGAGGGTCTCAAGCGAGAGGAGCTCCAGAAATGTTTCGGTCACTGCTACAGTAGCACACAGCTTTGGCGTACTGAGTAGCCCCCGGCGAGGAAGAGATATCCCGAGCAAGGATCGTGGTCCA
This sequence comes from Undaria pinnatifida, assembly GCA_012845835.1. Taxonomy (NCBI): domain Eukaryota; class Phaeophyceae; order Laminariales; family Alariaceae; genus Undaria; species Undaria pinnatifida. The sequence continues at coordinate 10,690,799 of JABAKD010000001.1, forward strand.
AGCCAGGTGGCCTTGTCGCGATATCAACTGTAGTCGGGGAACACCAAGAGAGTACGGTAGGGTAGGCGGGATGTTAATACCTGGTATATGTTAATTCCCCCCCCCCGACTTTCACTACCGGTTTTTCATCACCGGCTCGACTGATTCTGCACCCCCTCACGGACAAAGACAAAGAAGCTTCTGGACAGCGCGATATTTTTTTGTTCGCAGCGCAGCTTACCCTTCTATTGTGCGGGTTCGTATCGCCGAATTTTCGCCGCGTGACAGCATAAGACCACGAAAACGTAGAGGTGCAGGTGGGTCACCCGTGCGAGTAACCCCGAGCCACATCACAAACAAAAAAAAAATATGAGCCCCCTACACCGCAGTCTTGGTCCGAACGCATGATCGCGACTAACATTTTACCTTCTACGAATCCAGCTTTTCGTGGGGTAGATAATGCAACCGGGTTTAGCACCCCACTCGGGGGAGGCATATACGTCGGTCAGATCACCTAACCACTCTTTTGTCACAATCGACACCATTCAGGGGAGATCTGCATGGTTTTTTTTAGGTCATCATGCACCGTGAGGGATCCATGCGCTACGCATGATCTCTAGGTAGCACACATGGCGCGTTTTTTGATTGAGGTCTGGGGAGTCATGCCATATGGTGGGGGAACACTTCAATTTTCGGGCGAAACGTTTCTGACCGGTCGAGCTTGCCTCCAGCGTGGACACTATCGGTCAGCATGTCATATGACCATTATTTTGTGGGGATGCGTGTTTTAGGACTCTACCGTGGACGCAAAAAAAAAGTCTTGGTCGTTGGGGCTGCAAGCGCGAAACGAACGCCTTCGAAGGCGTGCTTCGGGTGATGATGATGTTCATATTTATTGCGCTCCTCCTGTTAGCATCTCGGAAACTTCTGCTGCCCCACCCTAGCGTACACATGGGCTGACCCCGGTGGAGCCAGCACTGTATTTTCAATAAAAAGGTTCCTTCAAAAATGACCGGGGATATTTAATCCAAAGATCGTGGGAAACGTCAACCTTAGTGTTGAAAAAAAACAAACGCAAGTTTTTCGATCTAGGTCATGCCAGGGACATGATGTCGTCGGGTCGCACGTTCGGTCTATCTAGTCAAAATTAAAGTGTTTGAGTGAGAGATATAGCAGCAGCACTTCAAGTCAAGAGCCTTTTCAGGGGGGGGGGAAAAAAAATGGTGCGCACTTTACCGTAGTAGCATGTGTCACATGTCTCCCGTGGATAGGATCTGACCAAGGCCAGGCACCCTCACTACCGCTACCGGTTTTTCATCACTACTCGCGTGTTACAATTACCGACCACTTTTTTTCTGAGGGTCCTCAACCTGAGAGCTTAAGACCTCTCCCAAAAACCTGATTTGTTGGGGAAAAAAGAAAACCGCTACCGGATTAAAACCCCTACCGCCTATTAATAGTTTCACAACGAGAATCATGCAAAAAACAAAAAACGGCGCATTTCCGACGATTTGGGGTTAAGGGTGTCCGTCACTCACAAAACTTTTCACACGAAAAGTGACATGTACGTATATCGTATTACGGAGGACGATAGTAAATAGGACCATATATTGTTAGTAAAAATAGATGAATGTATAGGTTTTTGTCTGCACACTAGGTCCTATTTACTAGGGTCCCCCGTAATAGGATGCGTCGGGAATGAATCTGTACCTTACCGACAACCAGACCCTATCTAGACGATTTTTTTATTCTCGCAGCGTAGTTTACCTCTCTGTTGCGCGGGTTTTCACATATAGCAAAATTATATAACAGCACACACAAGCCGGAGACCGAAAAGCAACCAGATAGGGGGCCCGCTCGCTCGCGCGAGTGGCCCCGAGCCACACTCTGCCCAAAAAAAAAACGCCCCCCAAAAGTGAACCCTCTCAGTGACCTGCACTATGTAAGGTGCAGATCCTGTACAGCAGACGCATGCTAGGTTAGAGGTATACATTTTTTTGGCTATTTATTTTTCTGAGTGACGGGGCGCTCCTTAACGTAAAATCGTCGGAAACAGGCCATTTGTTTCCTCATGAGATTCTCGTCGTGTACAGGTCTAGGCCAGATGAGATTGTTCATGCGGTGGAGCGATTTAATTTTTCTCCAAATCAGGTTTTTTGGAGAGATCTTAAGCACCCAGAACTGCGTAACCTCTCACAGAAAAAAAAGGCGTGCGCCTCTATCGTAGCACGCGTCAGCATAACACTACAACCAACGGGAGACGTGGGGTCTAAACGTAGAAACATATGTAGGACATGAAATAATAATTTCCGATGCGTTGGTGATTGCTTTCGCAGATGGGGAGCGCACCTGAATAGCCCCCGGCGACGAAGAGGTAGCCCGAGCGCCTGTCGTGGTCCAGGCCAGGTGCGTTAGGGACGACCCCCGACACACCGGAGGTAAAGAGGTATGACGTTTGCTTGACGTAGCTTGCCAACTCGGGAGCGCCGGGCCCAGCCAGCACGACTTCTCCTTCACCCGTGAGCAGGTCGCCTTTCCAGATCGACCCATCTGTATGGCGCATGTTGCGGGCGCGCACAGCAATTCGTTAGAACAAGCACAAGGCGCACATGTGTTTCTTTTTCAAGAAGAAGAAACGCGCTTTTTTCTTTGGAACTCCACCGACGGTTGAGGCGCACACTCTCTTTTTTCTTGGTCTCCTAACGCTTGAGGAGCTTTAAGACGAACTTTTTTTTTTAACATCTATTTATATTTCAAAAGAAGGATGATTGATGATTAACGATTTAGGGTTAATTTAAGGCAACACTTCGCTCAGAATAAAAAAAGCCAAAAAAAAGGTGCTACCTCTTTTTGTAGCATACGTCGTCGGTTTACGGACAACTTACACCTACAATGTGCGTGGCATTGAAACGTACTAGACCCGTGAAAACAGGATAAACATCGACCAAACAGTGGACAATTTGAGTGCGGTTGGGGCCGGGGCTTTCTACCAAGCCCAAACGATCGTGGTCAATAGTCGAGCACTTTGTGTGAGCGTGTGAGATTGCGCTTTCGCTTGGTGTTTGTTCGATTGCTACTCTTGCGCCGATTACTCGGATATGACTCCAAACGGTGTGGGCACGACATAAATTAACACTGCATATCGACGTTGAGCATTGCACATCGACGTTTAGTACTGCACATATCTCGACGTTTGTTTATGTATATTCTACAAGGAAAGCAAATCGACGCCGTTCGAGGACCGCTAAGGGGGACTCGAGCGAAGCACACCAATCTCCTCCGAGAACTCAGACCCTGCAGATACCGCGTGTGGCACGTTTTAGTGGATTGCTTCTGTCCGACGGGGCTCGTGAACTACAAACGTTAGCATTAATAGCGTCGTTTGAACAGCAATCGGGATCCATCCTGAACCTCACAACCACCAGGTTTCCATTTTACGTGGGCATTTATTCATCGGTACTCGATACAATGTAGACCGTCGATCGTTCGCTGGCCAAAAGAACAGTTCCCCCGGGACAAAAAGCGCGACAGTACCTCTAGGTCGATCACGCGAGGCTTCGAGGAGAGGCCGCAGCCACATTTGAGCATTTGGAGTGTCACCCCGGCAGAAAAAAACGCTTGAAAATTGCAGTTAACGTCCATCCCGCGGGGACGCAAAAAATGGTCCAGGATGTAGACTACACTACTTGTTCCCGAGAGTAAACTCCTCCCGCGACAGGTTAGAACCCAAAACAGGGGGTTAAGGTCGTAACACCAAAAGTCAACCTTGTTCAGGCCACGCGGCCTATCGGCTCTTCACGCTAAAGTAGACAAATCCAACAGACAAGAGCATACTATATAGTCTGTATATTATTTCAACTTCTGGGGAACTGTACTGTGTTGCTCTGTACTGCACGCTCATTCTTGTTATTATTACGTGGTTGTGTGCACATGTGCTCGTAGGGACTTTTGTTTTGCATAAACGTTGACTACATACAGCGGAAAATGGGAGGGCTTGAGGTAACAAACATCAACGGATATCGACGAGCATTACTACGAGCTGACGAATAGCGGGAATGCTGAACACCTACCCCGACCAATACAAACTGGGGGGGGGGGGGGGGGGGGGGGGGGGGGGGGGGGGGGGAGGGGAGACACCGGCTACGGCGGCTTGTGTCCAGAAGCTCGCTGGGGGCGAGACCTATTTCGAGTTGAGCTTAAACGTCAAAAGTGACGGGTTAATCGTGGATGAATTATGAATCGAATAAAAATTTGCAGGTTGTCACCAGAGTTCGATCCGACGTACACCGTCCATCCTTCGCCCAGCGTTATCCCGCCGGGGAAAAAACCCGTCGGGAGGTCGATCACATCAGGCTTCGATGTCAAAGCCGCAGCTCCGAAGAGTGATGCCATGGAGGCGACGAGTCCAAATAAAATATGCATGCCGCCAACCCCTATCTTGAACATTCTGCCGAAGAGAGAAAAGACACACGCACACGTACGTGGGGTGGAGTTGCGGAGGATGCATTTTGTCGGGGCGTTTTCGGGTGCACTCCGTCGACGCGCAAGCGTACGTGCTCCATGCCCAGCGAAAATGTACCGGCATATGTGCAGGTGTGGGAGAGCTGTGTGGAGTCATCCCAAGGTATAGAGGTGCAGCAGCAGAAATTTCTGAGCTCCTGACATCAGGAGCATAATATACACCAGAAACATGGCTTCGAAGACATCCGTTCGCGCAACCCGACCAACACGTCTATGCCTCGGTCCTAAAACCAAGCTAAAATCAAAACTATAACCAAAACTAAAACCAAAACTAAAACCAAAACTAAAACCAAAACTAAAACCAACCAAAAACCAACAAAAACCAAAGCGTGACGTTATTATAAAAATTAAAATACACTCCAGCTGTGAGATCGAAGATTTCGTCGAAACTCATCTTTGCAAGCTGTGTGTGATACTCCGATCGCGCGCATTACGGGTTGTGTGTCCTCATTAAGGATATAGGTCGGCGACTCCCCTTACAGCTACAGTGTAGCTATCAGGGTCAACAGGATGATTTTAGTCAGTCTGTGCGCGGAAACTATAAAACCCGTTTCTGAGGGGGACAAAATCTGACAGCTGTGAAGGGAAAGGGGGGGCCTGGTTTTGATCAAAAGCGAGCGGGTTTGGAGGGGGGCGGGGGGGGGGGGGGGGGGGGGGGGGGAAGGGGCAATTTGTGCATGTAAGCTATAAATCCTTTCGAGGGGATAAATCTGACGGTTTTGGCACCAGTATATTATTGGGGGCGGGGGGGGGGGGGGGGGGGGGGGGGTTGGGGCGGGGGGGGGGGGGGGGGGCAGCTCGATATGTGCCTGGAAACTATACATTATTTCTGATCGGAAAACCGGTGCATGGGTTAGATACGTAGAAAGATGATCCTCGATGCCGCCATCGGGGCGTGCAGAAGACGTTGAAAATGTATATTATTATTGCCACCTCCGGAGAGGATGATGGGAGGAGGAGGGGGAAATTGGAAGTGACCAAGAGAGGGCTTCCCTCCCCCAAGCTCGTCTCGTCCCCGAACCATAAATAGCGACAAGCGCTCTCGTGCTATACTGGAATAATCCTATCGTACCACACAATACACTCGGGCGCTCAAGCCGTAGACTACATACTGACCCAACCATATATACGAATACTTTAGTCTCCCAATACGTGCGTATGAGAGCATATATGCAAATGTGCATATTCCGTTTCTCATTGTACCATGTATGATGACGGTGTATGTGGCACAGACCAAGGCTACGGTACGGGGGGGGGGGGCATTTTCACTGGTGTGTTTGAGCCACTCGCACGAGTAGCTCTGTACCCTACAGATGAAGATGGTTTAGGCACTTGGTTTGCCGCAGCTTAGATCACCTTTGCATTGCGGATTGATTTCGTCAATGTAACACATAAAGAAAACGTAAGATTGCATGTAGGAACAAAGGGGTTACTCGCGCGAGTGACCCCTAGCCACTGAAATAAAAGGCCCAAAAGGGGACCCCCCTACCGTAGCCTGGGTCCACACGGGGAATTGTTCTCACGTGTACCACACAATAACAACTCATATCACCCACCAGTAAATATTGCTACTGGTGGCTCCATAGTTCACATACGTATCACACAAATATATACTCCGTATATAGGAACGTCTCCCCATGGATAGTCCGCCTGATGAAATATCCATGCCTTCATCACATAACATGCCACATACTGAAATACAGTTATAAAATATTCCTCGTATGAATCACACAATTCCTTTGACGGCGTATCTCCCCAACTACCACACTATTCCGTAGAGCAATGCGGTTCCACAAATCGAACCATGATATCATAACTTTTCACATCCCCCCTTATGATACCATTGTCGTTTTGACGTGCATTTTGCCCTACCTAGGTCTAGAAACATTAAGGGAGTTTTTGCGATACCAGACGCTCCAAGTAGTAGATACTACTCTAATGTCAGACACTCCATAACCCACTATAATACGTATATTCTACTTCACTGTAGGAGCACCTAACACCTCCTATCACAATATACCACCGCATGCTCTCCAAGACCCGAAACAACCAGGATCTCATTATAAATTCATGCAAATATTACGGTCGAACTCAAAAGACTCCTTAGGAATAGCCTTGGTTAAGAAATCCGCATGCTGGAAACCGGACGGCACATGCGTGATAGAGATTTCCTTCCTCCCCGCCAGTTCCCTAAGAAAGTGGTGCCGTACGTCGATGTGCTTAGAGTTCGAGTTGGTAATAGGGTTCTGTGTGAGCTGCACGGCACCCTCGTTATCCTCGAACACTGGAATGCACGGCATTCCGACCTTAGGCAGCATGAAACGCCAAACCTGTCTCAAGAACAGCACTTCCTAAATGACGTCTGCAAGTGCTACGTACTCCGCCTCCGTCGTGGAGAGTGTCACACACTTCTGTGTCCTAGAAAACCAAGACACAGAAGCACCCCCGCACATCACTAGTCCCCCCGAAACCGACCTCCTGTCAGTCGCCTTACTTGCGTAGTCCGCGTCTGCAAACACCTGCATGCTCAACCCTTCTACTGTACCTCTCTGAAAAGTAATTTCGAATGAACTCGTCCGTCTCACATACCCTAAGATACTTAGCGCTGCTTTCCAGTGCACGTACTTGGGCGCAGCGCAGTATCGGGCCACTGCTCTTACTGCGTTGGAAATATCCGGCCGTGTCTGGGTTGACAGCCACATCAGTGAACCGATCAATTCGCGAAACGGCCAGTTCCCGGATGCTTCATTCTTGTCGAAATCCGCAAGCTTAGTACCAATAGAAAGCGGAACACTCCTACCATACTCTATCCCGTATTCATCCGCTAATTGTTCGGCGAATGTTTGTTGGGAAATCTTCAGTGTACCCTTCTCCCAATCCCTATCATAAAAGCGCCTCGAATACCAACGTAGCTGCCCAAGGTTTTTGACCGGAACCATTCCGTTCAAATTCCTACCAAACTCGTCACACCTACTGCCTAGCCATATCTCCTAACGCGAATATATCGTCCACATGCACGACTATAGTTATTACTATGCTCCCCACTTCCATCAAACGGAACACGCATGTAATGAGTAAAAATTGGCCAGAAGCCGCCCACAAATCAGGGGCAAACACTGCACCAAAAGAAAGAGTGCCGCGTAAATTTCAAAACTATACGGCTCATCGGGCAGGCTGCAAGTACTAGAGCTTATATCCCCCCTGCTTGCAGGTCTGCTTTGATAGCAGTGCCTATGCATGTGATGCATTTATCTCGAAAATAAAACATATTTCCCTTCTACCAGCACATATTTGATATCCCCCGGACATGGACCAGTCACAAATCCAAAACCCGAATAAATGACAGTGTCAAAAAATCAAATGCAATATCCCCCCAACTCTACATTATACCTACAGTAGTAAATCACCATCAATCTGATCATGAGTCCGAGCGCATAGATTTTGAAACGACGTGTCCGCTAAACGAGACACGATGCCTTGCGACCCGTACCAACAGCCAACAGAGTAGAGAGAAAAAAATTAGTACTGATATGATCACGCAAACGTGAATAAAATAACAATCATACACCAGGCAGGGTTGAAAATTCAGTTGTGTGTTAAAAACACAACCACCCTACCCGTCACCTGTCGTTGTTGCAATACGTGCAAACAAGAATAGGTTGCATATACCTGTGTCCTGGTGGCAGATACCAGTCCTTCTTGGCTACCAGATTATTCATGTTTCCTAATTTCCGTACCAGCTACAAAGTTCATACTTCCATCCCAACTTCATCCAATTTACGTCCAAACGCCACCATTGTAAGAGTGCCCGATTTAAGAGCACAGCAGTATTATGCTTACTAGCTACTGGGGGTGAACACATTGCAATGCAGAATATTATCGAAGTATGAGAAAATATGGGTTTTGTACGTACGTAAGAAGTTTGACCAATCAGATCAATGCGGTAACTCATAGTCGTACGAGTGATAGCCTTGGGTACACCTGGCCCAGTTGTGTAGGCGACGACCTGCACGCGGAGCGCGTAGGGGAGCAGAGTCAGAGCTACAGGTCCAAGGTGTGATACAGACTAGTTTAAGTTGTTCGTGCACTCCTCGACGATGGAAGAGTGCAAATCACTGGAGGCCGAAGCTCTCGTGGCTGCTGTACGTGGTCCTAACCAGGCTGCCTCGGACACTACGAGAGTCGAGGCAGAGGCTTATGCTGCTGTCGCTGCCGTGCAAGCTGGGGTCGACGCTCGCCGCGCCGAAGCTCTGGCTGCTGTGCAAGCGGAGTCCGGAGGTCGCCGTGCCGCAGCAGCTTCGGTCGCTGCTACTGCTGCGCCTGCGGCACCATCTGTATTCAGCCCCAGTCCCGCCGGGTCCGAGGCTGCGGGAGTCACATCGGCCGAAGTGCTGACCTGGCAAGGGCAGGTGTCTGGCGAGTTCGCTCGGATAGGCGCAGACATGATCCGCCTCAAGGCAACGATGGATCGGCTGCTCGCATCCGTTGAAACCTTGCAGGATGCGGTGGCCGGCGGCGCATCGAGAGCCGAGAACATGGAGGCCATGGTTCAGCAGTTTATGGACAACGTTGGTGATAGGCAGCCGGCCCCACGGGACAGTGGGGACGCGAGGGAGCGCCAACTCCAGAAGTCGCAATTAACCGACGATGCGGCGCTCTGGAAGAAGATGGCGTCTAGAAAACATTGGGTGCTCCGCGGGCGCATACCTCCCAACATTGGCGACTCGGCGGCGGATATTCAGTCCTTCGTAGGCGAGGCCGTCAACGTCACGACGTCAGTGGCTACCCAGCTCCGCGCGATCAGTGACTTTGACGTTCGTGCGTACGGGCCGCGGGCGGAAGGGATGGTCGACCACCTGCTGATGGTCGCTGACCGCCTTGATTTCTTGCGCCAGGCCCTTGTGGCGGTCCTGTCGGTTGGATTTTCCCTCGATAGCGACGGCGACCGTCACTGCCGGGAGAGGGTGGCAACGATCGATGCTGCCTTCACGTCGGCGTCGGCTGACTTACGCCGGCATACCCTGAGCAATATTATCCTGCTTTCTGGACCCGCGGCGCGGGCTGTCATGAGCGAGATGGTAAACGACGATCTTCGCCTGTGGGTCAACGACCTCATGCGCTTCGCACAGCAAGTTCGTCCGCCGATGGTGCCCCCTCCGTCCGACTTCACGTTCTCGATGCCGCCTGTGCCTTCGTTCAAGCGCACGAGCGCCTTTTGCTCTAGCGGGGGAGACGTGCTCAAGCTCGTCGAAGGATTGCATGTCCCCCGCGACAGCCAGGACGGGCCGTCCAAGAGGAAAAGCAACCCGGCCAGCCCCGGTACACCAAAGAAAAAAATCGCTGCCCAGTGCCGGATGTTTGCTTCTACGGGCCGATGCCGGTTCTCCAACTGCAAATTCTGGCATTCGGCTCCACCGGCCGACGCCACTTCACTCGACGCCCTCCGCGACAGTAGCAGTGCGGCGGCGCCGGCTGTTGGGTCGCGGGCGTTGGCGTTGCGCTCAGAGCCCCGCGGTGGGTCCGGAGGTGGTAGTGGCGGCGCGGGTTCTGGATGAGGACACGGGCCCTTCCTGTCGGTCGGGCCAACACCTCGGAGGGGGGCGGCTGCTGAGCGTGCCGTTGTTAGAGCGGCGACGGCGCCGGGGGCCAGCGAGGGAGCGGGGGACCGGCCGGCCACCCAAGGCGTAGGGGGGGGGCTGCGTGGGCGTGCATTGGTAGCTCTGGCGGGCGATGGGGGTGTGGGGCGGGCTCGCGCGGCGGTGGCTCCGGGCTCGGTTCCCTTCGAAGAGAAAGGTACGGTTTCTTGTGTGCGTGTGCGTGATGTGCCGGCTGATTTGCTGCGTGTACAAGGGGCGGGTGTTGGCGTACGTTCGGGTGCCTTGCGACTCGCTTGGTTGGATGCGTGGGCGGTTGTGGTGCAGTCGATGGCCGACCAAGGCTCCGCGAGCCTCGGTCATCTCGCATCGGTAAGCTCCTCCCTCTTGAGACAGTGTCAGGGCAGCGTTGCCCAACTTACGTCCACCATCGGCCCCTCACTGTTTTCGCCGCATATTAACGTGGCTACCGTACGGCACTGGTTTGGTTCAGTCAAGAAATTTCCCTTTACCCCCTTACTACTTCGCGTGTTGGCGCCGGGCGCACCAGTGGGGGTATCAGGGGGGGGGGATCTGACCGCTGAACTCGCTTATGGTAATCACCCAGGAATCGCACAACACGACGCCGCGATCCACAAAAAGATTCGCGAGGACGTCGTGTACGGCCGCGCATTGGTATTCGATCTGCATTTCGCTGGCGAAATTTTGGGGCTTCGTATTTCACCGCTTAGCGTCGTTCTAGAACCCAAATTTCGGATTATTCACGACCTTACGTTTGCGCGCGCGGGGGGTCGGACCAGTGTTAACGGTGACACGGATTTTGATTCCGCGCCACCGTCCGAGCTCGGCCACGTGCTTCGTGAGGTTTTACTACGAGTAATGTTTTTGAGACAGACCCACGGTAGCAATGCTCGAATCCTCTTGTGCCGTGTCGACGTCAAAGATGCGTTTCGACAGGTTTTGGTTGACCCGGTGGGCGCGCCGGCTTTCGGTTACGTGTTCGGTGATCGCGTCGTCGTGGATTTACGCTTGCAATTTGGGTGGCGTAATAGCCCGGGGTTTTGGGGGTTGATGGCATCCGCGCTCGAGCATGCTCACACCCACTCTACGTTTCAAGGCGCAGATGTTTCCCAACAAGGGGCTGCGGCCGTCGCGCACGTTCGAATCTCCCCGCCGCGGGGGGTTCCAGTTGTTTCTATCCCGGGCGATTGTGGACCTGTCTCTGGTTCTGGTGGCAACGCCGGGAACTACTTCTTTGTGAGGTATTACGTAGACGATGGCATTCTCGTCGAAGTGCAATGGTGGCCGGACGGCCGCCGTTGTTTGCGCGCTGTCCAGTCGCTGGCATCGGACCATTTTCGCTTGTTGGGCGAACGTGGCGTCTCTGATCCACCCCTCCTGTCCGCCAGAAAAATCACTGACTGGGACACGCAATTGGAGGTGTTGGGTTGGATCATTGACACAGAGGCGCTTACGGTTACGCTGCCGTCCCATAAGCGCCTCAAGCTGCAAAATCTCCTTGCGGAGTGGCCCTCGTCTCGTACATCTGCTTCAGCGAGGCAGGTGTCGCAGCTCGTTGGCTTCCTTATACATGTTTCTTTTGCTGTGCGTCCGGGGCGGTTTTTCGTGAACCGTTTGCTGGCTTCGGTGGGTATGCCGCGCATATCTGCCGGAGCCGATTTTGGTTTCCGTACGGCATACCCCGGGCGGCGCCTCGTCTTGGGACCCGAGTTTCACGGGGACCTCGAGTTTTGGCGGTGGTTTGTTGAGGAGGGATTGGACGCGCGCGGTGGAACCTTGTCGGCTCCGATGTATCATTTGCTTGAGCGCCCCTCCCAACGTACTCTATTTTCGGATGCATCCAAAACCGCTGTCGGGGGTTTCTGCCTCGAAACTGGGGTATACTGGAGATACGATCTTGACGCCGGGGAACGATCTCGTTTTTGTGGGTCGAGCAAGTCAGTTGCAGGCGAGAACGATATATCAATTAACGTCCTCGAACTGCTAGGTATGGTCGTCTCCGCGTGGGTCCTCGTATCTCTGTGTGCCGAGCGCCCGGCCGCGTTGGGGGACTGCGTGTTGTTGCGTGGCGACAACGAAGCAGCCGTAGAGTGGGTACGGCGGTGTCGAGGTGGCAAGGAGCCGAGATCGGGCGCGCTGATGCGCCTCCTTGGTGTGCTCGAATTGTCTTCTGGCTGGCACTTTGACGCGAAACATGTACGGGGTATTTTTAACGTTGCCGCTGACGGTATCTCACGCTGGGATCGCGCTTCCGTCCTCGTTAATCTGCACGCTGTTCGACCGGATGTTCCGTGGCAGGAGCAAGATTTGGGGGCCGCGGGCATATCCCTATGTACTTCGGTGTTGGCCTCGAACTCATGCGACACGCCATTGCGGCCTCGTCTGAACGCACTTATCAGGGGCATTTTGGCGCATGGGTAGAATATCGGGTACGTTGCGGTCTGCCAGTGTTTCTCGATCGGTGCCGAGACGGCATGGCTAACGTTTGGCATGTGTTTGAGTACGTCGCGTACGCCTTTTCGACCAAGAAATTGAGGTCGGCAACTATTGAGAGCCATTTGTCAGCGATCAAGTTCTTTCACCGTATTTCGAGAGGTTTCGAGATCGACACCACTCATCCCGTGATTGTTAATGCCCTTAAAGGCGCCGCTCGTTTGCATGCTGACGTTGGCAACCAGGCAACCGTGCGGCGGCCCGTTTCGTGGGATATGCTGCTCGCGGGCGAGAAACTGATCCCCTCGTGGCGTGCCGGGGGTCGTGTTTTGTGGCTTGCCCTGTGCGCTTCGTTCTGTCTCTTGACTCGCGCGTCAGAAATGTTTGCGGAAACCCGGTTACGAGTTCACGAGACTTACTGTTTGCGGCGTGCTGACGTTGCCTTCTTTCGCGGAAATATTCAGCTTACCGTTGCGCAGTGGTCAACAGCAGATCGTGTTGAGGTTCGTTTTCGCGGGTCGAAGGGTGACCAACTGCGGAAAGGGGCGGTTGTCACGCGTGTGCGAAAGGGTCCGTCGATGCGTGTGGGGGAAGGTGGCGGCGCCGTCGATCTCATGATTGAATTGATGTCTTGTTACTTGTTTCTTCCCTCTTCGGCCCCCCTGGTTGCGTTTGGCGTTGGTAACGGCAGATGGTCCATGTGGACACAACATCAAGCAACGACAGCTTTGCGGAAAGTGGTTGCGTTGGCGGGTGTGCGTGCGGAGGAGTACGCCTTGCACTCCCTGAGGATTGGAGGCGCAACGCACTTGTCGGCGGGGGGTGCAACACCGGAGGTGTTGCAGCGTGAGGGCCGATGGGCGTCCAATGCTTATAAGACGTATGTCCGTAGTCACGGAAAGGACGCCAGTTGGGTAGCAAGTGTTATGTCCCAGGAAGGAATTAGCGGTGGGGTTCAGCCGGGGCAGGGCACCGAGTGGGGGCGAATTAACCCACCCTTAGATCCGACTAGTTAGGCAAACGCGGAATTACAAAGAAGTGTGTTATCCAGTGTGCACTCTACGATTCGTGAGTAGGGGGGGGGCGGGGAGGTGAGACTACATCCGTGATACGGGTCTACTACCAGTTTGTGCTGGAGGCTGGCGTCGAGAGTTCGATGTCGCCAGTTGGTTTGGGAGTTGACTCGTGTATACGGATGTTAGCGGGGGGTTGCCGGCGGGGCAGCCCCGGGGTATTCCCATCTCCAACCCCCCTCTCCGGGCGGGGGGTTGCGCATTAATATAATACAACTTCGAAAGCAAAGTGCAAAGCAGAATATTATCGAAGTATGAGAAAATATGGGTTTTGTACGTACGTAAGAAGTTTGACCAATCAGATCAATGCGGTAACTCATAGTCGTACGAGTGATAGCCTTGGGTACACCTGGCCCAGTTGTGTAGGCGACGACCTGCACGCGGAGCGCGTAGGGGAGCAGAGTCAGAGCTACAGGTCCAAGGTGTGATACAGACTAGTTTAAGTTCCCACCCACCCGCCCGTGCTTTTGAGGGAGTCAGTGGAGGGGGAGCCACCATTGTAAGAGTGCCCGATTTAAGAGCACAGCAGTATTATGCTTACTAGCTACTGGGGGTGAACACATTGCAATGCCCCATAATACCAACTTTAATACCAAACCAAGAACCGAACCAAATCCCGAACCTGCAAGACAAGAACATATATGAAAATTAAAGCAATACGTGCCTTTTTGAGCATGTGCTCTTGCGGCAGGCGAAGGTCTTCTCTTTTTCACGTAGACGCTCTCGTAACGGACAGCGCCTTCTCCGCCGTCCATGCTCCTCCCCAGGTCCCACGAAGAAGCCGAACCCTAATCCACCACCAAGCCTCCGACTCTCTTGTTCTCCACCTTCCTGCGCCACCGTCTGAAATTTACGCCTAAGTTGCTCATCGCCGGCTTGACGGTGCACACCGTCAAGGACGGCCTGACACGAGAACGTCAGATGTGTACCCGGTAAAGCTTCGCTCGGCGGCGACGATATCAGCTGTTCACCACCGGTATCATCATCTTCGTCAAGCCAGACCGCCGGCTGTGCTCCCTGCTGCTGCTTTTCCACCACCCCCAGCTCAGCTACGACCATGTCGTCCCACCATTGCTCGTCATCCACGTCTCCCAGCTCTTCCCAAAAACAAATTCGCTCTTCCTCCTTTGCTCCGCATTGTTCAAGCGGGAGCTGTTTCGCTTCCTTCGCCCCCGCCTCCTCTTCATCCAAATAACCCATAACAAAAGCAATATCTCTCGCCTCCAGAATGTCGCCCTCTATTTCATCGAATACTCCGGCAGTCCAAAACGTCTGTTTTGTCAGCTGCTGCTCGTGCCACCATGCAGCAAGACCCCAGAGCGCCTCCATGCTCTCACGGCGTCCCTGTGTCTGGAACACGCGGGTCCTAGGTCTTTCCTGGCCCGGCGCTGATCTTTGGACATCATGGGAACTTCTCGTGTAGTGGTTCGCGTCCCTGTGGGCTTTCCAAGCCTTCAAGGTTCTTGCTGCTATTGCGCGGACTTTGGACATTTCGACTTCTGTGGAGGCTTCCATGGTGGCTTTCCTGATATAGCCTACATGCTGCTCCACCGTGAGGCCGGCGAATGACGTCTCCATCCTTCACCTGATTCCAACCCAAGCACTAGCTTCCGTTGACTTGATTTCAATGTCAATAACTGCTAGCATGATACTATTCCGTAGAGCAATGCGGTTCCACAAATCGAACCATGATATCATAACTTCTCACAATTTCGAGGGGATAAATATGACATTTTTGGAAATAATATATAATACTAACCAATTTGATAAAATAGTAACGCGAGTCTCAAACGTTCGGCCCACAAGGTACAGTTCGTATCGTGGGATGACTCTGTTCTTCGATGGCGCAACGACGCAATGTGCCGCGACAAGGGTAGCGCGTTATGGCCACAAGGTCGTTCTCGTTGGGCAGACTACTCAAATCGTGTGAAACTGCCCCACAATATGTTCAAACCCCCCGTTCTTTTGTGTTATGCGCTTCTTACGTCCGGTATAGACAGCCTGACTAGAGTATTTCTTTAGTGTGGTAAGCTAAAGCTTTATTTTTCCCCATCCGCCGGAGAATAAAAAAAAAAAAGTATTTTTTTTTCTGCGCTTCTACCTTCATTCGAAGTAAGCAGAGGCTCGTTTTGTTCTGGCGTTCTGTTTTGGTTGTTAGTGTATGTTTTGCATGTATGTGGGCTTTTTACTTACTGCTACGTATATCCACGGGTATCTTACCTCATGCAGTCGCAGCCAAAGCGATCATTGAAGGGGTTTACACACTCTACGGAGGCTGTTTGGTCCAGGTGTCATTTTGAAGACGACGCGAACGTCACCATTTTTGCAAACAAACAAACGTCGTCTCACTACGCGAACTCGAACGAACGTGTAACGCGCAACACGCAACCCTGCTTGAAATGTATAGACTATGTACTACTGTCGTATGAGACTGCCATGTGCGTGCGCTGACTCCCGATTTCTTTTGTATATTATTTTGGCGGATGCTTGAACTGATTCAGCCATGACATGGTATGCTTGTACATATCATACATACCACTTTTGGTGTTTTGATTTTTGTTTCCCCTGGGTATTCTTCCACTCCACAGAGTGACTGTAGCCTGTTTTGTGGCTTCGGACGTGATTATTCGAGTTTATGTTACAGAAACGAGAAGAAAAGAAAGGAGGGGAAAAAAAAAGCAAGGGAAAGAAAGGAAGGGAAAGAAAGGAAGGAAAAGAAGAGGCAAGGAAAGGGGAGGAGGAGTAATACTTGTAGCAGGTCCTAGAATTGGACAAAAAAACATACTGGGTACATACATGGAGGCTGGCATACATACGAAGTTCATAAAGGGCACTGAGTGGAGATCACAGCAATAATACCAAGAAGTCCGGGCGGTCTTACCCAACCAACCACTGTAGCTTATTACTTCCTACGACCAGAGGCCTAGACAGTGTGTTTGACCCGTGTTGCCGTAGGCTTTGGTGGCAATTAATCTAGCGGGACTTCTACCACGCTATTCTAATGGACCTCGTCGGCAACTCGTGCACCATGATTGGGCAGAGGGCAACGACAACCAGGGAGCACCCATTCACCCAATAATTTCGACTTATCAACATTGCTTGGAGTCAATCCAACAACAACAGCAAAGTATTGAGACAAAATATGCCGCAGTTTCCATCCTGTACCTCAGGAGTGAAAAAGCGAATGGACGCGCGATCACGCATCGTTGCAATGAACCCGCACCTCGATTTCCAGGCCACGTAGTAGGTAGCCGCACAGTGCTCCCTCTTAGGTTGTTGCTGACGGTATGGTATCTCAGGTTGCAGAGACAAGCTACAGGCAGCTAGCAGAGGGCCTCTCGTGAGTAGCCGCGAGATTTATGATGGCGAAAACCCTACTATATCAGAGGGTGCAACACGCGTTCCGCTTGCAGACGCGCCTTGACTTCGAAGCAGTGTGTTGGTGTCGTGTTGCTCCACAAATCTGTGTGACGAAATTTGGATCTCCGAGCTAGAGCTGTGGTACGATGACTACTTCCGCGTCGAATAAGAGGAGGAGTCCTGTCTGCGCGTTTCAGTATTCTACGTTCGAAGTTTTTGTTTGGTTTATCTGTTCCATAGCCCGTGACCGCAAAAAAATTTGTATCTCCTTATAGGATGGATAATCACACTTATATTTATCAGGATGAACAACAGGATAATGATGTTGCGGGTCAGAAAGGACCGGTATATATTGTGAAAGACAACAACGACGCCTACATCTTCTATCTTCTTCTGTGACCCGGTCGGGTCGTTTGCTACGCGAACATTCTGTGTGTTCCTCACATTATACTGTTTTCTTTCACCAGTCAACATCATCAGGCAACAACAACAGAGAAGAACTTACTACAGCAGTACAGTACCCCTTTTTCGACAACAACATGGTTGAGGCACACTGCCGTGTACGAGACTTTTCACCGTACATTGGTTGGTTGTTGCGTTTCATTCGGTAATGGTTACGGTGTAGGGTGTCTTGGGGTATACAATAAAAATACAAATGCGCTCCTCCTGCTGTGAGATCGAAGATTAGATTTTGTCGAAACTCGCGCAAGCTGTGTGTGATACTCCGATCGCGCGTGTTACTGGGTGTGTGTCCTCATAAAGGATTTAGGTCGGCGACTCCCCTTGGAACTACAGAGTATAGCTTGTACCAGGGGCAACAGGTTGATGTTTGTCAGTCTGCACGCGGAAACTGAAAAAACAACCCGTTTTCTTGAGGTATAGTCCATAGTCTAGTCCACATAGACTATATATTTTAAACATTATCTCAATCAACGAGTCCTTTTTTTGTTTTTCTTTTATCCTCCGGCGGATGGGGAGAAATAAAGCTTTAGCTCACCACACTTCCACGTATTGTCAACGAGTCGTTCTACGGCGGCACCCCCGCCAACGTTTCTTTTACGAGATCGACGGTTTCATAACCAGCTCCGGGTCGTATCTGTCTCCTGAAATACGGTGGTGCTCGGCACCCCGACGTCGTCGATCGTTAGACCTTTTTTTGCACGCACAATATTTTTTTTGGATACATTTTTTCATTATTGGTATCCTTCCCTGTGTCGAGCAGCCATGTGAAACGTTCGTTAAAGAAGATCGCTGGTTTTGGGGGGGGGCTATATCTCGTGGAATCAGTTCAATCATGTTGTCGAAAAAGCTGTAAGGTACCCTCTCAGGCATAGACTAACCAATGACCGCGCCGTTGCGTCCTAAGCAGAGACAAGCTCTGTGGTCGACACCAATACTACATACAGTGATACATACAGCAGCAGTGGTAGTAGTGGTTGTGCTTGAAGTACTGAAGAGTGGTGTCAGGAGGGGGTTGCTGCTTGCTTGGTTTTTCGAAATTGGATCTATCTAAGAGTATAACACCCGTCGTTGGACATTTTTTTGTGTTTCGACGTAGGTATTGTTAAGTGTGGGGTATTAGTAATAGTCCGTTTGACCACTTGCAACAGGCTAACCAATGGTAGCTTACCATCACAAACTAAGCCTGATAACACTTTCCCCCCCTGAAACGGCGGGATACCTGGTCGGCCGGATATACGGGCTTCTTCGCCTTGTTGAGTTCTCTTATCAGTGCCATTGACGCGCTTGACACCCTCTATGACCCCCATGCCGTCTTCTGTCTATTCCTAGGGTCTGCTAGCATGTATAACGTTTTTCTCTTCTCCTTTCGTTGGTTCCTCTTTTTTCCTTTCCTTTCCTTTCCTTTCCTTTCCTTTCCTTTCCTTTCCTTTCCTTTCCTTTCCTTTCCTTTCCTTTCCTTTCCTTTCCTTTCCTTTCCTTTCCTTTCCTTTCCTTTCCTTTCCTATCCTTTCCTTTCCTTTCTCCTTTTTCTATCCTTTTTTTGGTTCTTCTTTTTCCAATTGGCTTGCGTCTGACGTGCGTATGCGTATTGATGGGTACTACGTCTAATATATACCTGGTGCGTGGTAGTCGTTCTTGGGTGGCAAGCGGTACAGTTGGTTTTTCCAGGCGCGAGTAGTGAGACGTATGCATCAGTATGGTCCTGGCACATCGTGGGCTGACTTCCGATCTCATTTTGTATATGTTTCTGGTGGAGGCATTAGTTGCATCTGATGCAGCTGCGATATTATAACGTGGACCACCCTATCTATGTTTTTTTTTTTTTTCCCTGGGGTATTCCTTAGCTCGAGAGACTGGAGCCTGTCCTGTGACCACGGACTGGAGTTAATGTGGGAACAACAGCAACAACAACAACGGGCGGACGTGTCAATATCCAAGCGGGTTCATTTCCTGGGTATACCGGGGAGAGGATTTTTCAAGTGCAACATGGATGGACGGATGGGGAATGTCTGAAAAAGATATTGTAAAAAATGAGAAAACACTCCAGCTGTGAGATCGAAGATTTCGTCGAAACTCATCTTTGCAAGCTGTGTGTGATACTCCGATCGCGCGTATTACGAGTTGTGTGTCCTCATTAAGGACATAGGTCGGCGACTCCCCTTACAACTACAGTATAGCTATCAGGGTCAACAGGGTGATTTTAGTCAGTCTGTGCGCGGAAACGTTTCTGAGGGGGACAAAATCTGACAGCTGTGGAGGGAAATGTATAATTTTATCAAGTGAATCTTGTAAGTCTAATAACCGGTGAGGGGGGGGGGGGCGGAGTTTTGAAGGACGTGGGGGCCTGGTTTTGATCAAAAGCGAGCGGGTTTGGAGGGGGG